>JBAMIG010000008.1:18546319-18556334 GCA_037177335.1 Kiunga ballochi
GATGGATAGATGGATAGATGGATAGATGGATGGATGAAATTGTGTCTCCTATACTCAGATGCTTCTGATGGTTAAATAATGTATGTAATTACAGTTAATTAATGTTAATTAATGGATTATCAGTCTGTCTATGGGTGTCATGCAATGTTCCTTGTACTTTGTTTAATGCCATAGGCGGCTGTAGCTCAGGAGGAAGCGGAGGCATCTTAAGACCAGAAAGTCAGGAGACTGATTCTAGACTTCCCTTGACCACATGTCAAAGTGTCCCGGATGTTTATCATGACTGAAAACATGTTTTATAAGTAGCCTACATTGTAAATTAAATGCGCAGTACAAATAAACTTGTCTCGCCATCTATTCAGAAATGAATCTGATCATTTTCTGATCGGTGCGTAGCGACCACTCTCTAATCTCGGTCTTATTTGGGATATTAATTCGTTTCAGTGATAAAAAACTGTCTTGTTTTAGGCTTGGGGGGACAACCGAGGCCGTGACAGACAACTGGCACAGGCACATGTGTAGGGTTCATCACTAACCTTTGTTTTTTTGTCTTAGACTTTTCATCAGACAAAACAATAAGTTTTACGTTTTCATAACTTAAATCAGACTTTGCTCTGCTATGCAATTTGGCTCTTTTGGGGAGAAGTGGTTGGGGGGAGTCCTCTGGTGTGTGGGTAAGCCTTTTAGGGGACAAAGAAGCCACACTTTCAGCAGATAAAACATCCGGCAATATCTTATCATCACTTGTCTTCACTTTCTTAATCAAACTCATGTTAGTCATCCTTTCTTTGTAGTATAATTTTTTAATATAAGCTCCCTTATCAGTCAGCTCCTTGATTGTCTCTTTGGACTTTTCACAACTCTCTTCGCTCACCTTTAGACGGCCGGTTAAAGATCGAATCTGTTCCTGTGCGTGGTGATACGCATTTTTATAATTTATTGTCTCATGTTGATTAATCCTTTTGTACTTGAGAGAACTTAGATTTTCTTTTAAATCATTCACTTCCTTCTCCAGTTCACGGATAATTCCATTTTTCTTATCAAGTTGCTGTGTTAAATTGTTCAACATTTTTGTTTTATCAAGCAGTTCGATATTTGAAAAATAAGTAAACTCTGTAGCTGCTCCTTCATGTGGTACAGCATTGCCGAAAACTTCTTTGGGTAAGCTTTTTGGCTCCTTGGGTGTTTTTTTCAATTTCAATATGTCCCTTTCCAATCTGGTACATTTCTCTTGATAGTTCTTGATGATTTCATTCTTACGATCAAATTTGACCTTATATGCTTTTTGAGTTTTTATGACAGCTTCCTCCTGCTCCTTCCTCATCTCCCTCTCGTTTTGTATTTTATTCTTTAGGAGATTATTTTTTGTCTGTAAATCCTTCACTTTAACGAGTGACATTTCAAGTGTGGCTTTGTTCTTAAGCATTTCTTTGTATTTTGCCTTGTATTCTTGTAGTTCCTGTATTTGCAAACGAAAGAAATCATACTTTTTTTCTGCAGTTCTAATTTGGTGCTGAATTCTTTCTAGACTCCTTGTTTCATCAACTAATTTAACCTTTTCATCCAGTTTTCTGCTTAGATAGTCCACATCGCATTTTAATTCAGAAATTTCTTTCTCTCTCAGATTTAGTTCACCAATTTTGCATTCATTGACAAGATATTGATCTTCCAAATCACTGGCTATACTTCGAATTACTTTAAGCAAGTCTTTACGGCCCATAACATTGTACATTTTCAGGGATGCATTCAGTTTTTCCTTTCTGAGTTGAAAATCTATCATTTTGAGAACCAAGAAAATCAGCTTAATTAAAATAAAAAATTAGCTTACCTTATTCGCAGTGGTTGAACAAAAAAATGTTAGCAGATGGAAGAGTTCATGGCTTTTGCTAGACCTGAGTAATGACATCACAAGCAGTGGTGACATCACTTGCTTTGATGACATTCTTCCCCAAAGGCATTTTTAATGACATCACAGTCCATGTTCAATTCAGCCACGCCCACTAAGAGAGTTGGTTTTAGGTTTTTGTGTACTGGAGATTGATAGCTGCCCTTAAAAAGAAAAAAGAAAAAAAAGCCAATACGGTCTTTTGTTTTATGTTTAGCCTTTATATGGGTCTGCATATTATTAATTTATTTAATATTCAATTCAAATTAAGAAATGAAAATTTAATCAGCTTGTTTTTTTTATTATTCTTTTATTAAAACATAAAGTCCTGGAAGTTGCCATTTCCTGCTTTCTGGTTTCAGGTAATATAATATTGTATGAGTTCAGTTTGGGAAGTGGTTCTTATATTTTTTCAACCATAAGCACCAAGATAACATATCTTGGGGATTTTTGGAGTGCGGACCACAATGTCTGATGACTAACTAATGGTTAATTGTGTGATCTGACCATCCTCTACATAAAGGCTGGAAAGCTATCAGAATCTTCTTAAGTAAGGAGGATAAAATTATTAATTAAACAAAATCATTATTTAAAGTTGCCGCTGCGGTAAGAATGATATATACAGTATATCTTGCTGCATTTGTCATTGTAGTTAAAAAAAACTTTACAAACAATAGGTAGGTATACAGACAGATACGTATTCATCTTTGAGGGATATGTCTTATATTAGAAATAATGTATCTTTATTCAAAGACATAAAAAAAGAAAAGTATAAGTATATGTATAAGTATAAGTAAGGCCATTCGCTGGTATTCATACCAAATGCATACATAAGTATGAGAAGTTTCCCATACCCAAGTACACAAAGCTCAACCGTGTGAAGTCATCAGAAAGTATCATCAATGTGTGTGAATTCTGTACTCCAGGAAAGGTTTCATATCACATACTGAGTCCGTTTTTGACTCTCACATTAACATTGACATGTGTTCATAGTCAGTGCTGAAACACGTGAACACTTCATGACAGTACCAGCATGTACCCAAATCAGAAGCCATGGGTGAACAAGGAGGTGCGCTTGTTTTGACAGCACGTAACAGTGTTTTGAATTGGAGGGACACACAAGCCTACCGTACATCCAGAGCAAATCTTAAAAAGGCATATCCAAGCAAGAATACAAGATGAAAGTGGAGGACTACCACCCATCACATGCCAGGGCTTACAGTAGCCTACAAGCCCTGCAACTTCTGCAGACAACTATAAGCATGTTTTTCCCAACAAGCTGAACAACAAGTTAAAGTCTGTCAAGATTAAAGCCACTGATATCCGCCAGTTCTTAACCACAGATGTCCATAATGCACTGAGCCGAATCAATGATGGAAGGCTGCTGGCCCCGATGGTGGGATGTGTAATCAGAGCATGTGCTGAGCAGCTTGCACAGGTCTTCACACAATTCTTCCACACAAACCAAAAACCCATAGCATAACCCCATTTTAGTTACTCATACTTTACACTATACTAATGTTACTTAAAGGGGACATATGCAAAATCCACTATTTTAGCCCTTAAATACATGTTTTTGTGCACTTTAAGGTGTTTAGGAATGCAGAAAATGTACTGGAGAGGAGGATCCTTTGAATAGTGGAACCTCAGATTGAGGAGGAGCAGTGTGGAACAGTGGACCAGCTCTTTACCCTCTTCAGAGTTCTGGAAGGAAGTTTGCCCAAACAGTCTACATGTGCTTTGTGGACAAGGCATTGGAGAAGGCATTCGACTGTATCCCTTGGGAACTCCTGTGGAGGGGTGCTGAGAAAGTATGGGGTACCTGACCCACTTGTTCGAGCTGGTTGGTCCTTGTACGACCGGTGCCAGAACTTGGTCCGCATTGCCGGCAGTAAATTGAATGAGTTCTCTGTGAGGGTTGGAGTCCGCCAAAGCTGCCCTTTATAACCAATTCTGTTCATAACCTTTATGAACAGAATTTCTAGGTGCAGTCATTGTGAAAAGGGAGCTGAGCGGAAAGGCGAAGCTCTCAATTTACTGGTTGCTCTATGTTCTCATCCTCACCTATGGTCACGAGCTGTGGGTCATGACCGAAAGAATGAGATCCCGGGTACAGGCGGCCGAAAATAGCTTTCTCTGCAGGGTGGCCGGCGTCTCCCTTAGAGATAGTGTGAGAAGCTCGGCCATCCGGGAGGGGCTCAGAGTAGAGCCGCTGCTCTCCTGCATCGAGAGGAGCCAGATGAGGTGGCTCGGGCATCTGGTTAGGATGCCTCCTGGACTCCAGGGCTTCACTCCTTAGGCTGCTGCTCCCGCGACCCGACCTCGGATTAGCGTTAGAAATTGGAATGGATGGATGGGTTTTGCGTAGCTGTTAGTTCTTGTTTCTTGGTATGTTTTGTAGTTCTTTTGTTGTCTGTCAAGCTTTATTGTCTGTCCCTTAGTTCACCTGATTTCATTTAGCTCATTATTTCACCGTGTTCGGGTCGTGTTCTCTGTATGTACACCCCTTGGCTTCAGTCTGCCCTTGTTGGTTTATTCTCCTCTGTTTGTTCTTCCTGTTGTTTAGTTGTATGTTGTGAAGATGAGCCATACCATGTTGAGTCAATTTAATATTAAATATTATTTTTTGCAGCAGCCTGCCTCTTGGTTTGAATTTGGGAACTCACCTCCAGTAAATCCTTACAGGTGCAACATGGGATATCTCGGACATGTTGCTATCTACAAAAACTTTCGGTAGCACGTCACACATCTGTAAAAGCGTTTTAGAAAAGAAGACCTGAAATAACTTTTAGCCGTTTTCTTGGTTGGAGGAAGAGATAAGGCTGCCAGATATCACATCTAACAAAATGTGCATGTTCTTTTGCCAACCACTGCTATTTTAAGCACTTTTTGTTTACTTTTTTCAACCTTAAAGGACACTTAATCTTAACCTTTTGGGTTTTGGGGTACCTTTTTTTTTTTTTTTTACATTTACCTGCACCAATTGGAGTTAGCTTGTCCTGTTTTTTTATTTTTTTGTTTATTTTTTTTTTGTTTTTTTTTTTTGTTTTGGGGTTTTTTGTTTTGTTTAGTTGCCGTTGTTGTTTTTTTGTTTTGTTTTTTTTCTTACAAGACGTGGTTATTCTCTAGTTTAAGAGGAAAGCCAAAAACATAGATAAACCGCCATTTATTACTAATGACATTATATCAGTGCAACTCGAAAGAGTGACACCTCATCTTGTAAATAGACGATCTGGGGGGCATTTTTTCTCCGGTGCTGTAGGGGGCAGCAGAACAATGGCGCATTTCCTGCGAAACCTCGTAGTCACAACAAGAGGAGGAAGAGGAAAAACGACAGCTCTGGATCTGGATCGTCGTCGACTGCCTTGCGTGACAACACGGGGATCGCGTTCAGGCTTTCGGTATTAACACTTTTATCTTGTCCCATTTGTTCCCCGCCGGCGCAGAAAGGCACGCGCTGCGTTTCAGCCGTTTATTCGCCGCCACGGCTGCCGCCGTTTGTGAACAGACTTTCAGGCAGTAGAAACATGCCAATGGAGGCTTGGTGACCAAAATGGCTGGGCGCAGTGAAATGTGAAATATTCTCGTTAAGCTTATTCTTTTTGCACGCAGCGGGACTGTCACTCACATATTGCGGTGGAGACGCGTTGCTTGCGCAAAAAAAAGTGCGTCTGTTTGCTTCTGTTGGTGTTTCTTTTTCTTTGCATTTTTTAATTAGCGCTGCAGCAGCTCGTTTCGCACTCGGGCCTGTCGTAGTTTTTTCCTGAGATGTTTGTGCATGATTTATTCAGCCACTTTTCTCCATGCACAACCATATTGATCGTCATTTATAAGTAAATGCGCATTTTATTGCATGCCATTCTTATTCTCTTATAGGCTCGGCCTGTAAATATTATAAGCGGCATGAAAATAGAGCTCCACCCCTCAGCTGTGCAAGATGCATGCCGTGCATGTCCCGTTTTACTTGAATTAAAACATGACACACTGTTGCTTTTCTTTTTGCAGGTTGCGCCTATTTGACCTGCAACATGTCTGATCTACTGAGATATATTGACTATGACCACAAAGCCACCTTTCTGAAGATGCTGAACCAGCAGAGGATGGAAGGTGAGCACTGTGATGTGGTGGTGGTGGTGGAAAACATAGAGTTCAGGGCTCACAGATGCGTCCTGGCAGCCTGTAGCAACTATTTTAAAAAGCTCTTCAAGAAACAGAGTGACGAGGACAACTCCATAGTGGAGCTGGACTTCATCCGCTCGGATATTTTTGAAGAGGTGCTCAATTACATGTACACAGCCAGGCTGGCTGTGAGGAAGAAGGACATCAATATGATGATGTCATCTGGCCAGATCCTTGGGATCAACTTCCTGGATAATCTGTGCACCCAGAAACGTGAGCTAACAAACATGAAGACCAGGGAGAACCAGGCTCCAGGGGACCACGGCATGAGAGCACAGGATGCCATCCTGAAGGAGCTGGCTATGGAGGAGGTGAGAAAGAACAGCTTCTACGACCAGGGGATGGACGGTATGGGGCCTGGCGGCTCTCATGTGTCTCAGCCACACAACTACAACACCAACATGAGTAAAGACCCTCACAGCCACAGCTGGGGCTCCTCTACCTCCAGCGACATGAAGTTGGAGTACCTTCTGTATGGCCACCGTGACCACGGCTCCTGCCAGACCGCTGGAGCAAAGCCCATGGACCATAACGCCAAAAAGGAGCGGCTGCTCACCGCCAACCGCCCGTACGGCTGCGAGCATTGCCCCAAAGCCTTCACCACCGCCGCCCACCTCAAAGAGCACCTGAAGATCCACTCTGGCTTCAAACCTCACCGCTGCGTGGTGTGCGGCAAGGCCTTCATCAGGGGCCCAGACCTAAAGAGGCACGAGAGGGTCCACAGCAACGAGAGGCCCTTCGCTTGCCAAATGTGTGAAAAGGCCTTCAAGCACAAGTCTCACCTGAAAGACCACGAACGTCAGCACCGAGGCGAGCGGCCCTTCAACTGCGGCTCCTGCGACAAAGCCTTCATCAAAGCATCGGATCTAAAGCGCCACTGGAACACCATGCACAGCGGGAACCCCCGCAGACAGATGTCCCTGTCGCCCGTCGCCTCGCAGCACGGCCAGGGGGACGCCACCGACCAGAGAGACTGGAAAATGGAGACCGGGCCACACTCGCACAACTCAGGGGACTGCTGAGCCTCCTGCACACTCGCACTGACACCCATACATGTACACCTATAAAGAAGAAAATAAAAAAAAAATGTAAAAAACCATGTACACACACTGACAAATACCACAACCCTGTGACGGGCCGCGTGGCCTGGAGTCACACGGACATAACCAGAGCATGTTCATAAGACTGTGGGGGGGGGGGCTGTATTATTATTCTAAAGAGTTATGTCAAAGCAACGTTTCCTTTCCACCTGTAAAGTCATGTAAATGTTTAGTTCACTCTGCTATACATATATTTTTCACAAAGCATCGTCGCTATCTAGACCGAGGGGGTTCTCATGACGTTGTTCTCTTTTACTTTAATGAGATATGTAACATTTAAATGTTTGTTTAACCTTTACTGGATTTTATGGAGATGAAAAAAAAAAAAGAGAGAAGCCGTGTCTGGGGGTTGGGAGGGAGGGGGAGGGAAAGACTTTTCTGCATATTTGTTGCATTGAGTATATTCATGTGGATGTTTTTAAATGGATGTGTTTAGTTGTATTGATTGATATTACACTGTAAGAGTTAAGAGTCACCATTTTTTGCATTTGGCGCAGATGATACCAAAGTCTTGGGCCTCCGATGGATCGTCTTTTAGAGGCCGTCCTGCCCAAGCAACCGGCCAATTAGATTTACTGTTATACAGTATAACTGTCATCCAGCTATCAGCAGTTAATGATAGGTGTCTGTATATACTGTAGCTTAGTTTGTTGCACAACTAGAGTACACAATAATGAATTATGCACATATAACATTGTCCTAATCCTACACTTTGACAATAAACACCATTTGCTGTGTTTTATTGTTGTTGCAGAGTTTGGTTTTTGGGGAAGGATGTGTGAGCATGCTGGGTAGGAGTGTCAGCACACACACCCCCCTGAGGAGGTTTTAAAGATGACGTTTCTGATGAAGAAATGCTCGTCTTGCTTTATTCCTGTGACGTGAGGATGGGTGAAGCGGGGAAAGTAGCACGTAGTCCACGCTTTGTTTACTCCTGCTTATGTATTCAGACATGTTTGGTGTTTTCTGCTTGTTCTATTAACAAGCCCAGAGAGAAGAGAGGATGTGCACAGTGAAAAATAAGACCGGAGGGCGCTACATGAGACGCTCTGGATCAGCTGCAGGTTTTTGGATAAGTAAAGCTGCATTACTGGGAGATGCTGTGGTTCTGTTGAGTATTTTATTACTGTAGAATAAGGGGAAAGCGGTAAACACGGTAACCCCTTCAGTGATGATGATATCATAATATTTTGATGGATGCAGCGTTAAACTCGGAGCTGTGGGGAAGAACCGGGTGAACCCGACAGTACCGGCAGATTGTTTAATGAATTAGAGATAAAATGTGTGTTGTGTTTAAAATGCAGAAGGTTACCGGACACATCCGCAAACATTTGAACCTGTTGCTGTAGGAGGAATCTGTATTTGCTCTTCTCCATGACGACCCATCACAACTTCAGCCCTGTCATATAAAACCCTCACAGACATGAGTGGCATAGCCTGCAGGAGGCTTTGATCTGTGTTTATATTTGGGTTATTTGTTTGTTTTTTTGTAGCATCTTTTGTTTTTGGCTGTTCTGGATGTTCTTTAACATCACTATGAACCGTGACTAATCCTCACGCAAACTTTATTAACAAAATTCTGGATCAACAGCATCTTGATCTCATCATTTAGGGGCTTCAGTCTCATTAAAGGATGTTCCAGCTGTTTCAGACACCATGAAGTGTCCAGAATATCTAAAGCTTGATATTTTTCTTCTTTTTGGCAGGTGGGCAAACAAAACTTTGGTTTTATTAAGATAAGAAAAAAAGTGTCATTAAAATGTATCTGTGCTGAAATTTCTTCTTCTCTGGAAACGCAGCATCATTTATTGTTTGTTTATCAAGCAGTTTAATGCAAACAGTCTCCTCTGCAGCCCAACCCCCCAAACCCAACCCTTCCTGCAGCTCTCTAGCTTGTTTCACACATGGCGATAACCTCTTCTCGACCTGAGTGTCTCATGAGAGGAATATCCACTTTGCACATGACACTAAGCCAGCCAACACACACCCAACATGGCTGTCCTTTAGTTTCATGAAAGGGGGGGGGCATGGGCTGGTCTTTCATACTCTGCACGCAACACTAGATGGTGCCCTGTTCATTGCAATTGACCTGTTTCTGCCCAGTTTGACCAGCTTAAGCCCACTGATATAGGACCAGAAGAGCTGCAGAAGGTACCGCTGGCTTGCTAGAAAAGAAGTTGCAGGG
The DNA here is from genome assembly GCA_037177335.1 of Kiunga ballochi. Taxonomy (NCBI): domain Eukaryota; kingdom Metazoa; phylum Chordata; class Actinopteri; order Atheriniformes; family Pseudomugilidae; genus Kiunga; species Kiunga ballochi. Next base: position 18,555,669 of record JBAMIG010000008.1, read on the forward strand.
TTTATGAGAGAGAGCACGCGTGGCAGCTGCGTGAAATGTATTCAGTCACACCTCAACGTTTTCCATACATTTACATAAATCTGAGTGTTGTGCCTGCACTGCAGCGGCAATCCGGCGGAAAGACGCCTTCAGCGTTTGCTGCTTTTACAGCTCAGCCGTCAGCAGAGGAAGAGCTGGATCGCCTGTAGTTTGAAGGGGGGGGGGCAGCAGTTTGGTGGAAAACTGACGTCAGTGTCTAATGGAAAAGGCGGGCCTTGTCTCGCTGTCAGTAGATGCCCAAGATCTGTTTTCTGCATTTCCTGGCCCTGTTCCCTGTGTGTGTGTGTGTGTGTGTGTGTGTGTGTGTGTTCCTGTGGGAGGGTGCATTAAAGCAGTGAATGCTGCAGGATATGGGTTTGTATGACATTGTTACACTGATTGTATTTGTGTGTGCATAACTTTGTCATGACGGCTTATCTGCATTTTGGAGACCAATACAATGTTTGCCTGCTGGGTGTGTGTGTGTGCAATGTGCATGCACCTAAGTGCCTATATATGCGTGTGTATGCATGTGTAATGGGGGGGGGGGGGGGGGGGGGTGCCTCCCCCCCCCAGTTTTTTTTCCCCCCCCCCGAGTTTCTTCTCCCCCCCCCTCTTTTTAACCAACAAATCTGGAGCAAGTTTTTT
>JBAMIG010000008.1:18556434-18568508 GCA_037177335.1 Kiunga ballochi
CCCCCCCCCCCCCCCCCCCCCCCCCCCCCCCCCCCCCCCCCCCCCCCCCCCCCCCCCCCCCCCCCCTCCCCCCTCTCTCCAGCTCCCTTCACGCATCAGTGTGTGTGCATCTATCATGAGTTCTGTATGCACGCGCATTCTTGTGAATGACAAGCTGTGAGCGAGTGTTTTCATGCATGTGTGCTCATCCATGCCTCCTTTGTGTGTGTGCGTGTGTGTTCCTGCTTGTATGTGCATGCAAATGCACACACTAATATTTAGGGAGTACATTTTTCAGTATGTGTGTTTTCAGATGCATAATTTTATTTGTGTGTGTGAGAGAGATTAATATTGTGAGGCCATCTTCAGAATCATGTCTGCACAAGTGTGTGTGTGTGTGGGTTTATATTGGCTTTATGTATGTGTGGGCACGAGTGTGTGTGTGTAAAGCGAAACACCCGGTTTCCATTACCCCGGCCGGCGTGGTTCCATCAGCCAGACCACAAACCTCCTGTCTCCACTCAGGCTCCACCCAGCGCTGCCACAGGCTTCCCAGAAAAGAACAGTGTCTAATTAAAAAAAACTTTAATTACATTCATCTCATCTCCATCTCGCTCTCTCTCTCGCACACACACATACACACACACTCGAGGAGAATAAAACTGTATACAAACAATTTGATGCTCTGCGAGAAACGCAGAGGCAGCAGTTTTTGTTTTATTATACGTTTTCCAAAGCAGACACGTTTTAATCAGAGCGGCTGACATTCATGAGTCTCGCGTGTCGTCGTCCCCAAGCAGAGAAACATCTGGAATATCTTCAGCTTTTAAGGACTCCATATCATAATGGGGGTGTTAAACCTTAAAGTGTAAATTATGTTTAAAATGTGTATCTCCGCTTACAGTAAAGCGGATTTGTGTTTGTAAGACCACCAGATTAAAGGCGCATGTTCAGCGTGAGTGTCACATTAAAGAAAGGAGGATCTGTGAGGAATGTCCTGGGAGCGGGGTGCTTCATTCATCACTTTGAACACAGGAGTTTCTATCCTCGCAGCTTCCTCCTTTCCCAGCAGATCATGAAGCAGCAGGTTTATTAACTGTGACCTCTTGCGTCTGCAGACAAGGTGCGTCTTTGTTGATCAGCGTGGTGCTGACCTGCAGAGTCAGGCCGCTGGAGGTGGGTTATCAGGCCATCTGCGCCGGACTCAAAGGCCCGGCCGGATCGCTGCAATCTACCTGCAGCAGTCATTGTTTAGGCCCGGACCAGATGTTCCGGCTGAGAGATTACCATCACATCCCTGCAAGGTCTGGCTGTCCTCTCCTTTCTTTCACACCTGCCCTCTCCTCTCTGGTTCCCTTCCTCCTGGCTCAACCCAACCGATAATCTATCACATCTCCTTTTGTGTAAACTCTTTAGTTTAACCCGATGTTTTTATGAAAACTTTTATATCCAGAATATTAATCATGAATTCAGGAGAAACTCTGCTTGAATGGTTCCAGTTGCATCAAAATAAACAGCTGATGTGTCCAAAAGTGACAACTTATCCATGTTTTACTTTAGCTGGAACACAGAAGTAGCTTTTTCTTCATTGTGATAAAAATAAATGGTTTTTTTTATTGCTAAAACAGGTCAGTGGTGGGAGGTTCTTCTTAAACGTTTAAATGGAAAATAATCCAACAGGATTTCTGAATGTGTGAATAAAGAACAGAATTGTTTAAAGGGAAACAATCAGAAAAGGTAAATTCAGCTTATCAAAATAAACTAATCATGTTTGTTCAGTTGAACAAACTTAATAAAATAACTTGGTTTTACAATTTTCTCATTTATTCTCAAGAATAAATGTTTTTATCAACTAAAACCATTTAGATGCTCTTTCCTCTTCATCTTTTTATCATAAGGTATAACTTTATAAATCTAAAACACTGTAAAAACATTAACAAATGGATTAAATGTTTTCCTCCTTTTATTTTACCTTCTTTAATTTCTTTACTTTATCCTCTTATCATGCTCTCCTCCTCATTCCTCCTTTCTTCCCTCCTTCCTCACTTCCCTTCATGAATCTAACTCAGTTTTTCTCATTGCTTATTTTTGCATCTGAATTCCTCAAACTCTTCTTTTCCTCATCACATCCTCCCTTTTTCCTTTCATTAGCTCCTCCCTGCTGTCCTGCTTTACCTTTTCCTCCCTTTATTTTTCCCCCTTCATCTAATATAGCTCTGTCTCCTCCTCCCTCTTTTCTTCATCTTACCATCAGAGATAACACCTGAAGGACTGACGCTGGTCGACCACAGTGCTCTCTCTTTCCTCCCTCCCCCTCCTGTTATCAGTCCTTGTCATGGAGGTCTCACTCTAATGAAATTCCCCTGCTGATCACTGACAGGTCTAAAAGGCAGCGTTTGTTCCCGGGGAGTCATTAAAAGGCTCTATATGGTCACATTTAAATATTAAAGAAGAGTTTTCAATGTTAAACTGGCTTTTTGTTTGTTTTAAATGTTTAAAAGGTTCATGTGTTTGTTTAAAAATGGCCATCGTGTTGCTGTCTAGGTGCTGGCGTATAAAGCAAGGAGATGATGCCCTGGGTCCCGTTTAAGGTGCCGTTTCTCAGGTTATCTGCTGACACAAAATGCTAGTTAAATTAATTTATAAACTGTTTTTTAAAGCAGGTTTCTGGTCTTTTCAGCTAATTATGCCATTATATTAACTAATAACATGTCAGTAACATCTCTGCTGGTTGCATTTTTAAGTTTATACCGACATATTAAAACATCTGGACTCTGAGTTTAAACGTGGACTTCCTTATTAGAGCGCCATTCTGTTTGCATGTAGAAATGGCTCCTTAGCATTGCTGAAATAATGAACAGTCTGAAGTAGGTTTTTAGGTTATGTGTAACAGGCCTCAATACCATTTTAGGTAATAACCTTTCAATGTTTTGTTTATTAAAAAAAAAAAACAGGAAGGTCTTAAAGATTTCAGCTCCTGCAGTCCACTTGCTGAAATGGGGATGTTTGTGCAAACCGGGTGTTTAAAATGAGGAGAGATAAAGAACTGTTTAAACCCACAAATCAGTCCATCTTTTGTACTCAACACTTTTTTAGAGGTGAACACATCTTGTGATTTCCACTTCAGGGTTGTGTTATGTACTCTTGGCTGTCTGCATGTATAGCAACCATTAGATACTGGTTTTTGCTCTTGTTCCTGTGTAAAAGAGAAACTTTCATTTGTGGGAATTATGTTGAAAAATATTGCTCTAAACCTTTAAAACTTTCTGGCTACATGCTTTTCTACACAGCTTTCTGTAGATAAAACTTCCAGTAACAGTACAAATCCAATACATAACTAATGGTTAACTTATGACTAAGTAATGCAATAATCTGTTCAGGATTTATCATGAAATCTGTATGACAATGTACCTAATACCCTCCTCCCCACTCTATACCCCTCCTCTACAACAGACACACACACACACACATGTATATCGGCTTGTAATGACACATCTGTATCACAGAAATAATATATATAAGTATAAATAGTATTTCTATAGTAAAAAATATACAAGAAATAATATGAAGGTGAATAAAACATCTGTAGGTAGCCTCTTAAACTAATTTACAGGAGATACATCATGCTTTTAAATCCCTTTTAACATGTAAATAATTATTTATTGTCTGTATAAAGTAAAACCACAATGCTGCAGGACTGAATTCCTGCTTATTCTCGCTCCACACACACCTTATAATCCTGTTCTGAGGTGCGACTCATTTTGGTGCGGTCTCTTTAAATGTTAATGAGGCGTGTTAAGCCCCGCCCCCTCCAGGTCACAGGAAGTTCGACTCTACCTTGTTCCACCATGTTTGTAGCCTGATAGCAGCGATACGCTAATCTCCCGGGAGAGAAACATTTTATTGGTAAGTTTACTAAAAATCTCAACGTTGCAAATTCACCAAATTGATTACCTGGAAGTCCACGACCTTATTTGGCAGACCTACAGCAAATACTGTGATGTAATATATATTTTTTTAAAAAGTCATAGAGAATTAAGGAAATTAAACGGACTGAAAAATATGACTCAAAGAATATAAAGATATTGCAGCATCAGGAGATAAACAAATGTACATTTTCTGTATTCCTAAACATGTAGATGTGAACAAAAACATGTATTTTGGATAATATTTCCCCTTTAAAGTGAAACACGATTCTGTTATAACTTGTAAATGGAGTTGCAGAGATCCTGCAGAAGTCATTGTGATGTCTCCTCATATGTTCATAACATCTTGTAAAATAATTAAATTAGCTTGCTGGCTAAGTTTTCAAATAAGAATCGTCATAATGAGCAAATGCTTCAGCCAATAACTTTTGCTTAGCCGTAAGTTATGCCTTATTTTCCTTGATTGCTAATTAAATAAATATTTATTGACTCATAGGAATTACACTAAAGTACCTGCATCTGTCGAAGCAGAAATCCCACTTCATGGAGTTCAGAATGAATCTAATTACGCACCAGTCTGATCTTAAACTTCTTTACAATTCTTTCATAGAAGAATTAAGCAGGAATTTTTTCTTGATTTGAGAGATTATCTTTTATCAAAGCTCCAATTTAGCTATTTATTATAAATAATATTAAAACCATTGCAGGATCATTAATAAAGCCAAAGTAAAACATTAAAAACATGTATAAAGGTAAGTTTAAGCTGGAGTGAGTGCTATACAACTATGATTTACCTGCAATACCTTTTCCATAAAGGTAAATGTCTCAAACATGCCTGCAGTGAAATAGGATGGGAAAAGTCAACTATTTCTAAAGACCGGTGACTCTGATGTGCATTCCTGCCTTCTACCTGTGATTTAGTCTATTCTAAGGGTGCTTTTACTCAAATCCAACAGGATCTGCATTTTACAAAGTGTCAGCATGTAGACAAAGGCAAGACAAAAACATGCATGCCATTTGGTTGAATATTAGCAGATGTTAGCTTAAACAAAGTCAAGAGCTTCAAAGTGGACAGGTGTCCAAACATCAGCTATCAGAGGTTGTGTGTCTCCAGAAGACCTGTATTTTTGTGTTTAATCTGAGGACATTTGTGCTGAGAGAAAATAAATGATTAAAGGTATCGCTTCGATCTTTTTCCGCTTGACCTCTCCTTGTCTCTGTGTCTGAGCATGGAGGGAACTTTGATGTGAGTTTGGAGGACTGAGAGAGGCCTTTGTCTGCTGCTGGACGCTGGCACCACAGGGACCTCGCTAGGCGACACACAGCTGGACAAAGTCTCTGAAAATATTGACTCATCACCAGAGCAGTGTTTATGTGGAATCTGATAGCATTTGTCTTGCAGGCATGTTGAATTTTAAAGGTGGATGTTGGCAGGTTTTGCAAGTGAAGCGACTTTATTTTTAGGCTAATGTTTGATGGAAAACCAGCATTGATCCATCTTCTTACCAAACAAATCCGATAACCACATTTCCTAATGTGTCTAATATTTGTTTACCAGATTTTCCTGCTTGGTTGTTTACTCATTACTAAATATGATAAAAGAAAAAGACACTGCTGGACACAAAGGGGGGATTTTTATAGACATCTTACAGCATTTAGAGTTACTAAATTAATCTAAAATACCCCCTAAATGCAGAAAAACTACCAGCAAAACATACACAGTGAGGTAATCCTGAACTAATTTATGTAAGCTAGCATGGAACGGGTTTATGTAACAGCTATATGTTTTATTTACACACTTTTACCCAGCCCAACCTGGACTTTAGATGGATTTCCATGGTGCTAATCCATCTAAACCAGGGGTGGCAACCTTCCCTGAGAGCTGCAGACTTGCAAGTTTTGTGAGTTTCCCTGCTGCAACACACCTGACACCAGTAGTGGACATTTCTTGTCCACAAAGTACAAATCCTGTCTGCAGCTGTTCCAACCAGTCACCAAACATCTGCATTTAACGAGCTCTGTTAATCTGTTAGGTAAACAAACATGTGAAAACACATGTTCTGAATGTACAAGTAAATCCAAAAGCATGGCAAGATTTTTAATTTATGGCATCTGGATTTAATTGATTATTTAGCAGACCTGTGCAGAGTTTAATGTTCTGCACAAGTCTGTTAATTATCCCTTGATTTGAGTCAGGTGTGTTGCAGCAGAGAAACTCCAAACACTTGTAAGACGGCAGCTTTTAGGAACTGTAATTGGCTTCCCCAGACCTAAACTCTTATCACACTCATCAGTCTTTTTATATCTCATTAACTTTGATAAGTTTGTCTTCATAACATCAAAATTAAAGCTTTAAAACAGCAACTTTGGGGAAAAACTCAGTTTTCTGTTGGCGAGGAAAAGCACTGGTGATAATCTGTGTACAGCAAACACTGGAGCATTTTTATAGGGTTAAAGTATAATTACATACTGACTGCATTGCTTTGCTTCTGTTCTGTACATAATAACTCGTGACTGCTGAAGAACTGACGTAAAACGATGATGGATAATAAACCGAGGGTCTCACACGACTCCACTTTAGATATCATTTTGTTTTGCGCCTTTCCATTCAGTGTGTATGCTGATCTAAATTTCACATTTAGAATAAAACTTTATTGACAGGATATGGACTGCACAGTAGAACAAAACACTGCTTTGCACCACTGATGTTACCGGAATCCCAGCTGGAGATGACCGCTGGAAATATCCCCCTCTCTGCTCCTCGGCTTTCATCCTCTCACACATGACTCAAATCGGCCAAGAGCTGATGTTATCAGCTGTTGCCGCTTCCTCGGTCTGCTGTGATCTGCAGAGAGCTCTGTGAACACTGAAGGCCTTGTCTCAAAACCATCACAAGTGCTCAACAGCACCACTGTCAAAGGTTTTAAACCCACCATCTGTAAGTACCGACATGGTGTAAAGCACTGGTTTTGCAGATAGTTTGTGGTGTGGTTTTCAAAGGAAACCTCTTTATTTACCAGGTAGTTCATCCCAGTTTATAAATGGCTTGATTAAAACAAAGAGGGCAGTATAAAGATGGCATTTAACTGGATGTTTCTTTGCCGTAAAGGACTAACATTTCAAACCACGGCTTAGCTCCGGCCAAATAAAGACTGAAAACTAAATAGAGCTGTTTGGTGAATAAAATAGGGGGAGATCTCATGTAGCCCAAGTGTCTAAGAATCAACGAGTTACCATAAACACCTCAAGGAGAGAAGGTTGGCAGGCAGGTTTCAGAGGGATTTCAATCCCCTCCTGTCTAGCAGTTGTTCTTTCAGCTCAAAATGGGAACATTGTGCAAAGAACAGGTGGAGTAACGACAACGATACAACTGCAGGCTGCTAAAACTGACCGCCATGCTCAATAGTAGTGATCTATATGTTTACATCTTTAAGAGCTAATCAAAGGCGAAAGAAAATGTTGCTTAAGACAACAAACACCAAGACATTGACTTAAAGATGATGCCAGATTAAACTGGAGGGGGTTGAGCGGTAAAAGGAAGTGGGGAAAAATGATGTCCGCTTCCTGCATGGACACAAGTTAAACACATGCAAAGGTGTCGGGGCCACAGAGCTCACATTTGAGACAATTTAAAAATAAACTCTCTTCCATCCATCATGTCATTGACACAGAGGGATAAGGAGGTGGAGCGAAGTGTGAAAAACCTGTAAAGACTCCCCACAACTTCACAGCCTCAGATGTTGGACAGTTGAGGTGTTGTAAGGATAAGAGTCTGCTTTCCTAGAGAAGGGCGAGCTGTTTCATTAAAGAAGCTGGAAGCCAGCAGGGTCCACAGCCTTCATCACTGACACAACACATCCATATGAATGCATGCCTCCATACTCATCTGGAAAACCTGCTTTTCTTTTTCTTTTTTTTCTTTTGTTGCATTTATTCACTGATGTCATTAATTGGAGTCCCTGTCATTGTGGCTCTTTTGGATCTTTCTTTGGTTCAGTTTTCAGCTGAGCTTTTAATCTTTATTTTGAGCTCATTTATTATTTTATTGTGATTTTTGCTATTTGTTGCAGTCCTGATCCTAAAAAACATGCAATGCTTTTTATGCTTTAAGCACTTTGAATTGTGCTAAACGAATAACTTTTCTTCTTTTTGAGTCTTTTGAGCATCTAAATCTTTTTTTATATTCTGAGTCTGTTCATAGCTGTTTTCTGTCATGTAGCATTGCATTTCACATCCAAAATATACACAAAGGGTTAAGACTTGCAGGCCCACCTAACCTGTTCCCCATTGACCCAGTCACTTATCCATCACAGGTCATAAATTAGGTAAAAGGTATTTACCTCCTCCAGTACCATCTTTTGGCTATTTTTTACCTAGTTAATTTCACTTATGTACATCCTCACCTGGATGTGAAAGCATGTAATTTAAATCCCATTTCATAGTATAGAAAATCCTTATCTTAATTGTTACAATGATCTTTTTTACAGTTAAATCCAGTCTCCATTTGAGGGCTCCTGCTTCACATTGAGACGGTCAGGTAATGAGAAGCTTTCCCCTCTGACAGTGGGAAAGATGGCTGGCAATTGGTCCTTTATTTGTTTTAGATTGGTACCTTTTTAATTCTTGTTTCTCCTCAATGAGCTTTATGCACAACGCTGCTACTTCTTGAATTAGGCCAACTCCTTCATTCCTGTCTTTCATTACTGGATTAATTGATTAATCCAATTGTACCTGACCCCAGTAATCATGATGACAATGGCCAGAAACACCTGGATTAATCAGTTCATCCAATAATGAAAGACAGGAAACAAAGGAGGTGGCTTTAATTCAAGAAGTAGTAGAGCTGTGCATAAAGCCCATTACCTTATTCCACTCACTATCATACGTGTGTGTGTGTGTGAGAGAGAGAGAGAGAGAGGGAGAGAGAGTGACTGAGGGGAACAGGATTTGCACATGTGGTTTGGGGACGCCTTTAAGAGCAGCCACATGTTCCTGGAGTTACTCTGCTTGGCAAAGGATGCAATGTGAAAGGCAATGTTTTCCTGCGTCTGTCCCTCAGTAAGCAATACAGATAGTTAGGTCGTTGGGGGGTCTGTCGCTACCCCCAAAAAGACAGACACGTTGCGTTGCCATTAGTAATGTTGGGGATGTCTGACTCGTGTGTGTCATATGGTATGACGTCTGACAAGTCGATCCTGCAGAGCAGATGAACATCTGGTGACTTGAAGATGATTTGTGGACTTTTAACTTAAACAGTTGACAGAGTGGCAGTGAGATCCCTCAGCTGCTTTTATGTGGAGGTTGAGGCTCTGGTGGGAAGAGCTGCACAGGTCACTAAATCCTAGAGGTGAAGACTAAAAACCACCTTGTGAGACGACATGTGCAACCAGATTGACAGGAAAAATAAAAACACGAAGGCTCTGTTAGTTCAAATGTGTAATTGTGACAGTAATGTCTGCTTGTTCCAGCTCTTCAGCTTTAGATTTCTCACACATAATTTCATCCAAGACTCCTCTAATTCAGTCTGACATGTGGTATCTTTGAGAACACACTTGTCTCCACTAGAAATATTGTTTGACTTTTGAGGTTTGGACGATCTTTGTCAACATAACGTGAGCTTGAAGAGAGCCAAGAGTTCAAAAGGTTAGATGTAGAGTTCAGAAGCATGAAGCATTATTACAGCAAATTATTAACTTAACAGGGTATAATGTATTTGTTAGGGCAAATATCTTTACAGACGCACTAATGTATCAGAGAAATAGTCAAATAGTCAAGTTATTATTATTATAAGGGTGAAAGAAACAGGTGAGCTGTTTTATACAGTGGTCAGGGGGGGATAAAGCCCGGAAATATAAAGCAGAATTGGTTCCTATCGGTATAAAAAATTTGAGTTAATAAGTCAATATAGAACATCTGTTAATAAAATAATGTTGTATATTGTGATAATATCTCTGTTCTTTAATTGGGTGACAGCTCTACCGCATAAGGCAACAATACTTTTACATGAGAGCAGTTTTTGTTTTCTCCGCCCACCACCACTGATATCACACAGATCCTTCTGCATCATAACTCTGCAAACACCACATGGTCCAGAGACTGCTTTTGAAGCATTTTGTCCAAGTACAACTTCCAAGTTTAAGAATCAAAATTCATGCTTAATTGCTGGAAAAAAGAAATGAAAGCATTCACACTTACAAGCTGCCATTGTTATGTTTTCATCAATGTCATTTCGTACCGCGGTGTGCACACATCTACCCGCCTGAATGAAAACATCTGGATCCGCTTATGTTCCATCTGCCAGAAGAAAAAGCATTGTCAGGTTGGATCTTATCGCTCCTGGTAGCTGAACCACATCTGGAGGATCTGGCAGTTTTCAGCATAACTTGAAATATTTTCTTTATGTCCTTGTTTTGTTTATTGAAGTTGAGGTGTAAACTACGAGGGCATTTTCAGTGTAAGTAAAAGTGTCTCATCTTTTACCAACCCACCTGTAACATATCAGTTTTAAACTGAAGGCACGTGTCTCGTGATCGCTTCTCATGTAATGTCAGCAACAGCGAGTGTTTAGTATAGAATCAACATTGACAGAAAAATTACACTTTAATTTGATCACAGCAATGAAAAGAAATTTCTTAGTGTATTTAATTATGTGTTGGCAAACCAAGCTAAACACACAGCCTGGGTTTGTAGCGTTGCTCCATAGAGGTGTGGTTGATATTAGGGAATACAGACAATACTTACACTAATCTAAATAGTATTTTTCCTCAAATCTCTGTTTGATCGTTCTTCAAAAAGCTCATGAAAATTCATCACAGATCTTGGATGTACAGCATACCTTAAACATGAGTAAGCCTTTAACCAGCAAGAAAGTCACTTCTATCAGGGCAAGGTTAAAGAAAAACTCATTTTCACTTTGGTGGGTAAGATAGAAATCAATCCTCAACCCTTTTACCAACAGAAACCACATGTGAACGCAAGCACCAAACCTGCCAGCTGCTGTTTTGACTCACTGGAGTGAGTGAAATGTATCGTGTGACGGCTTCAATAGACCACGAAAGCTAAACCTTTTCTCTCATTATATTCCATACATAAGTGAGTGTGATTTTTTAAATGACACATTCACTTAAATGAAGACTCACAAATGGGGCAATTAAAATACATAAATAAGACCGGATGTCTGATCTGACGAGCCAAGAACAATGAGGATAATCTGCAATAGACAACAGCAAACAGGTGTGTGTGTTAGGGACAGAACTCAAACCAGGTACGGAGCAGGTAAACAAAACTAACAAAGCAGTACCAGCAGGTTTGTGTAAAATTAAATGGAACATCGACAGCAGAACAAATGTCAATGCTCACAAACCCACATTTTATTATAGGGGGGTTGCAGAAAAGTGTAAAAAAAACAAAATGTGCTTCCTCACAGCAAGTAATGATTTTAAAGTCAGAAACTTATGCAGTTGTGTTTCAAAACCTGATAAATACATGTACACAAAAAGCAGTGTAAAATAGAGCTATATGATAAAACAGCTATAATATAATATAAAAACTGTAAGCTTTGCAAAGCATAAATGTAAGCAGCATTAAAGTATTATTATTATTATTATGAAGGGGGTCAACCCCAGGATACAGTATTGAGTGTGGGTACAGTCTTTAACTGATTTGAAACAAAGTTTAGGTCACAAAGTTTAAACAGTATAAAGCTCTGAGACTCTTCCACATCCCACCACTTTCACAGAAAACTGATGTTCTCGCTCACTCTCAAATGCTGTTCACTTCCACTGCCGATGAATCCAATTCAGCATTTCTCCCTCTTTTAAAAAGTCCCTTAACATTGTGACCATCCATTACATTTATTATAGGTTCTGTTTATCTCCCTGTGTCTTTTCTTTTGCTGTTCTTTGTCTTCCCATGTTTAGTTTTTTCAAAAATCCATGCTAAACCCTGTTTCTGTCATTCACCCGTCAGAATCCAGCTGACCCGAACAATCGGATCAACACATTGCTATGGTGTGATATATAAAGCAAAGTGATATATAAGTGATTTAAATTCCCTATAAGTTTGCATAAATATTCTAAAATAATGCACCCCATTGTATAATTTGCCTTCAAAAACAAATACATTTGATTAAATATGCAGGTTAAACACTCAGTTTTTTTCTGCAAGGGG
>JBAMIG010000008.1:18627156-18644890 GCA_037177335.1 Kiunga ballochi
TTTCAGGTCCTGGGAGATGATGGAGCCCAGGAAGCGGTAGGACTCCACGGTGTCCACTGGGGAGCCACACAGGATGACGGGAGAGAGTGGGGCTGTGTTCTTCCTGAAGTCCATTATCATCATTATCATTAAATGTGGCAAATTACAAAATAAATAAAACAAAAATAGTTTAATACCAGAAGGAAAATAAAATTAGCTGCAGGTTTATTAGATAACTGGTGCTCCAGGGTTTGTTATTGGGGAGGTTTATATAATCTGTCACACACTCATTCAAGCTGTTGGATGTTCATCTCCATGAGGATTAATGGGGATATTCCAGTCTGTAGCCTGGAAGCAGCCCTTCAGAGCATCTTCATCATCATCATCATCATTAGACCAGGTTTTAATAGTCTTTCTAATGACAGCTTGTTGCTGAACGATGGGCTTGTAGGAGGAGATGAGAAAAACCAGATAATGGTCAGAACTTCCTAAAGGTGGCAGAGGAGCCGTATGCATTTTTAATATTAGCATAAAATAAGGTTTTATTTTCTCTGGTGGAGCAGCTGATAAACTGTTGGGGCGTTGGTCGAGTAGCAGAGAGGAAGGTGGTGTTAAAATCTCCAGAGATCGCCATAAATGCATTTGGATGTTGTGTTTGAAGCCTGGTGAAGCTAGCAGTTTGATGTCTGTGTGCAGATCTTCTCTTTTACAGTAACATGTCCAGTATGACCCCAGCACTGGTTACCAGCACTGCAACTCCACCTCCCTTTAGTTCCCCCACTGAGGTGTTTATTGCGGTCTGCACGGACCGTCTTAAAGCCGTGTACAGATGCATTACAGTGTGGGATGTGTTCATGCACACATGTCTCAGTGAAGCACATAAAACTGCACACTCTGTATTCTTTCTGAGACCAAGGATCTAATCAATTTTGTTAGCTAGCAATCTCACATTACCTATCACAATATCCATAGTTTTCTCTCTCCCTCACTCCTGCATCCTTCTCTTTCTTTCAACTTCATTTGGATTTGAAGTATTATTTCATAATAATCTTGAATTTGGAGAAGATTATCAGTAGATACCGTTGGTAAACAAGTCGTTGCCATGGAGACTCTAATAACAAGCCTTTAAAGAGGAAAACTCCTGTGTAGCCTCTGAAACGGAAGAAAAATCTTATTGGACAAACCCAAATTAAAAGCTTAATGTCTTAAAAAAAAAGAGGCCTACATTATAATTATAATTAAAAAAATGACAAAAGTTAAACACAATTTGCAGCAAATTATAAATTAGATTTCTGAAAACCTGATCCAGTCAGTGGCAGCGCTGAAAAAGTCCTAATTTCTCATTTTAAAAAAAGTATGTAAATCTGAATCGATTGATCATCAATAAACCAACTTTTTACACATTAATGCATGAAAAAGGTTCAAATATATTTACAGTCACAGTTTTATCATTCGGATGAGAGTCCCAAAGTCCACATTTAGTCTGTATTTATGCCTCCTAACCAAAGAGATAAGAAGTTGTGCATGACTACAGCTCCACCCAGCTAAAGACACTTATAGTGATTATCAGAAGAAGGGGAACAAAAGCATTCCTGAAACTTGTAAAACCTCCTAGATGTGGTTAGACGCCTAGGAGTCTGTCTTTCCAGTGTCCACGTTTTGTGTTGCTGCAGAAAAAAAGTGGTTGTAAAATAATAATGTAACCAAATTACTGTAACAAAGGCGACTGCTGCAGTTTGTGAGACGACAAAGTGCCATTCCTTAATTTAACCTAATATAAATTATTCCCACTGTCTCCATCTTTGTCTGCTGTCAATAAATCGACACAAAGAGCGCAAAACAAAAAAACAAACCATTTCCTGCAATGAAATAATGACGAGGTATTTTCAGCACCTGAGATATTATGGTATGTAAATGTAATTTAGTACTGGCACAACCACTTAAACCAGTAAAGTGTCTGAGAACATCGATTGTTTTGCTGACTTTGCCGAAGTGAGTCCTTTTGTAGTGGAGCAAACAAACAGCAGCTCGTGGAAAAAAAGGAGTGCAAACCTTAATACTATTTAGTTATTAAACCCTCTTCTTTAAAAGAAAGTCTCAATAAGGTCACAAATGGCCACGGCTTCAACATAATGGAATTTAAAGTTGACTAAGCTCTATTTGTACGCTGTAAGGATGCCTCTGAAACAGATACAAACCATTGTGCACATCCGATTCACACCCACATAACCCGCATCCACTGCTCATCTCTCTGAGACGCCACCTTTACAGCACAAGCTCTCATCTTGTTTCATGTATACCGAGTTAGGGTCCCCCAGGCCCGTCCTGATCTAAAAATACCAGCCAAGGAAAGGAGGGCTGCCCCCTCTAACTCGCTGGAAGAGTCCCAACAGAGGCTCCAAAACAGACCAGGTCTCACATACACGCAGGACCGATTTAGCCTGCTCGCTGTGACGGTTAGAGAAGCTGTGGCCATCTTCAGCTTAGCGTCACAGCAGGAACCACCATGTTCTTACAAAAGCAGGTTAGATATCCCAATCATTTCATTTGTAAGATGGAGCAGGTGCAGCATTTACCGAGCATCATTTAAACCTCCAAATTCAGCTTCAGGTTGAAATATTTCCCACTGTTAAGCAATTCCAGATGACAACGCTGCCATTTTCCTTCCTCACAGACAGTTTGGACCTGAAACAGGATGATGATGACAGCACAAACCTCTCCGTTTCGCCTTTCGTCCGTTTTTTGCATACAAGCAAATGGTTAACCTGACGAGGGGGAAAATGTAAACCCTGTGACTGATCAGTCATCAAAATAAGTTGAATTACTGCTGAAATTCTCAAATCACATAAAATATGGCGGTCCATGATCAGATTATGCTGAACCACGTCTGTGCTCGGCCGAGGAACAAGCATTCATTCATGTAGTTCAGTCCCAACTCTTGACCTCTTTTGAAAGCTTCATGCGACCAAAACAACCCGATTTAGCTGACCATCACACCCAAACAGACCCTTACTCTGTGCTTTTCAACAATGTGGCTTAAAGGTTTGATTATATTCACAAACAAAATTATCCTTTTAATCAGTTGCCTAATTCAATACTTTGATTCACAGCCAATTTCAAATCACATTAAACTTAATATAAAACAACTTTTGTTGATTTGAAGCCACGTCTTCCTTGAATATTTTATATTCAGCTATGTAGCGGGAGGACTTTACCCTCGGAGGAAGAAATGTGTCAAAGCAGGGCTGAAGCGGCCCGTAGCATTAAATAAAAACAGGCTGATCAATACCACTCAGGCTTATTATGTTTATTTTTAAAAATTCTTATAAAATTATTCTCTTACTTAACTGAAAACAGCCGAAAGAAACTTACAAAAAAAGGTCAAGATTATATTGTAGTCCTCACGTTTAACTGTATTATCTGTTGATTTCAAGCCACTTAGCTTCTGATTCACAGTCATATTTCAAAGTTTTACTCTTGATATTAAACTTGCAAATACCTCAGTATGATCAGTGTGGAAAAAAGAAAAGAACAGGACAACTCCAGGAGGTGATCAATGACACTCCCAATAAAAAGATGCTAAATCAATCAAGCTCCAGCTTTTATAGGTAAAGGAGGCAAGTTGCAGTTCAACAAGGTGAATCAACGTGACTCAGTGACAATAAACACTAGAAAATAAGAAGCATAAACTAAAATTATAACATGAACAAAAGAAAACACATGCAGCTTCAGACCTAAAATAAACTTTAAAAACTACTGAAATGCAAGAAAACAGGAGGGTTTTTAACCTGAATTTCAATAAAGCTCACCTGAATAAAAAAAAAACATATTTAGTTGCTTTCCTGTGATATTATATATTTACTGAGTAAACTATTGATATCCACACCTTCTATTAAAGACCAACAAGACAATAAGTGTATATATTCTTGATTTAAGAATAGGAGTTCATTCATTAATAAACCAGACCTCATTGATAAAACAATGCCTTCAGCACCGGCATAATTAAATGAGACAAATGCAGGAAAAGCAGGAGATAATTTTAGGTCAGACTGCATGATGTTAGGGATGTAATCTGGATTTAGCTGAAAGGAGCACAGCAAACTGTCACTTTCTTCACTGGTTATGGTCACTTGTTCACAAGAGCAACAGATGGGCTCACACAAATGGTCCTAGGAAACGCTATGTGTAGGAATCCAAAATAATATTTAACACCAAATAAAATCTGCAGCATTTAAAAATAACTATTTGTTCGTGGAGAGTGAGTGGCTAATAATTTAGCTTGCTACACATCGACTTTGGCATTAGCAGGTTAGCTTAACTCTCGTTAGCCAACAGCTCACTGACACATCATTGAACCTTATCACTTCCAAGAAAGCAATCAGTGGCAACCTAGTGAAACCTCTCTGGTTTCGTATGAATGTGTTGCCATGTTATTACAATCATCCCGGACACGTTAAACGGTGTAAAATCCGCTCAATAGCCAATGTGTTCAGTCCATTTCGCTTAATGTTAATGTTAGCGCGATGCTACAAACACTGTTTCATATCAACGCTCCAGAGAGTCAGCCAAGTTTGTCAGTCACTTTACCGGCTTGACACGGGAAAGTATCAGTTTTAAGTGTGTCAATTTACACGTTATGTGCTCCTGCTAAGTTCATTTCTGTCTTTAACCACAGACTATACAGCTGGGATTTGATAGCTGACCCCACAGGAAAGAACAGTTTCCTGTTAGTAACACCAGCATAGTGGCGAATTATTAACAAGTCCAACAAACGCGCTGCTTAACTATTTTATTTTAATTCTGATTTGAGTATCCAGAGTTTATTTTTCGTTTTTAAAGATTTACTAGGTGTTCCCGGTGAAGTAAGCATGAATGGCAGGAGGCCGTCTAGAAGCACTCCACGCCGGCTAGCTACGTCACGACAGCTCGAGGCTTGAGCGGCCTGTCCTTTCCACGGCTAACTTAAAATGGCGGTGAATGCTAGCAAGCCTGCTAGCACCGAAACTCGCTTGCGGGGGGGAGCGTGAAATCATTTCAGCCAGGTAGGACTTCACCTCCGTTCACCGGACATTATAACGCGTCAAGACGTTTTCATTCACCTACCTTTAAATCTGAGGTCTGAGGAAGGGTCGAGGACGAGGACTTGATCCAACTTGGACATCTTAACTGAAGGGATGTACTTGGTTGTCGGTGCCGGGGACTGACAAGTGGAAATCCTGGATCCACTGCCACTTCTGAGTCAAACGCTGACCGAGCTCTGCGAGAAAAGGAGCATGTGGGTACAAATACTTCAGCGCGCGAGAGCACAACCCTGTATGGCGTCCTCGTGGCTCTCTAACTGATGAGATTATAGTACATTAAACTCGTTATGCTTGTGCACTGAAATACTTGGCAGGAAAAACATCTGATAAGATGTAAGGAGTCCCGATGTGACCCTCACAAAGTTAAATAGGAGTTAGCTTCTCTGTTTGTTTCAGGTTTAAATGTTTTAGCACTATTTCACAGTCCTGCCACTTGGATGGAAATATAAAAGAAAGCATGTAATAAAAATAAAATTATTAAATAGAAAACCCATATTTTTTAGATTATCTCTTATTGTGATTTCCTATCTACCTTATTCCAAACAATACTAATATTACATAATACACTAATAAAATGTACATTTCTCATCACAATCAAGCATGTGGAAAAATAACATGAAATAAAGGGTTATTCGGTCTGAAGGTCATTTCTGAAGAGATAAATTTCAGGTAAAATGAACAAAGCAAGGCGTTTGTGTAGATTCCCACACATTGTGGTCATGGTAGTCCAATGAACCAGTCTGAGAACACATGGAGAAACATCACCAGGTGGAGAAAGTGGGACAACAGGGATAACCCTAATCCATGTGTCAAACTGCAGGTATCCAGCAGGTTTTGGTGTTTACCTGGACTAACACACCTGATGCAAATCAAATAGATCCAACTGCTTCTTGTCTACCTATATAGTAATTTCAGTCAGCTGTGTCAGAGCATGGAGACAATAAAAACCTGCTGGATACCGGCCCTTGAGGACCAGAGGGTCTGTGGGTGGCTACACAGCCATTTGGATCTTGTAGGTAAAAACGTATTTGTTAAGGGAGTTTAACCACCAGGTAGCAATGACTCAAACAATCCAGTGGTCACATGACTGGTTTGATGTGAAAACACCTCACGAATAGCAGACTCAGCATCAAACTGCAGCTGCACCTACGCTCACCTGCCAAATAAAGGGGATTGAAGTCTTCAGTGGTAGTAGTGACCATCTTTAGGCCCATTTGTCTGCATATACATACAACATAACCTGAGTGCTGCTGCTGACCATGCTCATCCCTTTAGACCAGAGTGGGTCCTGTCCCCATGCCTACTCCCAGCAGGATAATGAGCCACATCACTAAACTCAAATCCTCCGGAGCATGACTGAACTCCCCGTACCCCAGCAGCCTCTGCAGTCAGTCCAATGTGGTTGAATGGGAGACGCTCGCCATGGATGCAGCAGGCAAATCTGCAGCAACTGTGTGATGCTATTATGTTGATGAGGCACAAAGGAAGGAACGTTTTTTGACATCTTGACTATGCAAAGAATGCAGTTCTGAACCAAAGGAAGATGTACCTAATAAAGTGACCAGTGAGTGTCAGAAATGAGACTGGACTGTAGTCCATATGGAAATGTATTTAATCTAAACTCATTTCTGTTGTCAGAAGAAACAAAGACATAAACTTAACTTATAAATGATATGATTTCTACTTTATTACAATGATTACTATCCAGAACTGAGTCCGCTCTACAGAGAATACAGAGGAGCATGGCATGCATACACAGTGATGCTGGCTGGGAAGAAAAGGCACTTTTATGCTGAATATTACACGTACACATACAATGTCAAATGTATTCATGATCCATATTCTAGTGCCATTCACGTCTTAGCCGTGTTACAGACAGGTTTATATTTAAAAAAAAAAAAAAAAAAAGCACAACAAAAGACACTAATGCTTGTTGGGCAGCGCCTCTCAGGTAGGAGCGTCTTACCAAACGGCACTGGGGGGTAAAAAATCTGCCTCTTCTGAAGTTTTAGCATCCATTCACTAAGGAGCGATTATCTCAACATGTATGTTGAGTTTGAATATAATTGTCACAGCTCAGTGAAGGACTGTAGTCACAAGTCAGACATTACTGTTTGCATAAGCAAGGACACAGGCAGGTTTTTAACTCTTAGTGTGGTGCGAGTTTCCCCCTACACACCTGTATTACTGTAAAATATGTAACACGGTAAAAGGAAAGATTTTTCCTTTTATTTAAAAATAAACGTAACTTTTTTCTTTTTTTTTAATCAAATACTGATTTCTAAGTAACTAATATTGTATTAAATATATTCAAAAGTGCTATTATAGACGTCTTGAGTGGTCAAATCCAATAGCACTACTGTCACTGAACAGCAGTGAGACAATCTTGTTTTAATTTAGCCTAAAATGTCCTCAAAGTTTTCTTCTATTCCTTTTCAGAAAGCCCAGAAGTTAAATTCCTATCCCCACAGTTGTTTAGCGTGTACAAAATAATCTTAATTAGAACTTGTCAGGTTTTATGTAAATAAAGCAGTTAACATTAGAAATGTAGCCCTTTTTTGTTAAAACACAAGCCAAAGCTGTTTGGGCAGTTTTTACACTCATTCCTTGTAGTCACATCTCAAATATTACATATCAGCATGTAGAAAACATCTTTAACAAATCATTATGTAAACTATTCCAGTATTGCTCACAGTGCCTCGGCTTCTTTGTCGTATTGTAAATCTGAATTTGAGCAAATAAACCCTGGTGTAGTTCTGCAACAGGCCACTAGAGGGGGACAAAGCTGTTGCATTGACCTCGTGTGCAACACATTGGCAGGTTTTTCTATTTCTCATACTGACTTCTTGGGTCTGGCTTGTCGGTGGTTTTTACAGGGAAAAGATGCCGTGTGCGTTGTGGACTGGAGGAAGCCATCTCATCGGCCTCTCCTGTTACTAGCAGCACCTCCTGGCAGATGGAGGGGGCTGCCGGGTGAGTTTAAAGGACTCGTTGCTGTCCACTTCAGGGTTTTCCAAGGGTGGAATCTGTTTGCCTAAAATGAAAAGAATGAGGATCACCCAAAGTGTTTCATCAATAATACGGAGCTTGGAAAAAGTCACATTTTAGGCAGGTTTAGTACTAATGGCATTAAAGAGACAGGAAGTCTTTCCAGAAAGGCACCACAAAGACGCATAATGTGTATCTAATGGAATATGCCTTTATAGTAAATAGTCACGACCCTACCATGTCTACTGTAAATACTCCTTCTGATCATCAGTACTTTTTGCCATCTGTGAGATCCAGTTTTATTACTTTGTAAAGCAGATTAATAAAATTACAAAGATGAGTCTAAACCCTGCATGTTTGTTCAAAACATAAACCTTTGTACCTATCAGCATCCTACACAGGCATGTTTTAGGCATGAGAGCAGTCAGTAATGCTAGCTTCAATTAGCCGACAGGTTAAATAGAAATAAAGAGCAGGCACCTGGATCAAACTGACCCTTTTCACTCACTTTAAAGCCCTTTTAAATGGTAAATGGACTCGTACTTATATAGCGCCTTTCCAGTCTTAGCGACCACTCAAAGCGCTTTACACTATGTACCCACATCCACCCATTCACACACACATTGGCTTGTTGGGGTTCAGTGTCTTGCCCAAGGACACTTCAGCATGTAGTCAGGGGAAGCCAGGAATTGAACTCCTAACCTTCCAGCTGACTGCTCTTCCACCTGAGCTACAGCTGCCCCTTTACAGCATTTTAAATACACAAACTATGGCACAATAACACAATCCTCATGGGAACAGCAATACAGTTCCTGAAACATTCCTGATGGTACAGGGAACCAGGCAGAAAGAGCTGGGTTAGAACCTGTCATGGCCACTGCGGTAAGCGTCTCTGTGATTCTTTCTGTGAGACTAAGGTCAGTAGATGTTTATCAGAACACCCTATGTTGCCATTTAACCACAGAAATAGTTTTTTTATTTAATTCTGCTGTTTTTATTTAGGCTACCACACACCCTGCTGTCAGCTTAAATTAAAGTGTAATCAGACAGGTTTGTAATAAATGTAACGCACTTCTGAAATGTCCAGTTACTGTCATATTAAAATGTGTCGCCATCTAGTGGTAAAATTGAAGACTGCAACGCTTCGGTTCAGCCTCCTTAAAGCTTGTAGAAAAGATCGTGATGAAAAACTCTTATTTAGAAAAACAAAAAGGCCTTATTTAGATGCTGTTTCTCGTTTGTCATGGCAGAGTGACCTGCACCGCCTGTAGCTATAGGAAGATTATTCTCAGGGCGCAAAAGATGAATGATTTTCTATTTCCTGCCAATCTACACATCTCAGCTCATAAGTATCATATAAGATACAATGAGTGTTACAAAGTGAACTGTAAAAGAGACACATTTCACAGATGTGGCATAAAATGCGTAAAACCTACTGATTTTCTGAAATAGCTCCTCCACATTGACAGCATTTCTGGCACTGGTCTCTATGAAAATAGCTGCAATTGATTCTGCAAACTCCTTTGCTTCCTTCATAGGAACTTCCCTGTGAAAGACAAGGATGGGAACAAAGGATTCAGAGGCAAAATATTTATTTGTGACTTTCTTCTTTCCCACATCTGAAGGAACTGCAAAGGGAATGTAACAAGGAGTACGAAGAGTCCGTGCATTTCCAGCACAGGTTATTCTGCTACTGTATTAGAAATGAGGATGCTTGCTAGAATCTGCTCTGCAGTGGGTCTAATAAGAAGCTGATGGAATAAAACCAACTGGAACTGAAATAAAAGAAGGAGAAAAGCATTTTTGCCAACATGAAAGCTCCTCTTTGTTGTACCTTTAAACATTTGTGCTTATAACAAAGTTTACTAACATTAAAAACACATTTAAAGAGAAGAAACTGAACCCACCTGATGTCTCCTAAATCATTCTTGTTCCCTGCTATAGCTACAACAATGTCCTCTGGACCGTGCTCCTTTAGCTCCTTCACCCACTTCTTTAGTGTCTGAAAAGAGTCCTGGACAGCAGGAACACATCGTGGTCAGCTCTGGGAAAAGCTTTCTGGGAATATGCCTTGCATTTTTTTAAACTTGCGTCACACAGAGCATTAGTGTTTTTAAAACAAGTTTCCGCAGGGCGAGCAGGAGAGGACGACATTTATAGGTCAGTGAAACACAGCATTATGGAAAAGAAACGTTTACTTCAGACTAAAGTGTGAAACCAGTTTCTTCTTTTGCAAACCAACAAGGTCACCAAACGACACGTCGCACTTACCAGTTTAGTTATGTCGTAGACAATGACAGCAGCCGCTGATCCTCTGTAGTACATAGGAGCTAATGAATGGAACTAAAGAGGACAACACATTTATACGAGTTAGATCAAGCAATAATTTAATTATTATAAGTCAAAGATCTTTGAATGACTTCAGGGACTGCCGTTTAAGTAAGAACAAGCTAAAACCTGGATGAAGATGCTTCTACAGACAGAAACTGCTTCATGAGGATCACTTTAGTGTGTGTGTGTGTGTGTGTGTGTTCATAAGATTGAAGCTTTTTTCTTACTTGTACAAACACAGTGATACATCTGTGGCATATTATGCAGCAAACATCAATATGTAGTCAAGAGCTTCCACCTAAAACGTGCAACAGAAGCCCAGCAGAAATGTGCATCGTGTTAATGGCAGCACGTGCAAACAGAGAACTCCTGAGCAGAGTCACTGTAGTTCAGCGACTCCTCTGAGTCACTTTGGTTTGTAACGGTTTTATCTTTGACTTTTATTCAATTACAGAAAAACAAAACAGGTTCCTCACAGAAGTACGACCTCTCAAGAACGTTCTCTGCAGCACGGCGCGAGTCGGTGTGTTACATTGTTTGCATTCGTTATCAGTCTGATGTCATAACAAACCATATAACTGTGGTCTCAGGATATTGTTTTCACACGAAACAGTAAATACTCTTTCCATGTATTAAGCAAGCCTGGGAAGCTTTATCCCACCCTTCATGAAATGAATCATCACAATGTCTCATGACCAACTTTTTTCAATGGCTATATTTGAAAATGGGCTCTGAAAGTGTCAGCAAATTTTCCTGTTCAACACACAATACAAATAAAGCACAAGCTGATCACTGTGGTCACAAAGCAGCAAAATAAAGGAGGAGGAACAAGACAGTATTTTTATTCAGTTTTTCTTTGCAATACTAGTTTTTCACCCACATTTGGTGTTTTTCACATTTTCAGTCTTAATGTGGAATCACACTTTAAAGATCAGAGTCAATATGTGATTTTGACACTTTAGCAAACATGTATATGACCAGACAACTCCAGAGGATGTGAACCAGATGATGTCATGCACACAGCTGATGCTTCACAATCAGGCTTGTTTCAATTAGAGTAACATAATCTGTGCAACATCTTTTTTTTTCTAGATCAGGATACAGTTCATTCATGAAGCTTCTGGTAACACATAAATATTGTGGCTTGCATTTAGGGAGCGATGGTTTGCATGCATCAGCTTTGAAACCATTCCCTGAATGTTTTACTCTGGATAAATTGCAACTGGTTCTCACAACAAACACTGACACGGGGAAATGCCCATTTAAACATGCTGCAAGCGTTGGATGGCATCAATCTAAAAACTGCATCACTGAATTAATTAAAAGCTCATTTCTGTGACATTATGTCCAATGTACTCAAGCTTAACTTAAAAAACAAGTAAGATTTTATCAGGTTAAATTACAGTTATAGCAACAACAATGTGGATGTTATGTATGCAGGATATCAGGCCCTCTGTTCAAGCAACCAATAAGAAAACGATGGGAGGGAGAGCCTTCAGCTATCAGGCTCCTCTCTGATGGAACCAGCTCCCAGTGTGGGTCCGAGAGACAGACACCCTCCCTACCTTTAAAATCAATCTTAAGACTTTCCTTTTTAACAAATCTTATAGTTAGAGACAGTTTAGCCATATGTTAGTTATGCAGTCATGGGGACGTCCCATAATGCACTGGCCTTCTTTTACTCTATTTACTTCATTATCATCCTTGTATTGATATATGACATCATTAACCTATTTCTCCTCTTTTTGCAGGTCTTACTGGATAAAAGCTGCAGTGTTAATGTTGTTCTGTCTTTCCTGTCCTCTGTCCTGTCCTTTCCACACCAGTCAGTCGAGGCGGATGGCTGCCCTCCCTGAGCCGGGTTCTGCTGGAAGTTTTGTCCTCTTGTTACAAGGGAGTTTTCCTTCCCACTGTCACCTAATGCTTGCTCAGGCTGGGGTTTGAATCAAAGTCAAGGTTTGATTTAATCATCTGGTTTCCCTTATCTAGGCTATAGAATGAATTGGTATAATTATGATGTGAAGCACCCTGAGATGACACTGTCATGAAATGGCGCTATATAAATAAAGTTGAATTGAAATTGAATTGAATTATATTTCTAATAGGATTTAAATACATTATTAGGAAATGAGCCTATTGACAAACTTGTAATCTAAAGCCTTTTTTTTAAAATCAGAAAAGGTCAATTATCTCCTGGTAAATCAGATGACCAGTCTGAGAACGCAAATAAATATGACATTAAGATGGAAGTTATCATTTATTTTGATGCATTTCCTGAATTAAAAGTCTATCAAACAGTCAGGAATACAGCCAGGCCAATAAGGACATGCTCACAGATGCCTAAGAAAGCGATAACCTAATCATCCAGTCTGAACGTAACATGGAACAGAAACCAAATGGTTGGGTAAACATATAGCAAAAAGTTCAGACGTGAGCGCCTACCCGTTCTTGTCCAGCTGTATCCCAAATCAGGAATTTGTGCAGTTCATTACCACATGGTACCGTCTTAGTCAGGAATGATGCTCTGTGGGTGAATCAGTGCATTTCACAACAGTGTCCATAAAGTCATTTATTAATAGGCACAGAAAAAGATGTTAAAATCAGCAGGAAGTGAATTCATGGTTACAAGAAGCTGCTTAATCATGTCCAGTCCAACCCAGTCAGCACCACCATATTTCATAAACTTATGTTTATGAAAGGTAGAGGCTTTCTATTGTTAAAGAAACTTTTTGCATTACAGCAAATATCAGTAATTTAAGTACAAGTAGATACTAAAATCTGGGCTGGGATCTAAAGTATTGATCAGCTCTGGCATTATCAAATCGATTGTGAAGTTGTAGCATAAATGTGACTTTAATACTTAGCTTTGCATTCTTCAGTTATATAAAAGACCTGAGGCTTTGATTGTTTGACATTAACTAAACCAATATTTAATGATTGATAATTTGATGCCACTGTTTTTAAATGTTGATATTTTATTTTCCCAGCTTGATCATTTTATTCCCCTGCTTTTAGGTCCTACTCACCCTATAGTCGGGCTTATGTTGTGATCAAAATGATCCTGAACAAATCGGCAAACAATGCTGGATTTACCAACTCCAGTGTCCTGAAAACACAGAGTCAGACATCAGTCACAGCACAGAAAACACACATGAACTAATTGATTAAACAAATGTTGGGTCACAAGCTGACCTTATCAATAAAAAACAACAACAAAACACAGTCAAAGTCCACCCAATTCAGCTGCAACAAAACCAACTAGCATGGCAATAACGGCCTGCATGAATCTTGTTTGTAGCAAACATTTAAAATCAATCTTGTTTAATTAATCATGAACATCTGCAAAAACATTTTGAAGCCTGCCAGAGGCCTCGATGTGCACAGGCCTGGTTAACGTTATGCAGCGTTATGCAAGTTTTCACGACTTTACTGATGTTGTGCTATGTTATGCACTGATGATGCGGTTTTAAGTTGGGGGAATGACGCCATTCCTGTCAAACGTCTGCACAAAGACCCGGTGAGTTTTGCGGACGCAGCAGGAAAACTAACGGTTGGTCATGTGATGACGTCACAACGATAAAACTGCTACAAAGTAAGGACTAAACGCGGAGCAAAAACACGCCGAAACAACTTTAAACTCTACGATTTATGTAAGGAAAGCTGAAAAAGGAGTGCCGGCGGGTGACCCGTTGTATTTGCGTTTTGTCAAGCTATTAACACGGAACCGTATTTGTCCACAAACTCCATGAAGAAAAGACCCGTTTTCCGAGAAAAGTGCCTGAAGGTACATATATATTAACGTTAAGTTGTTAAAGTGTGTTAAAGCGTGAAAAAGTTGTCGGTTAGTTCCAGTCGGAGCAGAGTAAAGGAATTTACCACGAAACGATCAAAAACATCTGTAACTTACCCCTAAAAGGCAAACTTTGAGCTCCCTTATGGCCATGGCGACTTCTGGGGGTTTCTAAAGCATCATTTGTTCGCGTTAATCTCAGTGCCTTTGTCTCGTCATGCTTGACACTGATGTATTTTTTCCCTCTTTGATGAAATAGAAACCCAGCCCATGACAGACAGTCTGACCATTGACTCGGAGCGGCTGCAGCCAGAGGACCATAAAATACATTACTTCCGGTTGTGGTTTTACAAATTAAAAGTCACTAATACTTTGACGTTTCCCAGAAAACATCTGAATGCTGTGACTAAATAGTTATTTGGAAATTTCATTTCCCCATATTTGTGGGACCATCCCATTAAAGTGTTTATATATGTTTGAAATTAAATTAAAATACTTGAGTATTCTCAGAGGGAAATTAAAAAATGTGTTCATTACAAAAATTAATTAGTTAATAGAGCTACCAGTTCGCAGCTACCTAGCGGCGCACGTCAACTTAGGTAGTTCAATTTAGATTATAAATCGCTAATCTAATCATATAGATTAAATTACCAAGGGAGACTTGGCCAAAATGGGATACAAAATCAACTAATTAAATCCACAATGTAAAACAAAGTTCATCGTGCTCTTAATATTTAAATCAAACTAGTCTACATCCGGTTGTTTTCTTCACTTCTTTTCTAAAGAAACAAGTACATTGACCCTTTAAAAAATCTGAATTGGAAAAAAAAAAAACTTCTCCATTATCACTTACAACGATGTATATAGATTTATTATATTAGTCTTACAGAAAAAAATGCAAATTTAATCTACAAAACTGCTCAGATGGTATGTAATGGATGCTACATGTAGCATCCCTCAGAGTAACAAGGCTTCAGTGTGGTCACAGAAAGGGACAAAGACTCAGATTGACACTTTATTTTTCACAGCATTAGTCTGTCTAAAATTATGAAAAGCTCTGAACAATATGAAAATAATCACATGAGAAGCTGAGCCCAGAGGCTCCATTTGCCTGTGACCAAAGCAAGTCAGTCCCACTAACATCTCCATAGACGCCATTAATGTTAGAAAAAGATGACGGAACAGGTGAAAATAGGTTATTTGTCATTTTACAATATACAGAACAAGCCAGGTCAGGTCACGCCTTTGCTTTTTAACACTATTGAACAATGACGGGACTTTGCAAGTCACAAATAATTTATGAAATTATTTATTTTATCAAAGCTGATGCCATTAATGACTGCACACAGAAATAGTAACAAGCTCAATCAAAACCAAAATAAGGCTTCTGCAGATGTTTTGGAGACAAAAGATCTGTTATTAAAACTAATGTCCCGTTCATCAGTTCCTTGTTGGTAAAGGAGTCGGCAATATCCGAAAATGTTGGGTTTTACTGACTTTACTTTTGCTGCGTATCTGTTTGCCAGTCATGTTTTCATCAGCTGCAAGGTGGGACATCAGCACTTTTTGTGCATTTGCTATTCAGACAGGAAAGCATCTACAATACATTAATTTATACACAACCAAAAAAAAAACTTGAAATCAAAATTAATGTATTTCATAATTGTCCATATCTAACAGTATCCTTCTTAAATATATAATATAAATATGGACCAATCATAAATTCTTAATTTCGTAAAGAGCTTTTGTGTTAGTGGTTCTCTGGGTTGTCTCTTATGGCACAGTGGTCTCTATCCTGACGTAAAGGTGAGGGACAAAACTAATAATCATAATCTGGCTTTGTGATTGGGATTCACTCACTCACCAGTGGAAAATAAACGGACTTATCGCTCTTACATCCTCCCACTCCCCTTCCGTAATCATGTCATTTCCCCCGTAACCCCTCCTCTTCCTCCTCCTCCATAAAGGCTTGGCATCTCGGACTTGTAAATATGGTTCTTGCAGGTCTCTCACAGTGGTAGAAAGGTGTCTGCTACAGCTGCTACTGCTTATGAATTTTGTGTTTCGGATGGGACAAAGAAAGAAGACGCTAAAGACAACAGTTTTGTAAAGCAACCAGCGTGTGGACACAATCGCAGACTGCAGGACAACTGACTAACGGAGGACGTACAGCTTAACGCATCACTGAGATCTCACATGTTGGTGTCTCTTCTGTCTTTGCTCGGCGAGGGCTTTACTGGATCCTTAGCTGTCTTTCCATTGGTTGTGGCATGTGTGTCAGCAGCAGCAGCAGCAACAACCACGGCGGCGGAGCGTTTGGTTGGCTCCTCGCCGCGGGCCTCTGGGCTCGGCTGCGTGGGAGGAGCCTGCTCAGCTGGCGGCTGCGCCGTCAGTTCTTGCTGCTGTTTGTGGCTTTGCAGGAGGCGAAGCTGGACGCGGAGCTCCAGGATGGCTTCCTGCTCCTCGTGGATGGCCTGGTTCAGATGGGTGTTTTTGTTCTGTGTGGTAATGAAAGTCAGATGATTTAAATAGAACCCCATCATACAAAAACCTTGAACATAAAATCCTTTAGTTAGACCATCAGATACACCTCAAATAAAAAACATGTGGTTTTTTTTAGTCACTATTACGTATAAAAACAATATTAAGACATTTTTGAGGCAAATGTTTGGCCTAAAAAACTTCCAGGTTCACATCATCAGGACTGTGTTTAAACAATTATATACTGCCGCCATCCTGATATCTCTGGGGTGGAATTTAGAGGCTTGGAGGACATCCAAAACCAGTAGAATAGGATATATATCAACACCGTGTATCTACCCAACAAGTGGTTTCCTTCTGGAAACCATTCGGCCACAAATATACAGATTTTAATGAATGTTTTCTTATGTTAAAGTCCTAAAAACTGGAGAAAGGTGGAGATGACATGCTGTGTGGTTTATTACACCTGCACATGAGCATGATGTAACTCATGATGTAATTTGCTGATCGTCCACTCTGGTTATACTGAAACACAAAGTAATTGTAAAAAAAAGGTATAAAAACAGATTAACCATTATAATTAGAACTTGTAAATAACACACACATTGCATTAATAAGTCAGAATAAAATACACACGAAAAAAAAATAAAAGCATCAAATAAATAAGAATTAAAAATGAAACAGGAACATTTATCATTTATCCAGGCCTGGACTAACATTTTAGCACCTTTAATGTGATTCTTTTTGCTCCACATTATTTAGAGGCAATCACTGCAAATACCTTTTGCACCTGTAAACAGGTATTTTAGCCAACTCCATGTGAGCAAACTGCCTCAGGTTCCTCATGTTTCAGCTTCTTCCACAAATGTTCAGAAAGGTTTTGTTTGGTCTCAAGCTTTTGCTGTCATAGTGACACCGTGCAGTATCAGTATCATGAGCCTGCTCAACCAAACTGACAGCTCAACGGGGATCATTTCTGCTTTCTCATCCCATCGGTCTGGTAAAACCTAGGGCTGCTCGATTATGGCAAAAATGATAATCACGATTATTTTGATTGAAATTGAGATCACGATTATTTAACACG
>JBAMIG010000008.1:18675002-18690293 GCA_037177335.1 Kiunga ballochi
TATATATATATATATATATATAAATAAAACAGTGGAGCCGAGCTTGTGCACCTTTGTCTCAAACACTATCGATACATTTACAGATGTTCTCATTTCATGACTCAAACACTGGAATATGAAGGATACTCACTGTTGGTATGCAGAGTTTGCTGAGTGGGTTTCCATCCAGAAGGTAGGATCCATTGAAGGTTACATATTCGTCGTAATACTGCGGTGGTTGGGGTGCGACGCTGCACAACACTTTGCGCTTCTCCTCGATCTTCTTGCGAATGTGCAGGAACTCGTAGTACGGGTTGGCTCTCTCGGTCTGGTAGGGCTCGATCTCCTCCAGTTTTATAGAATCCACAATAGCTGCCAGAGACTGCTGACCCTTCTCCTGCTGAGCCGTGGGGAAAGTCTGGCAGGTTGACAGCTTGGGCATTTTCCTCTTGCGTGGATGGGGAACGTGGTTGTCTACTTCTTCGTCCGTGGGGCGAACTTTAACCCTGGCCCCTGAGGTATTGTGCTCTTGGTCTCCAGGTTGTGGAGAGGAACTCCCTGAGGTGTTGCTGCTGTCCGTTTGAGCTCCTAGCAGGACCGTGCTTTGACTCAGCTCTTCCACAGATGACGACGACGACGACGACGACGACGACGACGACGATGACGACTCCGGCTTCTCGTCGGCCGGCGTGACCTCCATCGGCTCGAAGTGTAGCTCAGCTTTAAATTCAGACGGGCCTTCTGGACCGATGCTGCCTTCCACTGAGGAGCTTTCAGCACTGCTGATGTTCTCCGAGCTCTTAGGGATGTCAGCCATCGCATCAGGCTTGTGTTCGGGACTCAGACAGGGCACGCTGTCTTCCATCTGGATGTCCAGACTTAGACCTGCATCGTCGCTGGAAGGTCTCGATTTCTTGGAGTCTTGATTATTTAGCATCACATCTTCTTGAGAACATTTGGACTCAGTTTTGGTAAAACCTGGAGAGGACACCCCGTCTGCTACAGAGCTGGAAATGTGTGAGCTGGTGGATGGTGCTGGACTCCCCAAACCTTCTGTTTTTATGGTTTCTGAACCAGCCTCTGGATTCTCCGGCTCTGCTTTTTCCAGACTCTCCTCGGGTTTGTGGTCAGAATCCGGTGTGCTTCCTGGTTCAGACGGCTCCTGGTTCTCAGTACCAGAGGATGGAAGCGGCTCTTTCTGCTGGAAGGTTTTTGTGTTTGTTGACGGCTCAGCAGCTGGAGAAGCTGCAGAAATGGAGGCTAGCTCAGGCTCCTTGTTACTACATTCAGTCTGAGAGTTCTCCGTCAGACATGGGACATCTTTCACAACAGTAGGATCAGAGAGAGGAGGAGTATTCAGCTCTGTGGACGCCGTTTGGGAGGCGCTGCACTGTGGAAGTGTGGGGTTTTGACATGGAAGATCTCTGGTTAACAGCTGTGTTGTTACGCATTCAGACATGCTGCTCTCCCCGTCTGTGACTGGATCAGAAACTGGAGTTGAATATTGTTGATAGCAAACACTTTCATCAGCTTCTGAAGCCTCCTTTTGTCTCAGCTCCTCCTCTGTGATCGCAGTCAGACCAGAAATAGGCGGGAGGTCAACAGCTTTTGCTTCGGTTAATGATGAGTTGGCGTCCTCGTCCAGAATCGCCCGGAGGTACGGGGATTCGTGT
This sequence comes from Kiunga ballochi, assembly GCA_037177335.1. Lineage (NCBI taxonomy): Eukaryota > Metazoa > Chordata > Actinopteri > Atheriniformes > Pseudomugilidae > Kiunga > Kiunga ballochi. Next base: position 18,676,655 of record JBAMIG010000008.1, read on the forward strand.
CTGCCCGACAGCAGGGTCCGGTTACTCTGCGGGACATCTGGAAGACTGTTGCAATCTTTGTCGTGTACAGACGGCGACCTGGCGGCTTGGATGACGAGGGAAGACTGGAGAAATGCAGGCTGGGAGTCGGAGGCTTCTAAGTTCACATCAGAGTCGTACTCGGCGACTCTGGGTGTCAATGTGGTGGCTTGACAGGAGTCCTCAGAGCTGGCTACAGATAATAAAGACACGGACCGGGACATGAGGCCACAGCGCTCCCCCTCCGGCCGCGGTGATCTGCTCAGACAGTTTTCCACTGCTGACATGACCTTAGCGCTGATGGCGGGCAGACTTTTCCCATCGAGAGACGCCGCCCTGGGAGCCGAGCCGTCCTTCAGGGCTTTGTCTCTGCTGTGGACGTCGGATGACTCGGAGCTTTTTGAGCGGTTCAGTTCCTTACTTAAACATGGTTCTGGCTTAGTTCTGTCTTTAGGTTTGGACTTTCCTGGATCAGCCAGAGGCCGCTGTTTAAGCCTTTCTCGCTCTTTCTGCTTGATCTTTTCCATATGTTTCCGATGCCACAGCTCAATCTCCTGGTCCTTCATGCTGAGCATACGCTCAAAGCTGGTCTGCATCAGGTCATCGTTCACCAGCCTCTTTTCTTTCGGCTTGCCGTCCCGTGTCGCCAAAGGGGCTTTTAATTTGCCCTTCTCTGCGTCGCCCTCACTGGATTTGGTTTTGCTCACCCTGGCCTGTTGCGAGCGGTCCTTGTGGCGGTCTTTATCTTTGTGTCTCTCAGAGTCTCTGTCTCGACGATCCCGATCTTTCTCTGGAGTTTTAACGACTTCCTCCTTTGACTTTGTGGTTAAAACCTTGCTGCTCTCAGAGAGATAGCTCTTCTTTTCCTCTAAAAGTAGTTTCAGATTGGAGCTGGAGGAAAGGCTTCCATCTTTTATCTTATCTCTCTTTTTCCTGTCGCAGTCCTTGTCTTTAGCGCGATCCGACTTGCTGTGATCGGTGATCTTCTCCAGAGGTTTTCCTCTCCTATCGGCGTTGCTGCGATCTTTTTCTTTGTGATCTCCAACACCGTACTCCCTGTCTGGACGCTTCTCAAGCTTATCTCTACTTTTCCGGCCATCTTCGTGCTTCTTCGCTGTGGATAAAGATTTCAGTTTTTCATTCTCTTTGTAGCTTTTATCAGCAGGCGAGAGGGAAGAAACGGCTCCTGTTCTCTCTTTTTCTTTCCAGCGGTCCAATGAATTCTGAGGATCTGCTTTGTCAGGGTGTTCGGTTTTGATCTTTTTTTCCTTGTCAGGGTGCCTTTTCTCCATTTTATCCGAGTCCTTATCTTTTCCCGCTAGTCTCTTGTCAGCTTTCTCACGGGTCCCTTTGTCAGGAGGCTCCAGCTGTTCCTGATCAGCTGTGATTCCACTTATGGGTTTCTCTTCGGCTTCTTCTTTCGTGTTGTTGCTCTGCAGGGACTCTTCGGGAATCCGCCCTGAGCCATGGCAGTCCACCTTCTCGTCGCGCTCGTTTTGCTTCGACTCCTTCACCTTCTCTTCTTTGCGCTCTTTTTTCACAGCCTTGTCCTTGTCTCGCTCCTCTCTGGGCTTCTTTTCCTTGCTGCCGCAGTGCTTCTCCTTGGTGTTTCGCTCATCTTTAACAGGAGAGGAATCGCCAGACTTCTGAAGCGAGCTGTTGTCTTCACCTTCCTTTTTGGCTCCCAGAGGATCATCTGTCTCGTCGCTTTTGAAAAAGTTTTCTTTCCAGAACTCTCTGTCAAACTCCAAATTCCTGTGGCCGTCTTTCCTGGCCTCCTTTTGCCTGTGGCGGTTCCTTTCGGCCTCGTACTCCCTCCTGTGTTTATCTTTCTCCTTGTGTTTCAGCTTATGCTTCTTCACGACTTTGCCATCTAAGTCCGTCTTCCGTAAGGCACCTTCGCAGCTGTCCACGCTGTTTCCTATGCTGCCGTCTTTGTAGGGGCTCATATGACCATCGTCCAGGTCCAGGCTGGAGTCTTTCTGTTGATGCTTGCTCTTTTCCTTGTGCTTACACCCCTTGGTGCTGGAGCTTTCGGTGCAGTAATCTGCCTCTGTGTAGTAGTTGTATTTAACACTGTCCATGGGACACGAGCCGTCGCTGATGGAAACGCACATCTTTGTATTTTCCTGTTTGAGTGGCGTTTGTTTATCTGCCAGGCTGTGATTCAGTTTTGGAGATTTAATAGATGACAGATGGAAGAGATGGACGGAAGAGTCATCTTTAGGACTGAAAGACATCTTAAAGGAGTCCTCCTCCCGACCCTTTTCGGTGCTCTCGGACATCGGAGACAGGACTAAAGTTTTACTGTTCTCTTTGCCGTCTTCTTGGTTTTCCTTGTTTTTATTCTGGCTTTTACTCTTCCTCTTTACTTTGCCTTTGTCCCTCTGCTCGGCATTGTCCTTTTTTGACCTTGTGTCTGGCCTGTGGCTCTCTGAGCTCTGAGAGCAGGTGGGCGAGTTTCTTTTTTCCGGCAAACTCTCCATTTCGTCACTGGAGGTGTCAGAGTTGCAGTGGATGCGAGACGTCTTCTGCTTTTTGGACTTGGACGAAGCATCCCCTTTGCTGCTCTGCTTTCCTGCCACGTGATTCCTATCTTTGTCCTCCTTCTCCCGCTGTCGCAGCTCCCTCCTGAGGATGTGCCTGTCGTTCAGAGCTTTACTGAAATCCTCCTCCTCTTCCTCGTCCTTAAACTCGTACTCGTCCAGCCCCGGCATGGACGACGACGCCTTTGTGGCTGGTTTCCCGTCCGAGTCCTTCTCGGTGTCAGAATCCTCCATGGTGTCGTCCACGCTGGACGGATTGACAGACGGCGGGTCTTCAGATTCTGTGGAGAGGAAAACGTCCATTTTAAAAACATAAATAAAAATAAAAGACTATGAGCTAGAATAAAGATGAACAGCTTGCTCTGAGGTGTAACAGATGGGACGATATTACAATGCTAAGTGAAACAAACCCGAGGAGCTGTCGTCTTGGTCAGAAAGCGGCACCTCCCCCTTTAGGAGCTGTTCCAGCTCCTGAGAGTCGGCAACATCCACCGGCCGCTCGCCACGTTTGTTGGCTTGGAAGGCATTGCCACCGTGACGAAGGAGAAGCTTCACAATCTGCAAGAAAAAGTCAAAAACAACAATGAGAATCATCAGCTTGTTGAGCATTATTAAAATGAGCTTAAACATTTAATCAGTGCTGGGTACCGAACTTTGGTTCTTTTATTATACTGACTGAAATAGTTTGGTACCATCTGGTATGACTCGTCTTTCCAGGTACCAGGTTTTACTACATTTAGGACTAATAAATGGGAAGCTCTGATAACGCTGCTGATGATTGGCTGTGATGTCACACGGTTCTCACACGCACAGACAATACTGGTGTGGTTCATGGTATTTGTGTTGTGAACTGCAGATGTTTAAAGCGTGGCTCCATTTCATCAGAGTAGATACGATGCACGCTGCATGAAGCTACTAAAGCCGGCAAAACGACTCGTTTAATGCAGCACCTGAATGAGCACGGGAACAGTTTAAAGACAGAAAGTTGCTCCGTGTCTGACTAAAGGAAGAGCGGACCAGATCTGGTGTCCTCTGTCTGTCTGTGGACAATGAAGAACCAGAACCGGCTTCAGAACTTGCAGCACCGGATACCGTTGTATCCAAACGTACTGAGGAGAGTATGGAAAGCTAACAAATGATATACAGTAACTGATATTAGCTCATTTATATTTGGTTATTAGATCAGCTGGTTAAAGACCTCAGTGTGTTTAGTCGCCTCTGATCCAGTTCACCATGATGGGAGGAGGACAAGACCAGTCAGTGTGAACCCATTCACACTGAATGGAAAAAACACATTTGTCAAAAGAAAAAGACGAGCGCCACAAGGAAGTACAGACTTTCCACAGTGGGAGCTTCATGGAGGAGGCACATAAGCAGCTCTTGCTGAGCAGGAATCTCTCAGCCTAAATAATGTGCTTTAACTTTTACAGTAAGCAGAAAGATCACAACCTTTGTTGATTCCACTTCAACCTATGAAGATGTCACTTGTTTGTAAATTACATTTATATATAATATATATATATATAATATACATTTATATTTATTAAACTGGTGTCAGAGCTAAAAATACATTTGTTGATAAGCTGTTATGTGATTTTCTTTTTTAGGATGGATTTAATAAAATTGGTGTGATAGAAATACATCAAAGGGAAGGTAACTGTATCGATACCCAGCCCTATATGGAATTTAATTTTGTTAACAAAACTTTATTGGCTGTTGTAACAAAAATGATAAAAATATTTGTCTTCAAACTAAAAGAAAAATGACATTTTGTACTGCGTTTGTGTTTTTACATAAAAACAACATCCAACTTATTTGGACTTTGCTTTTGTCTTGCAGCTGGACCACATGGCTCCTGTGTCTTCTGACCAATAAAAACCTCCCTTTAGCAGAGATCCATCAAATAGGACAGTTATGGTTTAATTTGATCATTTAATCAGACCCAAAACGTATCCAAGTAAACCAGCATTATGAAGGAACAATGATCCCACAACACCACAAAGCTTTGGACTGTGTGAGACACCATTTGCAGCTGATGTCCTACCAGAGGACAACACAGACTGCAGAGTCTTCTCAATCAGAGCCGCTGTTGTGGACAAAGTTTGGTTTGAGCGCTTACGTCTTTGTGCCCGCTGCTGGAAGCATCGTGGAGAGGCGTGTCGTCATCCAAACCCTGCGTATTCACCTCTGCGCCGGCTGCTATCAAAACCTTGGCCACATCATAGTAACCGAGGTTACAGGCTTCATGAAGAGGAGTCCAGCCTGGTGAGGACAAGAGAAACATCATCACGCTTTCTGATCCTGTACGTCCGCTTTGCTTTAAGGTCAACCGGCTTTTTTTTTTTTATCTACAACCCCACCCGAACATGTCAGCCTCTGTATGAGAGGTACCGATATGCAGCCTGGCTGTTCCCGTTACGAGGCATCAGCAGCTGTTACTCCGCTTCATGTCATTAGCAGCTACACAGACTTGAAGAAAGCTGTGAAATCATTATCCCATACCTGCAAAGTCTTTGACATTGACATCAGCTCCGAGGCTAATGAGCTCTTTAACTTGCTTGGCATCTCCCCGGATTGCCGCCATGTGAAGGGGAGTCTCCCCGCGCTCGTTCCTCTTGTTGACTTTGTCTTTTTGTCGAGATGAGGCACTGCTGGGGACTTTCTTCTGCACGGGGGTTGTTTGTGAGGGATGACTTGGTGTGGAGTCTGTGGACAGTAAGAAGGGAAGGAGGAATTAAATGATGCTTGAAGCAAATGTTTGCAACAGGCTGATAAACAATAGGATGTTTATATATTTGGATATTTTTCCGTCTCTTTTGGGGGATCAAACGTTAAGTCGACACAAAAGCTGTTTTATGGACAGGTGTTGAAAGCGGTCATCCTCAGTCTGCAAAAACTAAAGCATAACATCAAAGTGGACAAGAGGACATTCCAAGACGACTTATTATTCGAGTCCATCATAAAAAGAAGAGAACATGTAAAGCAGCACACAAAGCAAAGCCTTTATAAGCATAAAGAATGGAATAAACTTTGCTATGAAACACTTTAAGTCAGAGCGATTCATGAGAAACACACGGCTCACAATCTGATCATCAACTGTAAAACCAGCAAAGCCAGTGAGGGCATGTGTGGCTTGCACTGGTTTACGAACTAATGTGATATTAAGCAGTACAACAGGACTACTCCTGATGCAGCAACATGCAGGTACAATGAGCTTCACATTAAACAGAGAATAAAGCAGATATTTCAGGATTATCATCAGAGAAATAATCACTTTATACAATATGTAAAAACCACAAAAACACTCCTTTAAGATTTATTCACCTCCATGTTTTTATACAAACATGAGTCCCATTTCAACTAAATCCTCTGCTCTCTATAAACTATAAATACGACACGCTAACTGGATTTCTCTCAAAGAAAGCAGATGAAAAAGGTACAGGACTTCTTCCTGAGCACGGGAAGCCTCGCTCTGCAAACTGCATCATAACCAGGTTTTGAGGTTTTTAACCTCAAAAGATAAAACAGAAACGGAGGGAAAAAAGATCCAAGTTAGTTTCTGACTTCCAGCAGCAAAGCTTCTGTCTGAAGCAAAGATAATAAAGAAACAAGAGTTTATTCTACAGGTCATTGCTCAGTGATGACTTAAAAAAGACCCAAACACTGAACAACAAAACACTTTCTTGGTTTTTCTCATCAACATAATAGTGAAATAACTAGTTATTCTACGCAGCAAGTGCAACCTAAGCCTTACACAGACTGTACATAAAGATGAACGTTCCTAGCTTAGACTGACGTCTATCAAACTCCAAACTGCCTCCAGCTAATAGCTAACTGAGCTAACTGCCTAATAGGTGGGCTAAAGCTAAGGCCAATGTTAGCTGGCTAATAACAGTCATCCTCAATGACAACGTGATCTTTTTTATATAAACAATAAAATTCCCAATGACTTTGTTTGGAAGGAAATAACTCTTTCATAGTTTCTCATTCTGCAACAAAAGCAAAGCAGCGCTAGCAATAACCCATAGACTCATTTGATCCTTTCTGGGACGTTTCTGTCATAAAATGTGATCATAATCCATTCATTCATTTACTAAACTAAAACTCAGGAATAATCTGCAACAATCCCCTCATCTAAACCAGATTAAACTTAATTCCAACATCATAAATGTGAAAACACATTATTTAGTTAGTCATCGGCTCCTGACTCAAAGTTTTCTTAGCCATATTTAAATAAAAAGAAAGCTTCAGAACAAGATAAAATCCCTTTATCCATCTGAGACGCTGAGACCGAGGCATGAGTTTAATCTGGGTTTTATGAACTGTGTACAATGTTTTCAGATCCAACTAGCTTCTCTTCTTGATTAGCTAAATTAAACTGAGCAAATAGAGAATCTAATTTTACTGAAAACCCACTGAACTATAAATGAATGACTCATAAAACATGAAGTATAGGGAAAATAAAAGCATGAGTCACAGTGAAGTAAAAATGGTTGAGGATGTGGTTAAGATAAGAGGGAAGGCACACAAACCTGGACTGTTGGCAGTCATTTGCATGAGTAGAGCCATCTGCTTGCGCTCCGACAGCGGATACCCAAACAAAAGGTTAGGTGCCTGGGACTTTTTGCTCCCAGCTTCCTTCTTCACCTTCTTCTTATCTGGTCCATCTTTATCTGCAACAGAACCAGGAAAGGCTTTAAAGCGGCGCCTGAAACGAGCCGCTGCTCTTATTGTCACGGTAACACATTTTCTTCCTCCCCTTGTATCTGTCGGGCTTGCAAAGAAACAGATGACAAGCATGAGGTTTTAAAAAAAAAAAGGGACAAAAAAAAGAAAAGACGGCATTCCCCAAAGCCAGCCAAGTTCAGACGACAACCCCCCCCCCACCCCAACCCCATTGTCTTCGATCAGTCTAAACACAGACATGCTGAGCTGTAATAGAGGCAGATGCAAAAGCAAAAACACACACACGTGCATGTGTGTATGTGTCTTTACAGCAGAGTAGTAGCGCAGAATGGGTGACGTGACTCCAAGAAGAGGGGGGAGGGGGAGGCTGAGGATCGGGCTGCAGCGGTTACCTGCGTATATCCTGCATTGAGGCACTAATCTCTCTCCCCAGGTCTCACTCGACTGGCCTGGGTCTGAGTCATCTACAGTGCAAAGCAGAGAGGAGGGACAAGGGGGGGGTGGGTGGGAAAGCACTGCATTAACGCTCTCACACCCTCCACATTTCACATGTACTCAAACACAGGCAGGCACGGCAGCACACTCGCACTCCACGCAACAGATTATGAGTCATGGCAACACAGGAGACAGGAGGAGATCCAATCAGACGCTGAGCGGAGTCGTTACTTCGCTTCCTCCTACAGCTGCTTGGCACAGACCCGAGAGGCTCCGGGGAAAGCTGTCGGGAGGCAAAAGCCACCCTCAGAGCGAGTTTACGTCTAAAACCTGCGCGGCATATAAATTATACTTAAATTGAAGGTTTGTCTTTTGTTGGAGCGAAGCAGGACCACACAGTGAGAACGATTACGGTGAGCTCTGCTCTGCAGAGATGAAGACAAACTGTGGGTCAGGAGCTCTATATAAACACGGTGCAATGTGCAAAGCCACTTACACATTTACACATTCACTTATGCTTCACACTAAATGATGGAAGAACAGAGTTTGCACAAGAAAGAGTGAGATTAAGTTGCCTTTAATAAGGACTATTAATCGCAAGTAAATAGTCAGTAAAGATCAGAGCAACAGCAAAATGCTCACACCTTTTTAAAATGGTAAAATTAACTTAAAAAATCTAAAAGATCCAAGTTATTTAAGGTCTTAAGAGATTTCAAGTCTTACTGTGTATTTGCTTTTATTAGGGATACATCCGCTGGCAACATGGCAGCCAGTGCAACTGTGAGGCTGACTGATGTGTTTTTTAGGTTCGGGTCCTTTCACACAGAAGACAAAGATCTGACCCACTGGCTCAACAGGATCAGTTATTTGATGGCTCTTTGTGGGGATTGTAGAAAAAGCAAAATGCAAAACAAAATAGGCACATCAGGGATTGATGAGTCATTTGGATTTTTCAGAGGGGTTGAGGATGAAGATGTGCAAACACTCGCTTCCATTTGCTCCTCTTCCTGGAAAAGGTGCTCCAAAAATGTTTCACTGATCTCTGAAGCGTAGACAAGATTTTAAATTAGCAAAGCAAAGGAATCAAGTTCACCATCAGGCTTTGGAGGGAAGTTTAAACACTGAGAAACGGCACAAAATGCAGCAATGCTGATCAACTTTATCTCTTTCAGTCTTCACCACATCATCGACACAGAAAGGATTTATTTAAACTGATATTTATAGAAATCTAAACCCAATATTCACAAAAACACTCTTTCGTTCTCATGTGATTATTTTATCTAAAAGTGACCTGGAAACTCCTAAATGGAGAATCATCTCCACTGATGTGGAGAGAAAACTAGCAAACCACTCTTTTGGTTAATTTAACTGCAACAAAGCTGTCTGCTGCGTTTTTATCTACAAGCAGTGACAAACAAGTGAGGAAGGCAAACATCTGGGAGCCAGAGTCTGAGAATGAGATCGCAGGAAAGCTGTTTCTGGACAAAAACACTTCCATTTTTAATGTGACTCGAGTTGTCACAACTTCCTTAACATGTAACCAACACCAAAACAAAACCCGTCATGGCTTGAGTGCAGAAAATGTGGCACACGCTGGCTGACGGCAGCCGACCGTCGTGACACAAGAACAACTCAATTCAATGAAATGATCAAATAGACTCATCTGTTTTATCCAACATGGCTTCCTGATCAGTCCAAACTCATTTAAACACACAACGGGCAAAACTTCATCAGGGAGGGCTCACTCCAACCCTGCTGTTTAACCCATTACACGCCTGTAAGGCAAACATTTAACAGGCCAGCAGGGGGCAGTCTGAGGACATGGCGGTAAGCCAAAAGCATGGCGGTGGAGGACGAGCAGCAACACTTCTTACCGGTGTCCGAGTCCCGCTCATCTGTCCGGGGCGGACTTGTGGCGAAGGACAGCTTGCGCTTCATGGAAGACTTGGCTTTCCCTTCCTTCCCCAGCAACTCACTCCGGTCCAACTTCGGAGTTTTGGTGAAAGGGGACAACTTGTCTTTGCTCTGTTGAAGGTGAGGACATAAAAACACAAGAAGGGGGACATTTATGCATGTAAGACATTATTAAAGTGTGGCTGAAGCAGACAGCTGTGTGTTTCTGGTAAATGCAAACAATAAAGACATGTCCATAAATAGACTGAGGCAGCTCGGCTCTGAAAGGCTAGTTAACAAGTTTGACAACAAAAGAATGAGAATAGCATGCAGGCAGTGTTTCATGACACTAATCTAACAAGCTGCACATGATTATGTTACAGGCACTGTAGCGTCTCGGTAATATACTGTTACATGTTCACCTGCATGACTCTGGCACTAAAAAGACAAGCAGCCGCTTGTTCTTTTAACCAGTTTAAAAAAAAAAAAGGTACAACTAAAAGTAATTAGTCAAAGCTTATGCCTTATGCTGGTTTCTGTTTAAAAGCAAATAAATATAATTTATCCTAACCCAAGCAAGCTAGACAGGAAACCATGTGAGGTACAAAGTAGTCATATTAATCTGCAAAAATTCAACATAATTATTACATCAAGTCAAAAAATATGACTTTGTTCGACCCGTTAGAGTGGAAAGAAAAAACAAAAATAAAACAGACTGTGGGAAATTATTGTGGGGAGCATATTTTCCTGGTTTCTCTGAAAATACAAAAATCATAAAGCCCTTTTCACATACCGCTTGCACAGTGGTGCAAAAACTAGATAAACTAAACTTCCCAGTCAGCCTGCTGGTGGTGTTCTGTGGTAAATCACACATACCATCAAATCCAACTCAGCATCACATCTGTGTGCTTACAAAAAGAATCCATTCAGCAACAATAGCATCCTCAACTAAAACACACAATGCTCCCTTTCGTACATTAGCCATTAGCAGCGTATCAACCCAGTCTTCCCACTGTGTGCTTTCACACATCACACGGATGCACAGCAAATGTCCATTAGTCCCGGCTTTAAAGTCATATGTGAAAAGACTCGCGGTGGAGCCGAGTGCAGCAAAACACTCCAGTATCCAGCAGATGCTGCAGCTACAGGCCAGAACAACATCAGTATAATCACAGTGTCTTTTATTCAGTTTTTTTTGCTCTCTGATCTGCAGATAAAGCTTTTTCACTGCCATTACTTTTATTGAACTGCACTTTGGTGCAGTAAAATACATTTCTGGCAGCAGGAAGATGTCTGCAGCGTGGCTCTTCTTTGATCTCGGAAAAGCAAGCTGTGTGAGGCTGAAGTGTCTGGAACTGTTGAAAGCAAAAAAAGAGCTGAGGTGCAACGTATCTTTTACTTTTTGAGTAAAGAAAGAAACTTTTATGTTGAAAGGACAATTAGAACATGGTGGAAAGCTCTCTGTAGTGCGTCAGCTACTAAAACATGGAACTGGTTTAAAGACACAAGGTAAAAAAAAAGCCATTAATGAACGTTTGTCTTGTTAAAACACTAAATCTGATAGGATTAGTGTAGGTTTAACAAAGCAGCATCAATGGTGGCATGTACACATGCAGCTGTTGGTGAGTCGTGAAACCATTGTACAAAGAATAGCAGCACCAAGATGTGCTGCTTTCACCCAGATGTTATTGTTTTGATAAGTATTTACACATCGGGGGTCTTAAATCAAAGAACCTTCATGCAATAAATCAGATGTGAAAACAAAAAAAAAACTTCAGCAGCGAGTCGTGTGAAAAAAAGAAGCATTTTAGGACAGTTTTTATGGAGTTTGTGCAAAAAATCCAACCCCAAATCAGTCCAAGGTATGTTACAATGCACGTCATTGCAGGATTAGCCGTATAAATATGTCTTTTTGTTCCTTTGCTACCCATGTCTGTGATCACATTACCTTCTTCCCCGCCTGCTTATCCACCATGGCTCCATCTCGGTCACTCCCAGGTTTGGCCATGGTGCGGCACCTGACTAGCTTAGACAGCTATAGTACAGTCGGCTCATCATGCACCTGGGGAGAGAGGAGAACGAACAAGAAGCAGTGTTGAGTAAACTTTCTGTTAAAAGGCAAATGAAACAGCACTAGAGTGCAACTCAGCTGTGCTTTTTCAGACTGCATCAGTGACGAGGGATTTTTATTGAAATTTCCACGGAGCTTAAAGAACGGCCAGGAAACAAGTTGATGATGCAGCATGAATCACAGCTTTAGGGACTCTTGTGTCTACGAGAAGAAAACGCCCCCTTACATGTTGTCACCGTGGCCTACTCTGTAAGTGAGTTTGTCTCTGACGTGGTTCATGTGTAGAAACAGAGCATGGCGTGCATCGTACGCCGAGCCTGGAGAAAGTTCACTCAGCTGAAGCAGCACAATAAGACAACAAGAAGCTTTTCTTTAAGCACTTTTAATTAACTTTTCCTTTTCACACTAAAACACTATGATTAAGCAGAACTGTGCCTTTAAAAGTCCCCCAAGCTGTTTTTTTTCTACATTAGGAACCAAAAAGGGCCTCATCAGTTTTTTAAAAGCCATCAAAATGATTGGGCAAGCCCCACGACTCCATACTAATCCATCCAAGTTTTAAAGAACTATGATTGTATTTATATATTTTTACAGACATTAAAAACCAAGCCAACATATTTTTATTGGTTTTTAAAACAAGTTGTAAAAAGAATAAGGCCACTTATTTCAACAAGGTATTGGAGGTTTCTTGTAAACAAGTCGTTTTGTCTAAACATCACAGGACACGGTGGAAAAGCACTTCTGAACCAAACAGGAGTTTTTACTTCAATGATAATTATTGATAATCCTTAAAAACATTTTAGATAAATGAGGTTTTAAATTTCTATGAATAAAAGAATCAACCAGAAGTTTTACTGAAAGAAATGTGTTATTTAAACTCCACCTTTAAGACTCTTGATCTTCCTACACACAAGTGAGGGTCAAACACAGACAAGAACAAGAGACACAGTTTAATGACAAAAAAATCATACTAAATCCATTTCTAACAATAGACATCGTATATTCTGCACATTTCTACTTAGCAGCCATTTTAGTGTTTGTGAGCAATTAAAAAAAATTAATTGAAACCAACATTTAATAAATCAAATATCAATGTAATCTTGCTCGGGTCAATTATGTCAATAGAAGTATGGACTCATACATTTCTGAAGAAGAAAAATAATTCACATTGATTAAGTAATTTTAAATAAATAAATAAACTAAATAAATATAAATAAATGGTAAAATATAAAATAAAATGTCCTTTGGTTAAAATATCATTTTCCTAATCAATATAAGTTTATAAAATATTATTAAATTATCTGAAATTGATATATTTCCTAAATATGTATTTCTTTAAAACAACAAGCATGAATGAACATTTAATGAAAACCATCTTTTTATATAATTGTTAGGTAGTGAATCGAGGGTTTACATTAAAACCATCAACCCTTTCAAGTTTAATCTGCAACGGTACCCAGATATGTAGATAAACACACAGCTGCACGAGAAGAAAGGAAACTGAGGAGGATTTCTGTCTTTAGCTGAAAAATTCTGAATGGAAAGTGTTTTTTCTCCCATTCAAGTGGTTCAGATAAAAGCTACAAAAGGTCATCTTTTCCTTCATTTATTAAAACTTATAGCTAAATGTTTACAGCTTTTCCTTGTTTTATATGATCAAAAATGTACATCAGAGTTATTTCATTACAGATAAAACTGGCTTTCCAGTCAAACCTTTTCCTGTGCAAAAACAAAGGAACTCGTAGAGAATCACATTATTTTGGTTGATCAGTTACCATTACAGCCTCAGGTGGTCCTTAAGAGTATACCTGTGTTGACAGGTCTCATTTCCAGCACACAGGCCCGTTACACAGCGGAGGCCGGTGAGTGGTCCGTCATTACTCAGCACATAGCCGGCGTTGTCATTCAGAAAGCTGAAAGGGAGAAGTGAGCTGCCCACGGTGAGCATGTGCAGCTCGTGTATCAGGGATATTAAAGCGCTATGGACAGG
>JBAMIG010000008.1:18690570-18714479 GCA_037177335.1 Kiunga ballochi
ATTACAGATTACATTTTTTGACATGTAATCAGTAATCTGTAACGGAATACATTTTAAAAGTAACCCTCCCAACACTGGCTATGGACAGGCCGGGACCAGACCAGAAAACAAACGCTGACAGGACTCCAATCTGGCCCAGATACAGGCGAGGAGGGTGTGACTATAATTACAGAGGTATTTGGGCATCCGCCAGTTTGGCATTCACATTCAGTGCGTTTCATGAGCGGCTCAGGGCTGCATAAGCCTCGGCGAGCTCTGCCATTAACCTTGGGCTGTTTCAAGTCAGGATCAAACCCTCTTTTTGACTCCTTCAATTCACAGAAACTACAGCTTATCATTATTTTGGCGCAGGGTGTATGACGGTGACAACTGATGGATCGCAACATTTATTTAACCCTACTTTGACTAAAACAGACCGTGAGATCGGAGAATCCTTGGAAGATGTGAAAGGGACATGCGACACCAGAAACGCTCAGGATTACAGCCTTCTGCTCCAGAATTACTGACGTGCTAAATAATTCAAGAGACAACACTTGTAAGAGACAGAAGTATCATAACAATTCAATTTTAAATGCAGTTTAACTCTGATTTCTGAACTGATTTTGTGCATAAACAAAGCCACAACCATACGGTAGTTCTGCAAGGCATCCTTCCCACTGTGGGTGAATTAAACTCTTAATTTTCTATTCTATACATTTTCGTCAATCAAATACTAAATAGAACATTTTTTTAGTCAAATTAATTGCTTTAACTGGCTTTTCCAGTTATTTTTTCAAAGCAAAAATAATTTCATATTTAAAAAAAATCAAAACAACAGAGAAAATGTTAAATAATCCCATTATGCTTTTGGAAAAAGCAAGATACCAAAGCACATTTCAGGTACAAAATTCAAAGTACTTTGCATAAAAACAAAGACAAATTGATGTGTGATTATTTAATCTTTCCCATATTTTAAACCTCAAAATGAACCTTTTATATTATTATATGTACAAATCAAATGGAAATGTTTGTCTGCTTTGTTTATAAAACATATTGTTTAAGAAAATCCTAAAATATACCCTCCTGACCTGGTAGTTTATAAAACCATCCCTGTTTCTAAATAACCCTCGTCATGACAACAGGTTGCAATAAAAACAAGTGGGGAAAAATCTCTTAGTCTAAACATCCATCGACAGTGATGTTGGCAATAGCGGTGCTTCTTCTGAGAGGCAGACGTCTCTGTATTTATTTATAACCTGATGTTCCTTCATTCTAACTCCACTGGCTCCTGACTAACAACAATAACATCCATTTCCCTGCAGTGCAGGAACATGACGGCCCTGACAGCGTGCGCCCTTGCCTGAGCGTAACGATTTGGGGGTTACACCACAGGGTGATGGTGAGTGGTGAAGAGGGGGATGAAGGGGATTTTACCTAGGATGGACGAAGAGCGTGCACTGTACAGTAACATGATCCACTGACTGCAGGATGGGACAAGGAGGGAAGAAGGCTAAGAATAGCAGAGAGCCTGACACACGGCTTGCAGAGTACGCCACCAGCAGCATTGCTCCACTACAGCTCCCAGAGTACCGCCTGCTGGGATCTCCGTCACACACCATGTGGAAAATACATGTGATTTTCCCCCTGCTTTCCCATGTGGCTACACTTACAATGGATCTGCAGAGAACAAAAATAAAACACTCTGGAAGCATCAATTGGAATCACAATGTTCACAGCGCCATAAAAAACTAAACTGTGAGCAACTATGCTGGAAATCTTTTCCACAATAGAAGACAAATAAAGCTGAAACACACTCAAGGAACCTCTCTACGCTTGCTGCAATGGTAAACAGCCAGTCACGTGGTCGTGGGTCCTTCTGCTATCGGGCTAAATGATGGGGGAGGTCTCTCTGAGCTGCACATCCACTCTCTGCCTTCATCGTCTGCCTCCTCCTCCTCCTCCTGACTCCATAATGAGAAACAGGACAAAGGCAGACGCAAAGGCCCGATTATTGAGACTACAGGAGAGGAAACAATAAGCAGCAACCCATCTTCACTACAATCACATGCAGGGTTTGAGGCATTTAACACTTAATGCAACATAAAAAGCCCTTGCCTCATGTACGCAGTCTACAAACACACTTCTGCTGACAAAACACGTAGAAAAAGAGATTTAATTTAACCACAAATATTTATTAAATCAGGGCCCACATTTCTCCTTATATTTAAAATGGTGATTTTGGGTTACTTTACAGTCATCTACATCTACACATATCCACACATTGCACGTTTGAAATGTCATCTAAAAGCATGAGCAGCGTCATCTGTGTGTATTCTTACACCAAAGTCATGTCATTCGCTTGTTTCAGCCGCTCATCAAATGCAAAAGGCACAACGTTTCCAGCATGGCTTCCATGCAGATCTCCTCCTCTTGTCATTGGTTTGTGTGAACTGAGGGCATATTGCGACATGGACAAACAAACAGCCAAAGACAGCAGATGCCTGAAGGCGTCTGTTCACCTCTCACTGCCCTAACCCCAGAAAGCGAGACATGCCTCGTCCAGTGTCTGGCCTTCCTTCCAAGTGTTTGTGCGTTGCATAAATAAACTGGCCGTGTTATTGGGAATAGGTGGAGAGCTCCGATTTAAACTCAAACCATATGAGCTTTTATTACCTTAATAGCCTGAAAATACCAATATTTCAACATTAAACTAGTTAAATTAGTCAGAGAGCCAGCTACCGTCACAGATTAGAAAATAGAGGAGAAAGAGCCCCTGATGTTAAAACTGGGATGATGCTCTGGATGACCATTACCAGTAGAGATAATTGTTATATGACCAAACTTCCTCTAATATTACTAATGTGAAAAGTTTATATAAAAAGAGCCAAATACTACCAGAACGCCACATTTTGTTATGCAATACATAAAACAGCTTATTGCTTGGATAATTATAACCCAGAAACAGTTTGGATCCTAAATGTTTAAAATCGTATGCAAGACTGCTTTATCCATCACTTAGGATCTTCCATAAAAACAAGAACGGCTCCAAATTCACAAGGGAAAGGGGTGAGGGGATGGCTCGCACACAAATCAAGACTCTCATAAAGTAGCCTAATGTTTGTACGTTAGCGGCATAGATGGGCCGAACTTCCCTGGCAGGAGACTATCCTTCAGTCCCAGACTCACTAAAACACACTTGTTTAACTGATGCGAGACTGGAGGCCTTAAGAAGCCTACTGCCGCTATTCTGAATGTAGGTTAATGATCAGATACCAAAGCAGATGACAGGAACAATGAAGCTTTTACTGCTGTTTATGGGTTAAAAGGAGGGGGGGAAGGAATGAGGGAGGGATTAGACTAAAGGTTGGGACCTAGGCAGGAGTCTTTAGTCACAAGCTGGTATGAAAGAACCAAACACTGGAAAAGTGTTGCAGGTCACAGAACGTCAGCAAATCAACTTAAGGCGATGGGCTTCTCATTTAGTTATAATAAAAGTGCAGCCGCTTTGCTTAAGCTTCGGGAAGGCTGACAGACACCTGACGTGACCATAAAGTAAAAAAAACAAACATATCTGTAGCTTAAAAACATGTCAGGAAAATCCATCTACTGGGTTTCTTATGAGCAACCAGCCGGCCACGGTTTGTAAAATAAACCGTGATGGAGGGAAATGTTGTGTGTCATGATGACATTCTACACCTGTCACATCCAATTAAGCCTGAAGAGCTGTCGATCCGATCATAGGCTCAACACATGGCGGCTGGTGGCGTGTTAAAAACCACAGCTTTGTCTGCGAGTTAGCCTTAATAAGGCCAGTGTGTAAAAGGTTGCCAAAGCATCATAATCATCTTTACTCAGGGAGAAACAGTCAGACAAGTCAGACTCTTACAATTAAATTCACACCAAATTTGCCTTTGAATGACTGTTACAGATGTGATGGGGAAAAAATCCTTAGTCCTAACATTTTTGAGGTGTTCCTCAGTAGAACCAGGAAAATGCTACAAAATCGGTTTTACTGTATTCTTGTCCTCTGGCAGAGATGAGGGATTACGGTACCACAGCATGTAGAATATGATAATAATCCATGTGAATACACATGTTAAACTTTTATATACAGGTTTTCCATGTTTACATTGCTAAAGTGCATAAACTGTTATATACTGTTGCCATAACTACACAACCATAAAAAACATAAACTAACTGTCATAAAGGTGCAGAGCTGTGACAGTCACATTCAGTTTGACATGCGATTGTAAAATTCATTTTCTACCTGCTCACCTGTCACAATGATCCAATAAAACCCACCATGAACACCTTAAACACCGCCTGTTTCACCTGTCCCTCACTCTGACACGACACACTGTGGCATTATGATTAATAAATCCTAAATACATTTAGGTTTTGCAATAAACAGTGTTTCAATATTCCATTTTTTTTAACAATTTTTCTTTTTTTACTAAATCAAACCAGTATGTTATTTTTTGTAAAATGCACATTTTAGTCCTGTCCCTGGATTTTCACTCAGTCCTGTTGTCATAACACATCACATCACAACAAGACATAGCATCAGTCTTCTGAAGGCCATGGGAAAACCAAAACTCAGCTTTCTCATGCATTTTTCTGTATTTTCGGTTTTAGGTAAAATATTATCAGTGGGCAATCTCAGCAAACTGTCCTCTTGTTTAAATGTCTCCTCAAGGATGCCGTGCGATGATATTTAATGTCTTTGCTAACTCTATGCTGAAAACTCAGTAACTCAGAAGCATCTTAATGAGAAAACACAAATATTCCTTCACAAACAAACATTTTAATCCTGCTACTATTTGAATGATCCTTGACCATCCCATCTGTAACTCCATGAGTCCCTTACAGGTCCAATTTCACCAACCTGCCAGAACCCGTTGGAAATACCATCAAACCCAGTCAAGCACATCTATCTCCCAGTCAGACCGAGATCCCACATTAAGTAGCCCAACACACAACCCGTCTCATTGCATTATTTACTTTATCCGTTCTTACATCAGATAAAAACAATAATTAGATTTGAAGGTTTCATTTAAAAACTCCTCATCAGTCTTTTAAAACGCTGCACTGATCCGTTGCTTTGATTAGATATAGCTGTGCAGAAATAAAATGTGATCTTCTGTCCTTGGTTTCTGCTGTTATCGCTCCTGGATCATTTATAAGTAGCAGCATAAAACTCTCTTGTTTGCAGGCATTGCAGAACATTGCTTGTTTTAAGTACGAGGTTTGGAAATACTGCTACGTGCTCCCTGCACTGTATCCACAATTCAAGAAAGAGTAAGACATTTTTAGTGCAACCCACCTGCACTATATACCTATTTGACCCTCAGTGCAGGCCACCCATTGTGGCAGAAGTGTTACTTAGTTCAATCATTTGCAGAAACAACGTCCACCACAACAACCATCAGAATGAGTGTAAAGCCCACACGGGTATTTTTTTTCCTGCTGATTTAATTTAGAAGAGTTTTAAACATTTTTCATAGGATTAAAAAAAATCCAATGATTTCACTGCTGTTGGGATCAGATTGATTTTTTCTGATCGGCATTTGGTCCAATAAATTCATTCATGTAAATGTGGCAACGAGGAGTGAGACAACAAACAGTTGCATATCCATTAGGTTTAGCAAAAAAAAAAAAAAAAAAAAAAAGATTTACAAAGTTTTGACAATTGCAATCTGCAGGTGTTTACTTTTTTTTTTTTTTTTTTTTAAAGTTTAGCTCATGAGCAACACTTTTCCTAAAATCTCATTAGCCGAACAAGATTTTCTGTGAAGCACATCTCACATAAGGTAACATAGCGTTAGTCCTCTCTCATTTCCATTTCATTGTAAATCTCTGCAATTCCCTGTTTGATAAATCCACACCGTCTAAACTGGTCACATGACAGATTACGTTAATGGATAAAAAGAGTAATATACAAAGAATACATAAGAATATGCAATATTCTTTTTTAAACAACTTAAACACCCCCTCATGACGGTGTGAAAACATTTGAGCGATAACAGAAAACTGAGCATTTATAAAGACAGGGAATCAATGGTTACATAAGTATGAAGCTCAGTGACCATTAGTGAAGTAGAACTAAGCAGAAAATTCTATTCTGCAGGCATTTAGCAGACACTTTTATCCAAAGTTCACCCTTATTGGTGGAGGCAAGGAAGGTTTGTCTGGACAGACTATGAGCTCAGTTTTGGAAAGATTTATCTGAAGGTGGCGAGCCTTCATCCATGCAGAGATATCAGTAAAACATGCTGATATTCTCATTGAGACGGTTGTATCATCAGATGGGAAAGAGAGGAAAAGCTGAGCGTCATCAGCATAGCAGTGGTAGGAGAAGCCATGAGAGCGTATTACTGCACCTAGTGAGGAGTTGTAGAGTGAAAAAAGAAGAGGGCATGAGCAGAGATCCCTGAGGCACACCTGTTTTCAGCATATGGGAACGTGACACTTCTCCTTGCCAGGATACTTTAAAGGACATGTCGTATAGGTAAGAGAAGCCATGAGAGAGTGGATCCTGAGATGCCAAGCTCAGAGAGTTTGGAGAGAATAATTTGGTGATTGACCGTGTCAAAAGCAGCGGACAGATCCAGTAGGATAAGGACTGAGGATTCACCAGTAGATCTGGCAAGCCATAGAGAATCAGTAACAGACAGGAGAGCAGTTTCAGTGGAGTGGCCCTGCCTAAAGCCAGACTGATATGGATCAAATAGTTGGTTGTCATGAAGTAACTGCGAGACCTGGCTGAAGACAGCACGCTCTATTATCTAGTAAAATAGAAAAACTGAAGAGCAAGCGTAGCACACCTGTTCTCCCCCCCACGCATTAAGCTCTCACTGCGGCATATCTTGCTAATAATAGACAGTTTTGTTTGCCATTAACTTGAAGACATGTAATGAGGCCTAGGTGTTTAGTAATAGTGACTGTGACCTGTTTTTCTACATTTTACACAAAGCATATTTCTCACTAGCTGGAAGATCAGACCAAATGTTTGATATATATACACAAGCACATATTTTATTATTCTCTCTGTAATTCTCCTTTTCTTAATGTTTTTATTGTGTTATGTAAAGCATTTTAATTTGGTTTGAGCCTTAATGGGCCTGGGTTGGGAATAGTTTCCATCAAAGTTTACCCAAGGTATTGCTTCGTATCAAAAGCAGCAAGTGCTTTTCAGTTTATCCTTTAGATAACAATAATAAAACAAAGAATAATAAACTACAAACCAATTTGATCTAAAAGCATTCAAATATTGTGTTAAATTAAAACTACAGATGCTAAATGAGTTGAACTGAAATTAATAATAAAATGTATTTGATGACACACAGGTGAATTTGGAGAAAAGTGACCACCATAAGAAAAGTGTAAAAAAATCCCCACTATGACCCTGCTTACACAACATTTCCACACAAAATGCTCAACTTTTTCCTTTGCATATTTGAGGAAAAAGACAAAAGTATTTTCACAACAGCAGTGTCTGTGGAGGGGAAACCACAATAAAACCAGTAGCATGTAGTAGTGCACATGTCAGGCTTCTGGTAGGCCATAAAACTTCAGCAATACACTCAGGTTTGTGGGTGCATCTCATAAAAACACAACAGAAGTGTTTCACGCTAACCGCTGGTTATCTGGCACATGTAACCTCTGCATCCAAATGTTCTACCAGGTTTTTCCTCAACTGACCACATGAATTAAAAGCATCCTGTTGCAAAAACATAACACGAAAGACGTCACCAATGCTCAAAGATGCACATGCCGGTTTACAGACAGGACTCATTTGGTGTTTCAAGAGAATTTCTCTGCAGGCTGTTGTCATATCTTTGCAATTTTATTCACCTAAAACCTAACACAACAAAACCTTTACGTATTACTGCCGCAGCAGTGCAATGGGAAGAAGAGGGAGCACGCCAATAATAATCTTTGTAAAAAGTTTGGTGAACTGAACAAAAAGCAGCAACCAAGGCAGACAAAGACCATTCACTGATAAGGCACGATCAATAAGTGACATGGATACTATGACAAAGACATATGAGCAAGGGAAAGACTTGGTCCTGTTTGTTTCCAAATCCATGTAAAGTTGAGTAGATTACCAAAAAGGACCATATCTCTAGTTTAATGGAATATTTAATGGAATATTTCTAATTAACAATTTACAACCCTGAGAAATTATATTTGTAACAGTGCAGTTAAAGTGATATCAGTATCGTTAATGCTTTATTTTCATGTCAATCATTTTATTTGGGTATAGTATCAGTGGCTTAGTGGGTGTATAAGACTGAGTGTTAGTAGATGTAGCCATGCAGTTTCATTTTAAATGAAGATAAACAGACATTTGTAGTAATTCAGTAGCATAAAAAGTTAGCCGGATTATATACCTTGATCTGCTAAATTTAATTCCCCCCCCAAAAAAAAGAAAACCAAACAAAAAAAGAACTCGGGGTTAGTGCATTGAAAGTTCTCTTATTATAATATTATAATTGCATAATGTACTTTTTTTTTTTTAAAAGGTAAATCTATACAACTGGCTCAGTGAGTGAAACATTTTATTAGTCTTGTTTAAAGCAGGACTGTCTTTTGAAAGAACGGTCACAGATTCAGTGTAAACAGGATATGACCGCTTTCTTTGGCGTGAGTGAAGTGAAAGCAGCCCAGGAGTGAAGAACGAAAACAAACATTGTAAAACGGTCTTTTTCCAACCTCAATGGACACAGTTAATCTCCTTTACAGTTCATTCATAAAAACCACATCTATGGGCTCATAAACAAAAAAAAAAATCCATATTTTGATCTTTTAAGAAAGCTTTTCCCTCCTCCTGTATTTGGTCTCCTGCAGCAAGGTTACAGGCTTTCAAACCGTCAGTTTTCAAAAGCATTTAGAGGATTATCAAGCTGTTGCACACTCTGATACCGCACTCAACGCACCAAACCAAAACATTCTGCACACATTCAGCTGCTGGCAAAGCCCTGCACATGTTGTGTAATCAGGAGGCTCCACCCTCCACACAAACACACACACACACACACACACACAGAGAGACCAGCACACTTAACTGGGCCTCCTAAAGACGCATCGGACCGACAAAGCCAACTGCAGGTAGCTTTTGGATTGGCTGGAGGCCATCTGCATCATAAACGGCACCAGCGATTTCACAGCAATGTTTCAGCTGCTTTGCTGCAAATGTTAAACAGAAGTTGAAGTGAAAGTGACTGAACTGAATCGTACTCAGCCTGGAAAAGAGGCATTTCTGTAGTCTCCAGAAAGCTTGTTTCACTAACTGTTGGCTCAGTTATGCTGAAATGATTAAGCAACATCAATGATAACTAACTCCAATGCAACAATAGTAAATAGGTCATAGTAAACACTTGACTCAGTCTGAAGATGAGTGAGTAAAATGCAGCATTCAGACCGTTTTGGGGGGCTTCCCTAAAGTGTGCTTGTTCAAAACAAAAGAGGAATTTCATTCACGATGTTTTTGAGTTGAAGTAGCTCTTTTATGGCCAGTAGTACTGCTTGTGTTATTTGTACTCAAGAAGGAAAGCATAACAGCAGCGCACACAAAACATTTATCGTATTAATAATCCTCACATCAAAATGTTGTTAAAACTATTTATGATTTCTGCTTCCTAGACCCCCAGCCATTAGCCACATTATTTAAGTGGCTGATCAAATTACTAAATGTAAATAAATGTTGTATGACATTGAAATCATATAAAATTCAATCCAGTTCTAAAAACCGCGGCATACAGTACATAGCTGTGTTACAGCACCTTGGTTTATAACCTTTTCATTAAAAGGCTTACAGTTTGTCTGGAGAAGCTATTGCATGGTTTCCACACTAAACATCCACCTGTCTTAACAGTTTGTGTTAATGTTGTGTGCTTAAGATGAAACTGACCGGGTGCATTTCTTCACACATCTCTCATGGCTAAGTGATCCTACTCTGTGTGTAATCTGCCTGGACTGCACGTGTAAAACTGATGTAACTGCAGATCTTCGCTCGTTTAATTTTCATAATACGACAGAAACTGGAAAAATATCTGATGTGTGCGATTTCTGTCTTGTTGCTCGGTGCACCGAGGCACGATCAGAGAATAAAATGCTGGCAAGGTCTGCTGCCATGACAGCCAGGGAAAAAAACCAAGCTCTGATCTTAATCTATTGCTTAATGAATGTCAAAGCTGCAATGAGCATTAACCTTCAAAAAGCAATGGCAAAGAAAAAAGCAGGACAGAAATTATAACAAACTGTCCACATGTCATTAGTAGCAGAGAAACGACTGAGAAAATGTATTCTTGTTGCCTCCTGCAAAGACCGATAAGGTTTGAGCTATAACTCAGAGAGGAAACTCAATATGATGCATCAACAAATATTTGTCTTTTTTTTTTTTTAAAAAGAGACTTGTTTATCATTTCTTCTAATATTAGTCAGTCATTAGTAACCATCTCCACATGTTAAGAGTATAAATGCAGTGGCTCTGTGAGCGCTGGCACAAAGAATAATTATTAAATCTGCAAATAAAGTTAATCCATTATATTTCTGTGAAATTCTAGCTCAGCTCATTCATTCACAGCCAAAAGTCACATTATTTTACACCAAAAGAAACATCCTTAAATAAGGGCTCACATTATTTTTAAAGGAAAAAAAGTCAAGAAATCTGATAAAATATTTCCTGGTAGATCATTAAAAAATGAAAAATGCTCAATTAACATCATGTCCTATATTAATCTTAGTATCTTAAGGAATTTTATGGAAATGAAGAAATTGCAAATCCCATTTTTAATAAAAGAAAAACGTCACAAAGTCGTTCTTTAAAAAATGATTTTAAAGTCAAAGTCCAACATAAATGTTTGTCTAAGTAAATAATTCAAACAAGAATTTGGATACAATGTTGAATGTGATTCAATATCGTCTTGTTATTATTAGTGTAATATTGCTTATTTTGGACACTTTTTGGCAAACCTGTACCTGGGGAGGTCTGCCTGTAAAAGGCCACAAGTTTACAAAAATGTCTCCAATCATGATAATTCAGTCCATCGTCTTCATTTAAGCTGAACCAAACTTACACACAGCCAGTCATAGTTCTTAGGCTTTAATAACACGATGAAGAATAATCTCAAAGACAGAATGGAAACCTTGCTGTGGTCCGTTCTGTTTACCAAACCATGCAGAGCGAGTTTACAAGTCCTGATTGGACCACAGAGGTCGGCCGTACATGACAGCGAGCAGCAAGTGTCTCATGTCCTTATTAAAGCATCAATGTGCAGCGTAATGGTCAATGAACCTCTATGGCGTTCCTGAACTACGACCGAGAAATCGTGTGCAGATTTTAAATTTTCCCAATATGATGTAAAGTATTGATACGTGAAAATGACCAGAGAAAAAGTAGATCCCCAAAAACATTTCAAGCAGGTTGTTCTGGTAGACTGAGACTATGAACCCCATTTTAAAGTCCAGTGTGTGGGATGTAGTGTCGTGTCAACTGGGAAATGAAGAGCAAACAGGCTTAACTGGGACCTGTTGAATAAAACACATTAAAGTTGTTTTTGTAGAGCTGAGCTGCATTAAAATAAGAGCATGAGTAAGAAAGTAGTTGACTGTATTGATTATAAAAATAATTTAAATATGTGGTAATCCATAATACCATCATTTAATGTAGTAAATGTTCTGAAAATGCATGTACGGGTCATTATATATATAAAAAACACAATAAAAACAACATACTGTAATATTTGGTGAGCCAAAATGAACAATTATATAATGGGAAAGGCAATGGCACACAGAAACACTGCACGTGCTGCTAGCAATAAAATAAATCCACTGTGGGAAAGAAAGAAGGGTGATAGTAAAAGTAAAGACTGAGGAGGAATAGTAAAGGTTAAAATGAGTCAGTAAAGGAAACTCTGATACAATCAATGACGGGGGAAATTACCATATCGATCACTGGCTCTGACCAGTGAAGTACTCCACTGATGACCCCAGATCACCTGCGTTTGTGGGAAGTGTTACAGAAGTAAGAACTTTGTTCTTGAGGTCGCAAGAAGAAGAAAAATTTTTGTTCTGGTCCAGTTTGTTCATACTCTGTAAGACTCTGCAGAAATGGAAAGACAACTACATTTCTACATTTCTGCATTACCCATGCATCCCTTAAATATCCCACCAGTCACACAATTTATGGTGTCAATGAAGCCATTTTATCTTGTTGCCTCAGAAATAGGTAAATAATTAGATTTTTGCAGCGCATTTAAAACAAGCTTCAATGTTTAAACACAAGACTGGTAAGATAGCTGACAACCATAAGGCTAAATGTTCACTAGAAAGAAATCCATCCATCCATCCATCATCTACCGCTTTATCCCTAACGGGGTTGCGGGGGGGCTGGAGCCTATCCCAGCAGCCAACGGGCGAGAGGCAGGGTACACCCTGGATGGGATGCCAGTCCATCACAGGGCTAGAAAGAAATCTTTTAAATTATTATTTTTTAAACAGTTTTAGTTGAGAGGCACTCTTGGAGCAGAGGGAAGGAACGATCTCCCATTGGTGAAGTTAATTGTTGTAAAATCGGGAAAACCCAGAAAGCACTAAAGTAATGCTGGGTAGTTTGGTCTACTGGGTTAAACAATTCACGGTGACTGACAATGTAATTTAGCATATTTTTCCTTTTCAGTGAAAAATCACCAGATGATTCCTCATGAATTAGTGACACCAGATGTTTAGGTGACAAGTGTCAGAATATTTTGGTTTTATAGATGTCTTTCACGGGACGTATGTGCACGCAATCCAGGTTCAAAACAGATTTCTTTTCCTGCTTGACCAGCGCAAAAAACACGCAACTTCGAGAAAGTTTTGTAGCCTGAAAAGGCCATCTTGCCGAGCTATGGGAAGAACAAACCGGAGTAAAAACAATTTACCTCTTCGTTTTTACAACATACCAGGAGGAAAGCATCCATGAAAAATTTTAAAAAACAAAAAAAAAAAAAAAAAAGGGTTTTATGGCTACGTTCCATCAAAAATCGACAAAGCACATCCAGTGCACATTTTACTTCAGGTAGGTAGATATGACAAAGCACATCATTTTAACAGCTTCCAGTGATTTACAGACCTTTAGATTCTCCTTTGTGTATATTCGGAGTATTTATGGGGCTCATGTAAATAGTCTGGCCGCTGCAAGCGAGGCTATTTCTTCATGTCCATAAGACAATCCTGTAGAGAACTTGGGTCCGGTAGTTGTGTACCTGTATTAAGTGCTAGTTTCTTAAAATAACAGCACGATCAGCAGGTGGAAGGCTTTCCATATAGTTGTTTTTAGCGGTTGAATTTAAGCTTGCCATTATGTAAACACGTAGCACTTTCTGAACCTAGACTGCACGCTTATCGTTTGTTTGTACACATTGAAAGGGGTCTAATGGTTTACAGGGTTCTCTCTCCAGTTGCCTTCTCTCATGTTTAATGGGAAACCAGTAAAACATAGATGAAAAGAGTATTTTTTTAATTATGATGGATGGATCATGATATAAAAAACATGGGACATAAAAAGAACATATCACTGGTTCTTTTAACGGAAACCAAGTACATAAAAATGACCAAATGTGACCTGATGGTCATGGTTACGCATTTTTCAGAATGGTCATGTCGATCATCAGTCATATAGAACAATAAAGGCTAATAATAATTACACCTATGCACCCTTTCCATTATGCAAACTTGATTTCTACCAAAAGCTTTAAGAGACAAAACATGTAACGATACAGCTATTTCTTTGCAGCAGCTATTAATATTTTTCCTGTTAAGATTACCTGATAAATCACAATAATCTATCATATATTGTTAATAGAACAACAACAAAAGTCAAACGAATCTTTATAATTGTTAAATATTTAATTTGAGTTTCAATTTGATAAAATGTATGCAAGCAGCATATTTATACAGCACAACAAATAAATAATCTGACATGCTGTGTTTTAGCATCAGTATGTCATAAAAGCCTGTTCATGAACATGCTTTCAGTCAAACAAGTAAACTAGGATGTGTGATTTTTCATCAATTAGATCCTCTTCTTTGGTTTACAATGTTCTGAGTAAAATGACGAGGTCGCATTTAGCTTTGCAGATTTTTGTTGGTCTAAACTCTCAGATTTTGTGTCATGTAATGTTGCTGGCTGGTAAATCTTTTCAAAGAGGTTGTTAGGTGACGTTTTAGAAACAAAAAGCCCAATAAAACCCATGTGATGTTGTCATATGCCAGCAAAATGTGGCCTGACGGTGCTTAGAGAAAGAAAAAACCTTTCAGATTATTCTGCAGCCTCTAAATGATTATATATTTTACTAATATAAGACTGCTGTTGAAGTTACAAACTATTATTTAAATGTAACATAAAAAACAAAAATTAATGGATATTATTTTAGCTAACTATTTAAGCCGTCTGTCATATTCAACCTTTGTCATACAGAAAACAATGACATGAACTATTTTACATGCAATGATGTTTTTACATTTCTACACAAATAATGACCTTTTCCACCTCCTTTATTTTACTTTACTGCCTGTGTACTGATTCAATTGTAAAATAGCTCTAATAATAATAATAATAAATAATAATAATAATACCACATACATATAAATTAAATAGCCTTATCACTGGCATTGAACCTCATTAGGTGTGTATTCATTGTGCAACAACCTAGATCTAACAAAGCATTTTTAATCTCAGCCCGTCGTCTTTATTCAGTTCAGATTGGTAGCTGTACAGACTACCATCTGAAAACAGACAGCTTTTGTATAAAGCAACACACCCCCAAGATGTCACAGGCAATGGCTGAGAGGCGCAAGCTCTTAGTTATTCGAGCTAAGCTACTTCCTTGTAATATTCATTTACAAACATAATAAACCCTTCACACTAGTTTGGATAGCAATTATCTCCTACACAGTTTTGAATGCTTAATGTAAATAAACATCGGTTTGATCAAGGCAGACAAAAAAAAAACACCCAGTTCCCATCAACGTTTATGTCGCTCGTGCTTTCTCACAACACAGAATGTTATTGACAGCTAAAATATTCAACTTGACGAATGTAAGTAAAATGAGAAAATGTGCTATTAATTCTTTCTACTAATTCGTTACACGCGTATATATGTTTTTAAATGTACCTGAAGAGCCAATACAGGTAAGTAAAATAAAATCGAGTTCACATAGGAGGTTTTAATACAGTACATAGCACAGTCTGAGACAAAAGCCTACTGCAGCCCCTTCACTGCCCTTACAACATTCCCCCTCCCCAGCGTTTATAGCTAGCTAGCAAGCTCGCATCCAGCCCGTCACCGCTTCGCTGGCAGTGTAGGGCTAACCTATTTTACTGTGGTTCGCTCCGACATTTTCCAATCAAGCTCAGTGAACCCTCGCTTCAAGTGCAACGACCTAACAATAGCGGATATTCAGTTATGAGAGAAACTACACATTGTGTGTAACGCACGTGGCATACAACTATACCAAGCCCACGCAAACACATAACATTCATTATCGCACGCAGTTTACGTCAAGTTAGCTCAGCATTAGCCTTATCTCTGTAGAACTTAGCCAGCTGGCTAACTAGGATTTTTACCTAACATGATCCGAGGCACTTTTAACAAGCCTTGTTTGGTGCTTACCTTTAAACTGGGTTACACGTCCAGATAACTCATTCGCGTTCCGCTTTATGTGGGTATTGCGCAAAATTAACGGTTATTTCCTAAATATTGGACGTTAACCGTAGCCTACGGCTGTGTGACGTTCATCGCTGGTTTTGAAAACATCCCAGCCGTTCGTCTGTCGTCTTCACCGAGAAAAGCCTAGCAAAACATGCAAACGGTGTTCTCATTGGTCAAAAGGAGTCATGTGACCGCTTGAGCCCCACCGAGCTTATAAGGTCTCCGTCTGCTGAGGTAGAGTGTAGATGGGTACGTGTCAAACGATTTAGCTGATATTCTTTCAAAGCTGTGAGTAAATCCGTATTTTCAATGATTGCAGTATTCTTTGTACTGTCACATGTTGCGATATAGAGGCGTGTTAAATATCAGCAGGTGAATTTTAAGCGAGTAAATTAAGACTAAAAGGCTAGAGAGGGAGAACAGGAATGGCCGCTTGACGTCATCTTTTCCGCTGCTCTGTTGCGGACAGTAGGAACTTTCTGGAAGACCACGGCGGAGGTTAACATAAGAATGGCGGGTTGTCCTATCTTGTAAGCAATGGGCTTTTTATTATTTTGACACAATTAAATTAACGAAGGTATGATGTAAATGTACTCAGTTGCCCGCCAATTGTGTGTATGAGTCAGCTCTGAATTGGTTGCGCAGTGGCATTTGCATCATGGTGGTGATCCTGCGCATGCGTCAAAAGTGCATAATGTTGCAGAGCAGGGTTGAAGAAAGTGGGGGAGGGGCACCGGCTAGACACGAAAATGCCACCTGGGCGGGATGGAAACCAAGTGACTAACAGTTGGTGTGTGTGTGTGTGTATATATATATATATATATATATATATATATATATATGAGATGTTTGTTTTTGGTAATGTAGTTTTTAAGAGTATTAAAATCTAATAAAAATTTAATATTCTTCCAAGTTTTCTTCATTACAATTAATTCACATCCACTTAAATAGCAAATATGTTCATTCTGAGTAGCATTTCACATGTGAGTGATGCTGCTAAAAATAATCAGTTATCAGTTGACCAATTAAATATTTGATTATTTTAGGTCTGCAACCAAAATATGAATGCAAAGACCTCTGCAGTGCAGACAGCCTGATTTGTTTTTTTCTTCATGTAACTCGTATAAACATTACTTAGTTTGTTCGTATGAGGGTTGCAGTCCTGAAGGCTTCAATGCATCCCTGCTCCAAAACACTTGGTTCAAATAAATGAGTAATTGTGCAGAACTGTTTACTCTTTAAGTATTATTTTAACATGGATTAATTTTTTGCTCTACATCTGTGAAACCCCTCATGAACCCTTCCCACGTTTGCTGCCAAAGTTCAGATTGTGTGATACTTTAGTTTATCAGTGCAGTATTGTGTGTGTAGCTCGGTGATACAAAAATATTATTTCTCCTTACCACAATGTGTGTATGAGTGCAGTAACTTATTACAGTATTTGTAAGAAAGTATAAAGTGATACAGTATTTGAGCTCATTTATTTCAGACCAATAAAATATGGCATATTTGTGTGATTCTAGGAGTATGATTGTTCAAGTCAGGGGTCCCCAAATCCAGTCCCTGTGGTCTTTTTTGTCCTGCAACTTTTAGATGCAACCCACATCCAACACACCTTAATCAAATGACCGAATTCCCTCATCTACACATCATTCAGCTCTTCTTAGGCCTGGTAATACCAATTTATTTTGATTCAGGTGTACTTGAACGATTATTTCTAAATGTTGCAGGACACGAGATCTTTGACTTGGCCACCTGTGGTTTAAGTGTACCTGACCCATGCACATGATATTACAAATACAAGAAGTGTATATTGGGTCATTTATTTTCCTTTTTTCAATGCATATTACTGAAAGACACATGGACAACAGATAGAGGATAATTTTATTTACAATAAGTTTAAGTTTAAACATTACAGCTTCAAGGATAACCTCCTTTTAAAGCACATAGATAAGTGGCTTAATAATGCCTACAGATCTGCTCTTACACCAAATCCTGGTCCTTTAGGAGGCTCTGTCAGGGAAGTTAATCCGCCTGCAGGCTCACAGGAGAAACGACCATTCCTACAAAAACACAGCAAACAGGTTCTTACTTGAAAAATTGTTGTACATGTAATATGTGAAATTGTAAAAAATAAAAAAAAGGAGTGAAAGTACCTGGGTCCTGGTGGAGGGACTCTGCCTGCCTTCAGTTCATCAATAATATGCTCAATATCATTGGGTGTGAGGTCCTCCTGAGAACAAGAAACGGTAAAACACAAATAAGAAAGTTGAAAGGTAGACTGCTGGTGTTATCTGGCTTTATTCCAGATATGTTTGACACTTGCAAGGTAATTACAGTGCCATGATATGAAAGACATGAAAGCTTGTCTTCAGCTCAGATTTCCCTCTTTGTTTGGATTCTTTCCAGAACCGAAGAGGTCAACACTGTCAGACAATGAAAATTTAATTATCTTAATTCAAGCAGCCATAGCTTAACTAATTTGTCTTATGACTGAGCAGAAAAATCTTTCCTACAACCAAACAGGACTATATAGCTTTTTATATACCTAATTCTCTTATTCAAGAAGACTTTTCTCTAAAAGAGGGTTACATTACCACATTATTTTGTACCTTGTATGGTTTATGTATAAAAAATAGGACATTTATGTTGAGGAACAGCCAGTTCATCCAGGGAGGCTTGAGAAGCTACTTTTAACATACAAAAAAAACTCAAAGTAAATAAACACAAGTTAAAGTGCTGAAATCTCTTAAAAATAAACTGCATTTTTAAAATAAAATATACTAAGGGCATATAATCAGTAACTTAGTTAATCTTGTTTCCACGGATTTGGGAATTTGAGGCTCCTAATTTTAAGCATGAACAAATGGAGCCTTTCATCACTCTAAAGATCACATCTCTGCAGTTTTACAATAAAGTCATATTTACTTAAATGAGCCATACAAATTTTGCACAGCTTGCAAAGATGGTTACCCATGGTTACCAAGTTTCACATTATTTTCCATACCAAATACAAAAGGATTAATTTTAATATCATAGCTCAATAATAAAAATCAATCCACCTCCAAACTAAGTTCAGAAATAAGATCATATTGCTCTACCTGTCATATTAGCATTAGCATACTTAGCTGCTGGGGTCTCAGGCTTGTCTGGTTTGTTGCATGCGATTGCTGCACCACACCTGCACTGATCTAAGTCAAAGACGACGGAGATGTTTTCGCTACGGACATTCTTTGGAAACTTATTTCAGGCTTTAATCTAATTTAGCTAATGTAGTTATTATGTTCAGTGAGGAGGCCATCTGCACAGAGTAGTCAGGCACTCACATAATAGTTGTCATTGATCTGAACCATTGGAGCATTCACACAGGCACCGAGGCATTCCACTTCTATTAGAGTAAACATCTTGTCTGGAGTAGTTTCTCCAACCTTGATACCTGTAGAGAAACAAAGATTATGTGCTGAAAAGGTCAAACGTATGACTGAAGCAGTACTGACTAACATGGTGCAGCTGTTTGAGGAAGAACTGAAAGCTAAGTCTCAGTATTGGCTGAAAGAGAAAATGATGCCATCAAAATGTCACAAACTTCTGCTAGCTAGTTTCTGCTTTTTTTCTTTTAACCTTTGCCCTTTTGCTTCTTCTACTTGTGGTTGTTTGAATGCCACTGACAAATGTATATTTACATGTTTATATGAGGCCTACACAATAACAATAAAGGTTTTTGTCTTGTGTTTTCATCTCTTTATTGGTTTCTTGTTGAAAATGGAAAATTACTTACCCAGTTTATGTTGGATGGCCTCCAGGATGCTGTCTGAGTTGCAGAGCATGCACGGTGTTGTTGTGCAGATCTGAATGAAGTATTTTCCCACAGGCTGTCGCAGAAACATTGTATAGAAAGTTGCTACTTCATAAACTCTCATTGGAGCGACACTGAGCACCTCAGCAACCTGAAGAAAAACAGTTAGATGCTATTATAATGCACAGCTTGAGTTGCATTAAAAAGTGATGACAGCTAATTTAGCTAAATAAAGTGCAGTGCTAAAAAGGGAAATATGGGCCTGATTTTCAGACATGACATGGGCAACAGTTTTATCTATTAAAATAATGCCATTCAGTCATTAATGCATTGGTCATGTTTCCAGAAATGTTAATGACTTAATTTAGACATGCACGTAAAAGTGGCAGTGCAGACGTTCATGTGTAGTCTGATCTTCCTATTAAATTGGATAATAAAACCAAGTGAGTCACATCTTCAAAGACTTTGCAACAACATATAATTCATATTAACGTGCCAAACACGATACTGTGAACCTGTAGTATTGGGTAATCACACAAGATAATATCACTTATATACAAGTTGAAAGTAATTAAAATTATTGATGCAATTTACCTGTCGGTGTTTACTACACCTGACATCATGTTGACTCAGTTGCTAATGTGTACATAAAACTACCTTCCTGGAGAGTTGCAGCTTTCTCAACATATCTTATTTCATTAATATTACAAATCTCAAAGTATTGGTAATGTTACAAATCAATAGATAAAACCATAAAATATGGACGGGGCTGTTAAGTCCTCTGAACATGTGGTAATCGGTTTAACCAACCACTACAGCATATTTCTGTCCATGAATGCATCAGCTGAAGCTCACATCTGTAGCATGTTCCATGTGATGTGCTGTTAGATGCAACCAAGTCTGATTAGCATTGCAAAATGTAAAGGAAACAGACCCCAAAACATGTGACACTGACATGCTCTGTTGCAGCCAGATTGTCTAAAAAGAGGCTTCATAGAAATGACTATGCCTTGTTCATGGCAGAGATGGGGAGCCATCCATGCTGTCTCTGGGCCAAATCCAAGACTGGGATGGTGGCTGCCTGCTTGTGTCCTTCA
Organism: Kiunga ballochi; assembly: GCA_037177335.1. NCBI lineage: Eukaryota > Metazoa > Chordata > Actinopteri > Atheriniformes > Pseudomugilidae > Kiunga > Kiunga ballochi. The sequence goes on from JBAMIG010000008.1 coordinate 18,711,141, forward strand.
GGGTACATCGACATGATCGCCTCAATTCTCTACAGAGAAAATATATGAAAAGAAAATAATCATATGAACTATTAATGGGAATTAAACATTAACATGAAGCATTACCTGCACAGATATACACATGAAATGTATTTAATTTTTCATTAGAAATAATTTGGCTGGTGAAAATAGCTTTATTAATTTAGAAATAAATTACTTTTATGAAACAGTAACAGGGTTAAATGAGACACGTTTATCAAATTAAATATAAAATATAGCTAAATGAGACCTTTTGACTTGATATATATATATATATATATACTTAATAAACATAAAGTAGAGGGGAAAGAGGTCAGCCTTACCTTTTTGTTCTCCTCTGTGAACTCAAAAGGAGTTTCAGCATTGTTGTCAGGAGTATCTCTGTGCTAAAAGAAAGAAAAACTATCACCAAGAGCTCATTACATCACTAAAAATATCACTGAAATGTTTCAGATAAGAAGCAACTATAAATACACCACCAGGAAGTGCATCATCTAACCCTTTTACACCACAACCACTTCCATGTGTTAATAACAGATTTATACAGGAGGACATCCTAATAAAACGCTAACAAGAAATATGTTAACATGTAAGCCCAGAGGGGAAACCGGTGATACTGCTGACGACAAGAGACTCCATATTATTTCTACTTCTGTAGACACTGCCCCCTTGTGAGCAGCAAATGATCTTTTTGCAATTAGAAAAAGCCAAACGTTACAATTAATGCTGTTTGAGTTGAAAGAAACAGCAAAGAGAAATGCATTGCATGACTTTCCCCCCAGTCACAGCACTGGTCCAAACAATGTTTTCCATCTAGGGATTAAGAAACCACAGCCTGTTTCCAGTCGCATGAGAATATAACGTGATGTTTTTGTGTGGCCATAACAGGCTCTGAAGTAGCTCCCTGGATATATTAGGAACCTTTGGAAAACAAATGCCTTTGGGGCTAGACCAACAAAAACATGTTAGAGTCCAGCCAACATTTCTCATTAGTATTACTAATAAATTCTAAAACATAAAGCCTTTTCACACACATTTACATATGTATAGCCAAAGAAACATTACTGCTGTTAAAGTGTAGCCCCATGAATCACTTCTATCTCAACAATCCAAACATGAAGCGAGCCAAAACCACAGGGAGGAAAAAAATACTTTGACATTTAAACAAAAAACAATTCAAACCCCAAAACAAGAGTGCAGAATGTAACAAATATATCCGTCCACTTTAGAGCTTCTGCTAATTTCCTCACTTTAAGCAGAAACTGTTGATAACGAAGATGTCTGTCTCTTCACTGTCTGGGACAAAGTGTCTGTCTGTGACCGCTTATCCGAAGTTGGGTCACGGGGGCAACAGCCTAAGGAGGAAAGCCCACACTTCCCTCTCCTCAGCTACATTTGCAGCATATCTGGGGGAATCCAGAGGGTTCACACCCAAAGGGACCAGCCCGAAACACCTCATCGGGGAAACATCCCACCATCTGTGGGTGAGGCTGCAGTGGGAGCCAGGTGATGCTCTATGGCAGGAGCCCTGGTGGTCTGATCTCCAGCAGCTCGCTGACTTGTAGTAAAACAAACATCTGATAATGTGTTTTCCTTACTCTGCCTTTGAAATGAATCATGAAGGTGCTGCTAGTTTACCTGAAGATTTTAGGACATTTTAGGGTTCACCTCTCTCTGTATCCTCACATTTTTATCAAGAAGTTAACCCTTTTTCTTCTCAATAAACATTGATTCAGGTATCAATATTTCCTGAGATATTTATCTAAATTACATCTCTGTTAAAAATCTGAAAAACTCCTTAGGTTAACCTTTTTTTTAATGGGGAGATGATCATTAAAAATACTAAATTACAGTTGCAGTAAAACAGTGAGTCTGTAAATGTAAATGTGTGTTGATTTTTTTGGGTGTTTGTCCCGTCAGAAAGGAAGCAGAAAGAAAAGAAAGAGGTTCAAAGAATTCTTCAAAACTTTTGTCTTTTGTTTTAAAAATTGGTAAACCTTTTGGGGATTTTATAATTTGTGTTTTTGGGCATCGTGTGTATATTTCAATGTGTTATTTCACTAAGGAATTCAGCAACACGTGTGTGTACATCTTTTAAGTTTTAAGTTATAGTTTTTCAGTAAATGGTGTGATTTTCCTAGAAGAGAGATGTTTTAAAAATGATTAACAGAGCCACAAATCATGAACAAAAGCTGTGGAGAATAAAACTCACCACAAAGATGCCACCGGCTCCAGCTCGTGCAGCAGATCGATGCAGACTCCTGGCCTGTGAGAAACAGAACATGTAACACATCTGGAAGTGTGATGGTTGTCTAACAATTACAATGTTTAAGGCACCCATTAGAGAAATTATTGTGGATTTATTCATTCAGACGGTGGAAAAACTGCCTTTAGGTGAATTTAATGAATTTATGTATTAGACAATTACGTGTGTTCCTGCTTTATTAACTAATTTTTCCAAGCTTTAAATTTAAAAACGTATTAAAGTCACGTTAAATTGTTTTTAGTTTTTACGCGGTTTGTATTTCATAAGATACCCAAACAATCCAGTGTTAACTCGCTAAAGGCTTGCTTTGTGTTGATTTATTGCCTTGCTACCTAAACAATATTTATATGTCCAGCCAAAACTGATAAATAATCGCGTAATCAATCAGATTATAGTCATATTTAACGCTTAAATTAATATTTTTATGCAGAATCTTCCCTTGCAGAGCTTATTCATCCAGCCATCACCTTGTTAACGTTTGAGCAGGAAGCTAACTTAGCTAGCATACAATGGTTACTCAACAGCACTTAGCTTAGCGGCCTGTGCTACATGCCCTTGTGAAGAGTCACATCACTTTCTGTCTAATCTATAGAAATTAACATGTATTTAATTTTCCACACCCATAAAAGATATCTAAAACATACCGCCTGCGTAACAGCAGAGCGAACAGCAGAAGACAAAAACATGATGGGGCTTAAAACTCGGTCCTAGTGGAAGTACGGGAGAGAAGCGTCAGACATCAACACAGGCGCGCGCACTCACGCTCGATTAATAGGGTCTAACGTAGAATGCTACGCTGGCCAGTCTACGCAGAACTTAATCGATACAAGATTTTATTTATATATATTATATTATATATATATATATATATATATATATATATATATATATATTAGACTATATACATATATACACACTTAAAAGACACCTAAAAGACTACTTAAGGAAATGAGTAAATCTTGTCTGATCAGCCCTCATTGAATCTAAAGCTTTTAAGTATTGTACAAATTTTTTAACATTTGATTTCACCTGGTGGCTTAAGATTTCTGAACAGC
>JBAMIG010000008.1:18744037-18773790 GCA_037177335.1 Kiunga ballochi
AAAATTAAATGGGACATTTCCAGTAAATTCAAATAAATTAAGGATTGTCATGTTGTTCACCTTTTAGACCACCAGGGGGCGCTTGAGCACTTTTTTTTTTTTTACACCTGAATTCAATCAATGGCTCGTTAACATCTGCAGAGAATTTAATAAGCAGGTTAATGGATCCAAATAATGTGTTTTGGATAGAAACATGCGTAGGACATGCAGGGCATTATGGCCTGAGGACCAGAACTGAGAAAAACTGATAAATGCACAAAAAACAAGCTATTGTAATAAAAAATAATTAAATAAATTTAGCAACCAAATGCCTTTAACTGATAAAGTAGAAAAGCCTGGAAGCAGTGAGTGAGAGTAAACGATGAGTAACACAACAGCTTAAAGTTCTGACTCTTTTTACAGGAACTGAGTCAAAAGAGCTGAATCTTTTAAAAAAAATCCAACTTAAATCCTGTGATTGTCATGTCTGGGTACTTTTAGGATACCAGCACTGCATTCACAGACCCCCCACCACAGATTAATCGATGCCCCTGCAGAAACATGTATTGTAACATTCACAGCAAAATAAAAACCCAAAATCAAACTGGTTATTATGGTTTGATGTGTTTTCTGAAGCGCTCTCAGCCAAAGCACCTTCAATACATTAGCAACTCAACAAGATGTGAGAGAAATCTCTTCCTGGAAATCTGCTCCACCACACAGGAAGACTCGAGTCTAATTAGACTGAAATCAACCAATTAATGGGACATAATTAGAGTAACACATTTCACACAGACTCATCAGGCAGTTTAGAGGCAGCTGAGGAAGGAATTGGGAGCAGGTGAGCAGGAGGAGTGGGAAGCTGATTCAAAATGATCGGCACCACAGCAGAAAGGATCAGCAGAGGTCCAGGTTTAATGAAATGTTATCACATTTATCACCTGGCTGCATGTAATGAGTAGTAATAACTGCTGTAGTGGTTGTTATGAACAACAGGTTGTCATATAATGTGATGTGTTTACACTTTCTGTCAGATAAAAGAACCTCACAACATAACCGGACGTTTGTTTAGTCGATTAAACATAGAAACTTAAAAGGCAATGCTGTTTTATTAAACTATTAATATACGTGAAATGAATGAACGAGTACCAGCATCTGTAGCAAACTGAAACTATCAACACAGCTCCTACAAGAGGTCTTTTCTTCCCACTTAATACATATCGTTTAACCGTAACTATATGCAATAATGAGATATAGCTGGTATTAATCTGTGCCATGCTGCAGCGTACACATTCATAGTTCACACCTCAGCCTGATGAAACGCTGTGGTGGGACGTGAGGAGAGCTTTGCATCTATTTTGTCCTCATAAACTGTAAAAACCAAACAAGGGAGCACTTTTTGTCATAGATATTCACACAAACACACACACGTCTTTAGATGAACTGTACCAGATATAGCTACGTCTCCTCTCTCATGTCAGCCCCCTCCCATACACCATCCATCTGCTGCAGATCTTCTGAGCTCAGCAGAGAAGAAGCTTGAGCCAAAAAGCTGCTTCACACCTCCTAAAACTGCTCATAAAGTTTCCCTGTAATAATTCGGTGTATGTAACAAAACTCTCCCTAAATGTTCCAGGTGAGTATTTCAGCTCTTCCTTTAGTCACGTAAAATCCACCACTGACATCAGACATTAAAGCAGTGGACCTCGTGTGTGTGTGTGTGAACAGGAAGTTGAGGGATGTGTGAATTATTCAGCAGCGGTGGGTTCCTCTCAGGGCAGATGGACGTAAAAGCAGAGCATCTTCTGACCCACTCGGCTCCATCAGCAGGTCCCTGCATTAATTATTCATCTTCATAACTCTGTGAAAAGTATATGCCCTGAGCTCCTCTTTATCGCTCCCTCTTTCCATCATATGAGCCGCTGAATGTCAACAGCTGTAAATTTACACATTTCATTTTCTGGGAATGAAATGTTGGGTCTCAACGGACACCACAGCAGCACTACGATGCAGCCAAAGCTGGCAGGAAATTAAACTAACTTCAATAGCCGATTCTGCATTGGACGGGTAACTTGTACAGGGAGTTTTACTCCCACATGATCCATAAAATGAGATCTGTTACCGATTAGTGTTCATGTGACAGAAATGTGACTGAACATAACTGACTATAAAATAAAGTTACTGTGATTAAACTTTATTTTGAATCCCCAAATGTGATCTTTAATTCTGAAAGGCCCTCCTTGAAGCTATGATGTCCATCAGACTTCCTGTTTGATGAAAGTACAAAAGGTTTTGTGACGTTTGGACTCTTGCAGATAAGATCAGGTTGTTTTGTGCACTTTGGGAAGATTATTAAAGCATGGATCCTGTTTTTCTTTCAAAGTAAATCCTTTAAAGTCTGTTTCAGGGTTCTGCAGAGGGAGGATAATCATATGTGACCTTGAAGACCGGACCTGAACCGTCTCAGCTTCGCTCTCAGGAATCAGAGTCGATCTTTGCAAAGGTAAGGTTATTCTTTTCCCCTTGTTTGAGGTTAAGCTGCATGGATCCACAGAGATGTTCACTCACACATCCTGAGTATAAAAAACAGAATAAGACCGCATCAGACAGTTCTGTTACTGGTCTGTAATGGACCCAGGATGTGCTGGTGTCTCTCTGGATCCGGTCAGTCAGAATGAGCCATGGAGAAGCTGCGTTCAGCTTCTATGCCCCACACATCTGGATCAAACGGCCTCAGATCAGCTGAAACGCTCAGTTTATTTAAATCCAGGTTAAAGATCTGCTCTCAGCTGCATTTCAGTGTTTTTTTCACTTATTTTAATCCCAAATCTGCACGTTTTTATTTTAATCAATGTTTTATCCTTTTTGTTCATGTTTTAATTATAAATCATGCTTCTTAGTTTGTTTTAATGTTTTATAACAAAAAACTTTCCTGGTTTTAAATCAGACCTTTGCAGAAAAATCTACCAGAACCATCTCTGCCACTTATTATCGTTATTATTGACCAAACAGAAATAAAAAAAAATCTTTATTTAATTTAAAACTTTTTTTTGTGTTTTTGTACAAACTAACGCAGGACTTTCTCATCAACCATAATTATCTGCAGATGTAAAAATTTGACTTATAATCAGAACAAGTTGATGGGAAACAAGTAACCCGATTAACACACTGGTTGGGTTTGTTGTGGACACGGGAGGCAGTCCGGGCTCAGTGCATCCCAGATGTTTAACCAAGAATTTCTTTACATGCCCACACCATTTTTAAACACACACAATCGCGCTCTTTCCTGCATGACAAGCTGAGCAAGGTGGCACATGTATGACTGAATAAAGAGGATTTGACTTGGACTCTTATTTATTTTCTCTGTCTCTCCGCCCAAACCCACATTAATCCTGTGGTCTGAACCATAATCCTCCCCGACACACAGACCAGATCAGGAAAGATTCAAGACGTGCACATAAAACACGAAACACAGGTTTTGCAAACACACATTCATGTTTATTACCTTTTTTATCATTTACACAAGACTATGGATCATTAGACTTTTTGACATAGACGTTTTAAAACATTCATTTTTTATTTCCACAATCCCTCTTCTGTTAAAAGCAAAACTTTAATCATATCCAATAGTAACAAAGACTGATAAGTACAATAATTCACTTAAAAACTTCTCATTTTATTCAATGCTAATCATGTGACAACAAAAAAAAAAACAACAGCTCCAGAGTTCCAATCATGGCGAGTGTCGTTTTCCCACCACGTATGACTAGAACTCATATGTACATGCACTAAAGTGCTAGTGTTCAAAAGGCATGCAGATATCTGACCCATATTCGTACAACTGCCTTCCAAATATGCATAAGTATCTCGCCACCCGCCTTCTACGTGTCGACAAACACAAGCGTTCGTCCCGGCACAGGAATAAACAGCATCAGAAATGACATCATGTGTCTCACTTCACAGCAGGTGAAGCAGAAGTTTAGTTTGTTTCATCCTTCCTGCTCTTTTATTTCGCTTCATGTTACGAAACAGAAATGAAGCATCAGAAAAAAACCCACATAAACGACGAGGATGACGGGCGCCCTGATCGAAAAACAATAAAGTTTAAAGGAATAAAATGTAAACAATGAGAAAAAAAATGTAAACTTTATAAAAGTGCAATAGCTGACTTATGGTTTTAACCTGAAGAAGGTTCAGAAGTGTGGCTGAACGACATGTGTGTGTATTAAATACATATACACACACATATGGGTGGGGTGGGATGGAGGCTGAACTACATCTACAGGCACCTCTTATGGAAATGACCCGATGACTTTACAGTACATTTCAGATTCCTCCAAAAGGAAGTTCTGGTTCCTCGACAGTCAGCTGGTGCTACTTAGTGGATCACAACCCTCCCCCCTTTTAGGCTCCATCTTTAGGGAGTGTCCAGTTCTGAGGGGGGGTTTCTGAGGTACTGGGTCATTTTATGCTGAGGTGGAGGCAAAGGACAACCTCACGCTGGTTCCTCGCCTTCCAGGATGGGTTTCCGGTGTCCTGGGGGCGGGAAGGTGAACCTCCTCTTTGTGCCCTCGCTCCACTTGGGGGAGGTGGAAGGGGAGCGGGCGGCCCAGCGAGATGGGGGTCGGCGGTTGGCCGGGCGGGCCGGTCTCAGGAAGCAGGAGTCCAGAGGTGGAGCCACTGGAGAGCGAGGCAGGTCCTGCCGAGGACAAGGAGCTGTTTAATGAGAGGAGAGCAGCGAGGCGCCGGCGGCTTCTCAGGAAACAGGAAGTGAACAGATTCATTCGATAGACACGGAAAAGAGGGAGTGGGAGAACGGGGATGACGGGTTTACCGTGTTTCCACAAAATCAGAAGCAAAACCTCCCGTCACAAAATAAAACCGGAAACACAAACTGTTCATGAACAGAGCTTCTCCCACCGCATTTTCCAACGCTCCGTGTGAAAAAGGAAAAGGTTTAAATACGATTTAACGCACAACTCATCCCTGCTTTGTTTTTGTTTTCTGCTTTTTTTTTGCTTAAATGGATCTTTTAACACTTTTCTATCCTTAATCTATTCATTTACTTCCTCCTGTACTGTTATAACATCCCATATCAGCAGCAGGCTGGTCCCACAGCATGATGCCACCTCCACCATGCTCACCTACAGTTTTCTTTACACCATCACCTTCATTGAACCACATTCTCAGACAGATTTACTTTGATTTCCTGTCAATAATGGCATCAAAGTTTTTCAAACCACCAATTTTCACTTGTTTCTAAAGATTATTTATTTGTCCGGCTTTAACAGAGAAGCTGCTACGCGTTAAACAGGTTAAAGCGATATTATCGGTTCAACTAAAAAAGTCAGTTTTGTCAGTTTTTAAAATCATCACTAAGCTGCATGTAAAAGCTGCAGATCCAACATAAACATGGTTTAAGCGTGTTAAACATCACCGCTGCATGAACAGCTTTGATGCCGCACCGTGTTTTATCGGGAGTAAATACCGACACGCCTGCTGTCAGATTTCTGCTGCAGAATAGTGACAGGCACAACTTTTTATATTCATATTATCTGCACAGTTTCTCCATGACGTGCATCAAGTCACGCAGCTACAACTTAAATCAGCCACATGTACCTTTTTTTTTTGCGACATTTTTAACTCCGAATGACAGAAAATAGTCCTAAAGATTGGGAAAATACTGAGCTGAATCTGTTTTGCTGCTGGTGAAGGTCAAACGTTGACAAAAAAACAAGCAACACTGGACACAGAGTCCTATGCATCTGTCCCAGGCGAGAAAGAAACAGCAGAGAAAATGAGGAAAAGAGGGTGAAAAGAAGAGAAGAGCCCTGCTTCCGGCCGGCCCTGTTTATCACCGGCTCATCTCCAGACGTTGCATCCCAGCTGAAGGATGGAGGGCATCAAAAAAGCAAAGCAACAATCTAGTTCTGCTAAAAATACACAGCAGTCAGGCTGCTGTAGAGTGGGACGGATGAACTAGAGGACAAATAACTCAGATTCAAGGACAAACAGAGATGCGTTACACAACCTCGGCGTCACGGATATGGTGATGGGAAACAATAAATCTGCTTTAAATAAATAAAAGCTGATTGTACACAGCGGAAACACAGGCAGCTCATTTAATGGGTGGCTTGTTGGTCCTTTGTGGTCCTGATAAACGTGATCATACAATGCTACAGGTCATGCACCATTAACAGGAAGTCTAACAGGAAGTGGGTTTGGAAGAAGCAAAGTGAAACACTTTTGTGTACTTTGACCTTAAAGGAAAACTCCACGTTCAAACACAGCATCAGAACTTACTGGTGAACATGTTAGAAATGCTGTTACCAGGTGATAAAACATGATCAGGAGTTTCATTCGCCTCGGTAAACAGCAGCTACTGAAGCTCGACTCCATTGGTAGGATCTGGTCACATGACCCAACAGAGGCTCTACATCACACACTTTGCAGACACGCTTGTAGATTTGCTCAGTTAAGCTGCCATTTAGTTACACAGCAGCAGCATCTTAAGAGAAAAGCAAACACGACTGGATGGATTGCAGCTGAACTGAACTGAGTTGATGTTTAGCTGGAAATTTATAGAAGAGGACCAATGACATCAACATTACTGACTCATGATTTGTGTTATAATCACTGTTTTACAGGCTTACTATAAGGGACAATTAAGAGATTTGATTAAAAATGATAACATTTGAAGCTACAATCTTAATGTTTTATCTTCTAGCTGTATTTCCTGTTTACTGTGTAAACATACCCACACCTAATCGTACTTCCTAACACTTAATAAAGCATTTATAACAGCATTTATCTCAGATAAAATGTATCTGAAGGTGGAGCTTTCCTTTAAGCATGCAGAATGCACAATAACATTTAACCCACACAAGGAATCACAAACAACAAGGTGAGAATGCACAGGAAGTGATGAGTGTTAGCGATCATCTTCATCTGTTAGTGTAGAAGGACATGGTGGGGGAAACTGGAAGAAGAAGAAAGGAAGCGCTGCATGGACAAATAAGTGAAGCATAAATCTGAATCATAGAAAATCAGCACAGCTCATCCACTTGCAGATATGTCGACATAAAGAGGTGGACCTGATGGAAACGGTTAGAATAATTCACCTCGTTTAAAAAACAATCTGTGAATGTATAAGAGTGGATGTCTTTGTGTTGTGTTCACTGGCACACAGTTTGATGAGAAAATTAAAATGCAACCCCTCCAGTAATCAAAACACAATCTGACGAGTAACAGGAGTTGTTAGGACCAAACCATTGCTTTTGCATGTTGCATGATGAAGTCACTGCAGTTCAGGGATCAATAACTGGTAGAAATACATCAACAATCATCATTTGGACTTCAGATGTGGTCTTATAGGGTCCCAGTTGGCTGCTTTAGGGATGTGAAAAATACTAATTTCTGACCTGACACTAAATAAAATAACAAACTGCTGCTGAGCATGAAGCTAAACTAGCTCTATGCATATATCTGCGGTGGTCAATGGGCTAAAATGGACTGAATGAAACTGGGAAAGTGAAGAAGCAGAGTGGTGTCCCGACACTAACATTATGTATGAATACAGTAAACTAAACAAAAAGCAGTTCTTAGCGAGTGACATGCAGATGACACAGATAAAATAGTTACTGTGTTTACGAGATTTAAAATGTTCTTTTAATATGAGAATCAATTCTAGGAGAAAATATTAGAGGTATCAATATTTTAGTAGCTATTTGCAGAATGTTTTAGCCAGTTAGCATGTAAGCTTAGCGTCGTTAGCTACATTCAGAGTTAGCTTGTCACAATAACTGTATAGTGGCAGACTTAAGTAATACTGATCACTGGAAAATTTATAAGATTTAAAAAGTTCTTTTTATATGAGAATCAATTCTTGGAGAAAATATCAGAGGTATCAATATTTTAGTAGCTATATGCACAATGTTTTAGCCAGTTAGCATGTAAGCTAAGCCAGTTAGCATGTAAGCTTAGCCTTGTTAGCTATATCCAGAGTTAGCTTGTAACAATAACTGTATAGTGGCAGACTTAAGTAATACTGATCACTGGAAAATACGTCCAAATGTTCTTTTAAAATTTAGTTGTTCTGATGTTTCAGTTTAACAAAAGTCATTAGTTTGTTTCCCTGTTTTCCAGATGTGATGTCATTTACTAGTTTTATCTGTACCATCATGTTTTACTCAAACTCCCTTAAAATGATTAGGCCTTTCTGTTTTTCTGCACTGCATTAATGGCTTAAAATGTTCTGCATAGACACACAAAAGGTTTAAGTTGTGTCAAACTTTCAGATAACCAGACCTGTACTTGTCTATGCTAGCTAGTAAAACAAGCTAACACCTGCTGCTACTTGGCTAACAAATCCTTTAAAATGACATAATTAGTCTTTTCTGACCCTAGCCAGAGCTGACACAGTGGCTTTGTCAATCTTTTATACAAATCTGGACAAAACTTTGGCACCACAAAAATTTTCCTAATTCTCTTTTTCTTATAAATTAATAAAACTTGTGTCAGCAAAAAGTAAAATCCTCACAAGTTTTAGCTCTCCGATGCAACTGACTTTTATACTTTGCTGGCAGAAAGTTTAATAATCTTCACAGGTAAGACACTGCATTAAAGGTTATAAATATGATTGATTGACAGCAACATGCAAAACCACTGGTGTGAGCCTTTCAGAAGAAAATCAGATGATCCATCTAAAAGACGAAGCATGCGTGCATCAACACAAGGGAACACGTACGGCCGTCACAAGTATGGACACCACGCCGAAGGCTGACCTGTGAAGCATGCCTTAATGAAAAGGAGGGATGAGGTGGAAGCTCCATGTGCTTAGTTAAACCACCGCCAAGGCCACAGAGGAAGAGGAGGAGAAGGAAGGAAGGAAGAGGAACTTACATCATGGAGACAAGCAGAGTTAGAGTCCCCAGGGAGTTGTTAGTATGACAGTGTGGTTCTGGATCAGAGCACAGCGGACAGGAAGGAGGAAAGAGAAAGTCCAGAGGGGGGCAGAGGAAAAATATAAAGCGGGAAATGTTAATCTGCAAAATTGAGCCAAGGGAGAGAGGAAACAGGAGAATATTGATAATCCGAAGGCAGAACTGAGGCTGCTTTCATCCTGCAAACCACACAGAAAGGAATCAAAAATCACCAGAAGAAGCTAATCTCCACATGGAAAGCCACCGAGAAAAAGGAGAAGATCTGGTGTTTTCCGTGTACAATGCTACAAATACACCTGCACATGGTGTGCCATCGATGCTACATAATCATTCAGACCGAGGACAAAGTCGAGTACAATGAGGAATCACTCGTCTCATTAGTGTTTGGATTGATTCAAATTACTGCTGGAAAGTCTGACTCACTTTTAAATGGAGCCACATTTGAAGGAAAATGGATTTGTGGGATGAGCCGTGAAAAATGTTTCAGATCTCTGATCCTGTTTTTGTCTTGTGTTGAGCCTCTCATTGATGCCTGATTATCAGCAGATGTGAACACCGACCCCGCTGCAGTGCTCCGGTGGGATCGAAATGTGACAAACACACGATTGCTGCACCCACAGAGAAACTGCTATTGATAGAGGCAGTGTGACGAAGTGGGCCAGCATCATGCTTTAATCCTTCAATCCATTTGCAGTAGACGTAGATGCATTTGCAGTGAAGACGTGGCCAATTTTTCATGCGTAGAAGCCACATGCTAACTCTCCTGCTCATCCCACAAACGCATCATCCTTCTGAATAAGACCATTTAAAAGGAAGATCAACAGGTAATGCAACGTTATAAGACTTATTGCATTGTTTCAACAAAGAAATCACCAACTTAACCAATTTTCTTTGTGTTATTGTTAAGTTTACATATTAAATACATGACAACTTAAAGGTTAAAGCACAAGCTTCTCTATACCTCTACTAGGTATATTACCCGGAAGGTTATACTGCGTCATGTACATATATACATGAAGTAAATCTGTCTGAGGTACATGTCTTCAACACATGACTTCAGTTTCTGTGCTTTAACGTTCTCTTATGAATTATACAACTATAGCCACTGTAGTCATATCCTTTGCAAACAGGACCAAAAACATAGTTTATCACGTGCCATTTATTTCCCAAGAGGTCAGCTGAATGGGTGAAGTCGTACTCGCCAAAGGGACAACTTCAATAAGCAACACTGTGCTGGAACGTTTCATTGGATCGCTCTGATATAGATAAATTATGCATCTCCTACGTTAACGGGGGTCATTAATTAGACACATATGTCAGATTTCAGTTGGGTTTCAGTGGTATTAGCACAAAGTTTAAAGCCAAACCACAAAAAGAAGGAAATACAGAGAAAGATTCGGCGTAGAGCAGCAGAGGAAGCGCAGTATTGCAGAGAAAGGTTAAATATTATATTACCATTGTCTCAGTCAGAGCTTTGGAGCTGAGAAAACAAAAAGCATGAACATTTTAGTGCATCATAATGCAAAAATATGCACTCAAAGTTTGTCTTTTTTAAAGGAAAATCCAAAGCGTTGTCATAAATATCACCGTGTCATAAAACATGGACCCCAGATCAAATGAATGATGAAGCGATGAATCCAGTGAGTCTGCATATTTACCTCCATACATCCAGACTGTCCTCTGTCTGAGTCGGCCTGCCTGCTGGTGTCTCTGCTCGGCCCTCCTGCCTGCAGCCTCCTCTCCTCCTGCAGCTTCTTATTGAGGATGCGGGCTGCGTTCTCAGTCAGTGTGTATCCCGGAGGGGCGGATAGATCCTGCCGTATGCTCACTACCTCTGGGTTTTTGTCTCCCTGCGTCTCTATGATCAGCTGCACCGGGCTGGGTGAGCGTCCTCGGGCACTCCGTAGACATTCTTGGACATTCCTGGGGTCTGTGGCAAGTGCCCCGTGAGCAGGGCTGGGCTCTGTGGTGGGAGGTGGGGTGGGACGAGAGCGGCTGGGGGACTTGTTGAACTTCTGCAGGGCATCGTATGCCACGGGCGTGTGGTCGATGATGTTGAAGAGACTGGAGAGTCCGTCGTTGATGGTGGTGTGGACGGGGCTGTCGCGGGTGGTGGTGGAGCGCGCCCACGCTGACTCGCTGTTGCCTTTCTGAGGCGTGGTGGGGGTCGGCGCGCGGTTGTTATTGGGGAGTTCGGTTTTACTGGATGTGGACGGCTTGCGTTGAAGCTTAGGAGAGCCGTATTTCGGCGAGCAGCACGGTCGCTCAAACTTGCTCTGGACCACCGGGGAGTACTGAATCTTCCTCGAGCTTCGTGACGGGGATGAGATGGGCGTGCTGCCACCTTTTGGGGTGAGGCAGCGGTGGGGGCTGCTGGTCAGGTTCCGCAGCAGGTCTGTCTGTAATCCTACGCTGATGGTTTGGGTGGTTTGAGTGCCCCGCGTGGTGAATCCGTTAGTCTGGCAGGCGGTGTCACGGACCGCAGGGCCCGGTGGCGAGCGGATGGCGTTCCTGACAGAGATGGCCACTTCCTTCATATCATCACTCAAGTTTCTGGAGAGCTGAAGAGGATCCAGAGAGGATGCATATCCCACCGTAGGGCAGATTGGAGACTGACTGGGAGAAGCCCTTAGCGCCCCACCTTCCAGGATACAGGGCCACCGGGGATTACTGAACACCTCATCTGGCCCACTTGCTCCCACCCCAGTCTCTCCACCTTTGGCTTTGGTCCCCTTAGCATACAGGTATTCTGGGTCTTGGGCAGTAATGTGCTCAGCTGCCCCGGATCTGGTGGGACTGTGTAGGATGTGAACCCCATAGTGCTCCACACCTACCCCTGCTGCCCCATTACCCCTGAGTGGGGACTGGTGGCAGTGCTCTGGGCTGCTCAGGGTGCTGGTGGTCAGGGTGGCACTGGTGGTGAGGAACCAGGATGCTGGCTGGAATGGATCTGGACGGAGCTCCCCTTCCCGGACCTCAGTGGGTTTGTCTGTCCATACTTCCCGGACCGGATGAGGGCCAGAGGCGGAGGATGGGAATCCCCAGCCCTTACCGTTGAACTCCTCGATATACTTGAGGTCATCTGGAGAAAGAGGTGGGGTGATGTCGTCCTGGCCTTGATCGCCAAGCCGCAACTTGTCAGGCAGGAACGGCGAGCTGTCCATCAGCCGTTGGAAGTCGCTCATGGAGCACACGGATTTGGCTCTGGAAATGAAACCGATGCAAAACACTGAATAAACTGGGACCAAAACATCCCAGCAAACAGATTATAGTCTCATTTATGTTCTTGCTGCAGAAAGTAAACAGTAAAAAATCCTAAAATGGCTTTTTAATGGTTTAAATCTGCCTGAATTATTTAGCAGCAAAGTGATCTGGATCTCTTCTGTGCCATTAAAGAAGAGAAAAAAGAAAAAAAAACACCAAAAGTCCCTCGCTAGGATATAAAGTTTACAGAATAAACATATCCAGGAGCAACAAACTACAGCAAAAGCCTGAACCATCCACACTACCTGAGCAGACTTCCACCTCCCTTCATCTCCTCCTCAGGATAATCAGCAGTTTCTTCCATCTCTGAAATCTCATTCAGGGCCTGAAACACAGCAAATGCAGATAAATTAGCTGTTATATCAGGAGGAAAACAAGTCATTCAACTGAAATTAGCCACACAGACAAAACTAACACATAATTAGATCTGAGCACTCATCTAGCTTTGGATAAGAAAAGGAAACAGACACTGAATAAAAACCTGATAGATCTTTTATTTTTTGCAGTAGATCTGTTTGTATGATGGACTCATGGCTTCAGGGCCTTGCAAACATATGCTATAGCATTTTGTTGCCATGTGGAGGCAATATCAGGAAGCTGTGTGCTGCACTTGTTGGTGCTTTTGCTCTGATCTGCTGCAGAAAATTCATTGTAGTGCTCGTCTGTCTGCTTCCAGCTTTCTGAATCATTTAAATGTGCGTTACCTCTTTCAGGCAGGGGAACCTCTTCTCACTGTCCAGTCGGGAGGGCGGTGGGACCTCCAGACCACCAAGTGGGTCCAGAGACAACGCATCCAGGAAAAGGCTTTCGGTTGGGCCCTTCAGCCTCATTGAAGCCCCCTGCTCCTCCAGCATGGCCTCAGAGTCTGAGTGGGAGCGTGTGGGAAGCAGCGGTGTGGATGTACAGGGCGATCGGGGGGCATTGCACGGACTGTCCTGAGGGGAAAGCATCCCTCTGTGTGCCAAGCTGCCATCTTTGGTGTCAGCACCCTCCCCTCTCCTGCTGTTCAGCTCCCGCTGCATCTGATTGATGAATCACAAACACGATGCATCCAAAGTGAGTAAAGATGCAACATTTCAGAAGAAATGCAGTTTTTTATGCTTTTTTTTACTGTTGGATGTATGACGGGCGTCTAATGTACGAGTCATTTCATGTTGGATGATTCAGTATCATATGCATCAAGGATTTAATGCAGGATTTTATGCGATGGCATAAAGTGGTGCAGTGTTTGTGCCAGTTCATGCAGATGCTTCTATCAGGAGGTAAAAGCTGCATATGCATCAAATATGGCAACATCTTAGAGAGGAGGAAGGTCATGTGCTGTGGCGACCTCTGACCTCTGAGAATTACTATACTGCTTTTAGAAACTCTTTATTAGGTTGAACTAGGTTATTTTTAGTGAGAATATTTGTAATTTTACTTGTTTTGATGGTTTTTTTAATTTCATTCTCCACTCCCCTCTGTCTTTTATCCAGTCACCCAGTTTGGAAAGAAAGACGGACCACTGGTAAAATCCCACTCCGGTAGTTAAAAAAGAGACAATTATTTTGTATTAGTGTCAGACGAATAGATAAATGAACCAGAAACACCCTCTGCTGTAGCATCGTACTCACTGCAGAGACACAGAGTTATCCTGCTACTACTGGCTTGAACACGAGGTCATGTTGGGACATGATGGACATGACTTGTCACTCAAAGTGGTGCCCCACTGGACAGTAGTTCTGCTGGAAAGGCGGGGAGTTCTGGGAACCGGCTTGTTTTTGGAGCTAGGTTTATTGAACTTTGAGGAAAATAAGTTTGAGTTTTTTCTTACTGGTTTCTGAGTCGATTTCGCAGAACTTCAGACGCGTTTGGTCTCGTTACGTAACGCTACATGTCTCAGCAGATGCTATAAATCTGTTACAAACGAACCAAATAGCTGAAAATGAAGGTTTATAAAGAGACGCAGGTTCATGTTCATGTGCGCTTAAGCGTAAACACGTTTCATACAGCATCACTTTAATGGTAACTTTTTAAAATGTGACTCCCTCCCAGTCTAAGCTTTTTCGATGCTCTGTTTTAGTAACTAGTCCCCGTCTCTTTTTCCGTCTCTGCGTCTCACCCTGTCCATCTTGCGATGGAGTTCCCTCATGCTGCTGTCCCACTCCTGTCTCTCTCGGTCGAAGCGCTCCAGCAGCTCCACCCTCTCACGGCCCCACCTCTTCTCGCCGTTCTGCAGCTTCCAGCGGAGGTCCAGCGAGGTGTTGTGGCTCTCGGCCAGCAGGCGCCGATGCTCCTCGCGCTCCTGCTTCAAGGCCCATTCGGCTTCTCCGGCGGGTTCGTCTTCGCCTCCCTGTGCCTCACCTCGAACCTTCCCTTGCGTCTCCTCTTCCAGCTGGAAGGAAACAGGTCCAGATGTTTTTTTTTTAGAAATCCTGCATCTTTAAAGCAGACGTGATCCTAAATGGTGAAAATGAAATGTGAATAAGACATAATGTGTGTGTTGCTGCACAACCAGAACAAATAAAAAACTGTTACGAGTCTCTCATGAGGACGATGTCACGTGCATCGTTTGTTTCATGTCCTCGTCCCACTGGTCCTGTTGCATTCAGGGCCTGATCTTTCCAAAGTGTTGCCTCAAAATATCAAACTTAATCTATTTAAGAGGAATTAATGTCTGAAAATCGGCTATAAAACTTTTACAAGGATCAATAAGTCGTCCACTTATCAAAGTGACATCCTCTGCGTCAGCATCAGCATTTAATATGTGAAACATTCAGAAAATCTGTCTGCATCTTAATCTATTTATTGTTGCAGCAGCAACAAATAAAACTCTTAAAACTAAAAAATGCAGCGAGTCACAGATAGACGAGCAAAAAAAACCATCCTAACTGATGAAGAGAGACAAAGATTCACAGTAACTGAGTCACTTTTACTCGTTAAGGATGTTTAATGTGAAGCAGGAACTGAACCGATGAATGACATCATGGCGCTTTCGTTTAGCGCTCCACTCAAATCTGATCTTTAAGTCGTCTCTCCAGGTTAGTGGAGGTTCCTCACACCTTTTTACATATTTGTTTTAAGATGTATTGATCAGAGCTTTTGTCAGACGAGAAGCAGAGCTCATCCTGGATGAGTCGCCAGAGAAAACAGGTTACATGTAAACTGCATGTCTCTTCTTACACCGCGTGTTGGTCTCTCAGGATAAGAGATGCAACAAATGAAATAAACAGGATTAGCTGACAATAGGAAGAACTGCTACCTTGTTAACCTGCAACAGAACAAGGTGAACCGTCTTCAGCCTTTACACAAAGCTATTTATCACATTACGGCGCGGATATGACAGTGCTATTGATCTTCTGTTTAATGGGAAAAGGAAATAAATGACAAACTGCTGTTGTTTTACAGCTGAACAAAGGCTGCTTTGGTGAATTTAAGCTTCCAGCTGCACGCTGAAGGAACTGAGGATTCAACAGCTGGCAGAAATCTTCAAAGCTGCAGAACAACGATACCAGGGCTACTATCTTCTGCAGTTTTGTAATCTTCTGAGAGGCTTTGATGCCTCAATGTAATGCTTAGAACCACGCTGGAGCTGTGTCAGGACTGACTCAAGGCTATCCTTAGAAAAACAAAAGAGCTTACATAACTCTCATACAGGAATGTTTGTATGCATCAAGCCCTGTGATGGATTGGCGACCTGTCCATGGTGTAGCTGGGATGGGCTCCAGCCTCCCAGAGACCCTGAACTGGATAAAGCAGTATGGAAAATGAATGATAAACATTTTTTAAGCTTTTATCAGGTACATTTAGAGCTAAGGAGGAAGCCAAAGGCTGAAAAGGGACATTTATATGAGATTTATATGAATAATGGCACAGCTTTGCTCTGTTCTGCTGCATAATAATAATGAGTGAAATGCATCTTTCTTAAAGCTTATTTGTGATGAAGCTCGGCGGTGCAAGCAGATAACCGGACATCCTGTTATCAGATGAAACTAAGCATATTAGTTTTCGCTGCAGTCCTCTGCGACCTCTGCTCTGTGGAAGGATTGAACCATGTAAGAGCCTCACAGATTAAAGCACGAGAGTTAAAGAGATAATCTTCCTCCTATAACTCAAACCTCTTAATTGGTTCCAAAAGCTGCATTTTTTTCTATCAGATAAAGCTCAGAAGTGGCTCTGCTCTGACACTGGGAGCATTAGATTTGATCTACCAACAAAGCACTTGAGTCAGAAGCAGCTGATTGCAGGAGTTGCTTTTCATTTTCACATCGATGGCTACCGGGCTCGACCGTCCTCCGATTCTTCAGGGAAAAACAATCTTGTGGGTAAATCAGATGCAGCAGACAATGAGGCTCCCACTGCCAAGTCCACAAAATAGTCTCATCAAATGAGTAGAGATTCAATCCCTCCTGGCACAGTTGTGTCATTTGTTTCTGTTGTTTCAGACTTCTGGGAAAATTATCTTGTTTATTGCCAGAATTAGCAGGTTTAATTTGAGAATTTGATTATCTGCAGCAAAAATTAAGGATTAAACCTTTGGGTTTAATTTAAACATAAATTCAGCCCCAAACAAAAATTGGCAAAAGAAAAAGTGAAGCAGCTTTTTTGGGGTTAACTGTTTTTTTTTTAATTTGGGAAAAGGAAACAAAAGGAAATCATGTGTTTTTGTTCTCAATTTCATTTAAATAAAATAAATTCCTTACTGTACACAGACCTTATAAATTGTTTATTTCTCATGTACATGACTACAACCCTGTACCACATATAACTACTGTTTTAGTCTCCATATCTAAGCTATTTGCCTGACGCCTGAAGTATCATATTTGATACCTACTGTTTCTGAGACATTTTGCATCACTTTATGGGAGAAACTTTACTTAAAACCCTGTTGCTAACATATGATATCAGACTTCTGTACCTTGTTGAATACCGGAAAGCAGAAGAATACACTGTAAAGGTTTCTGTGTTACTAAACTTGGAGTAGGTGGGTCTGCTCCCACTTTCCCAGTCAATTTTACGTCTCCAGAGGTCGTTCTTGTCGTGTCTCTGAGAGGGAACACGTGTTAAATATGTTAACGCCTATCATCATGCACACGCACATGAACTGATTATACTGGTTCTAATACTCTGAATGTACCATGTGATGGTGACATAAATTTAGCACATAGAATATTTTGGTCTATGTGTTTCAAGTGACACTATTAAGGAAATAATAATAATGACCTGAGATTTTATTACCAACAGATTTAGCTGAGCTCATGTGATCACTCAATTAGCCACTTAAACTTAAAGCTAAAGGCAGAGACCTGTCCTCAACTAACATCAACACATTAAACAATACCAGAAAAAACTATAACTAATGTTGATATATTTCTTTTATACTAAAATAAGTTTATTTTCCTTTATACTTAAGTTTACTAAGTTATACTAAGTTTATAATAATATAAGTACATTTGTTGAGAAGAAAGAAGAAATTTTCACACATTCAGTTAAAACTTTGGTCTCCAACAGCTCCTGAAGGGCACATCTGGCTTATTAGCAGCTAAATTATCTGGCATAATGACCAGCTGCTGCTAAACAGGTAGCACAAAGGACTTCACATCTGTGGCGGAGATTAATTCACACCATGTTGATGATTATCCAGAAACACTACATGATATCTGTAAACAAGGACAGAGAAACCAGGAATACACTAAATATGTTCTTCTCCCAGCTCCCTAAACAACTCTGCAGCTCATGCATTAAGTTTCAACAGGCTAATCTACACACACTTCAGAGGAGGCTGAGCTATGGATTAAAAAATTCATTTCTTGCTTCTTTTCTTTCATTCATCCTCTGCAAACCCCTATTAACACAAAAAAATGATGAAACAATCATCATTATGAAAACTTGCTTGTTTTAGAAGAATATCCGCACCAGGAGGATTTCACTATTTACCTATCAAACTATGTTTAATGCTGACGCACACAAAATCAGCTGAAGATCTTCAACAGGAATATCAGAAGAGACCGGCTGGCTTTGCTTCAGAGAGAAGCACTCCGGCATGTCAAGCAAAGAGGCGCAGAATTAATTAGCTTGCAAAATAGCAGAATACACTCCCATTACATGACACTAAGCAAGTAATTCCTCATTACTTTCATGGAAAATGTTTGACTTTTATTTAAAAAATATGTCATAAGAAGGTGATTAAGACATTAGAAGTGTGTGTGTGTGTCACAAATAGGGTTTATTTCTCATTTGTTTGCAGATAAAGAATAAAGAAATAAAGAAGAAAAAGTTAAACAGAAGCTTTTCTCTTTCTATTTCCTTCTTTTGGCCTCAGGATGAATTTCATGCACGAAAGATGCAACATGTTCCGTGTCGTCTTGCTGTTTACTGAGGGCACCCAGTGCTTCCTGTACCAGATTGTGTCCTGCCCCTTTAAAAGTGTGTGCTGAGACGCCATCTGTACCTGAGCAACCTGGCACTTCATCTCTGCCCACTTGACCTCCCAGGAGGCTTTGTCATTGGCGTAGGATTGCTGCAGTTGGCATCGCCGAGTCTCCTCCTCCTGCAGCTCCTCCCGAAACTCCTCCAGCAGCATCCTCACGGCCTGGAGCACCCGGCGGTTCTCACCAAACTGAGGAGTCAAACAAAAGCACACGATGAAGAAACATTAAGCTAAAAACACTGGTGGAACAGCAGTGCAACTTTGTCTCTTATTCTGAAAACTGCAGAGGGTATGTGTTTACTTTTTATCTGCTTTTTAAAGCCCTTTAGGATCTATTTACTCTTTTACCACAATTCTTGTTCTGGACTTTGACATGGAGCTAAATTAAATTCAAATATGCACTGGATGTAGCTGGATGTAAAAGAATGAAAAACTTTGATTCATGCAGTAAAGCTGCAGGATGTGGATTTATATGACCTCAGGTTATATGAGCGCAGAGCAAAGAAAAGCTTGGCTTTATATCTGCTCAGAGAAGGTTTTTGCCTCTGGTGCTTCTGCTGTGGACACTCTGCAGGTCTGGGGAGGAAGCAGAGACAGAAAAGAGAGTGGCATCCTCTTGAGGTGTTGCAGCTCCGGCCAGCCCCTGATGCTTGTGTGCATCATTGTAATTAGGTTGGGGATCAGCTTGCATTGCTTAAATGATTGCTTAAATAAATGTGTTTGAAGTGTAACAGCAAGCAGAACCTTCTGCGTTAGACTGAGCTGGGAAAAAAAGAAAACAAACAAACTAACAAACAAACAAAAAAATCAATTCTCATTTATTCCACGTGGGGGCGCCAGAACAGCAAATCCCCATTGACTCCAATGTTAAAAAGCTTCACAGCAGAAATGCACACTTTACAGCCTGTTAAAAAAAAAATATTTGGTTCATTAGGTTGAGTTAACCTTCAATGCTTTTAATATATAACTCATCCGTCTGGAAATTTTTAATGTTGAAATTCGGCATAATTATGGGCGTGTCCTTTTGATTGACAGGTGTTCAATAGCAGCAATAGTGAAGATCAAACTTTGTTTTATGCAGCTAACTCTTATTGTCTGACCCATTCTAGACCAGTAGGTAGTGGTAATGCTCTATTAGTTGCCAACCGCCATTAAACTCAGCTCATTTAGCTCTTGAAACTCTGAGTTTGATAGATGTCAATAATCAGCTCCTTTTTTTATTTTTATAACCTATTTTCATATTTTCCAGGAGCTGTCAAGATGGTGACAGAAAGAACCGCCCAGAGACTGGGAGGCTCCGTCCATCTTTATGGTTAAAACCTTCCAGGATTTTTTTCTTCTTGAGGAAACCAAAACAAAAACAACAAATTTATGTGATAAAGTTTGTCCAAATTTAGTTGAATTGTTCTGTAACTATTTGAATAACTATTCCCATATTCAAGTTTATCACGATGATACTCAACATGAGAGGTGATGAGAGTTTACAACCCCTGGAGGGAAACTATCCCTACATCGTGTTATTTATATACTGGTGGTATCAACTATGGGCAAAACAAACAGAGGAGGAAGAGTTAGATCTCACCTATCTGATTTTCTGTAAGTTCTTTCCAAGTCTTTGGAAACTCTGAATGACCTCTTTACAGCTCGCTCTGACTGCAGGACTTATCTGCTTTATTGTAGCAGCCATGTGTGCAAAACCTTTCCCAGGCAGGTCTGCTAGTATGCATGATGTTTACAGGACAAAGAGGGAAAAGGCTCATGTAAAGGAGCGTCAGATCACTGTGCAAACTATTGTTATGATGTATGGTCAAGAAAATCTAAACGTATGACAAAGCGGAGCATTTAGGGCTGCTTAATAATGTATCCCATGCAAAACGCTTACGCAGTGTTAACTTGACGGGTAAAATGGACTGACGGAGACCTCAACACATACTGTTCGTAGATGAAAACAAAAAAACAGCTTATTTATTCTTTTCATATAAACAGGTCTTTGTGGGTTTTATTCTCAGGATGAAGCAGGAAACTGAGTGTGCTGAAAATAATTACCGCTTCTAACTAGTTAAATGGGTCAAAATCTGCATACTGTGCCAAACAGCTCTAATGAATGGCTGCCAAAGCCATGTTCAATGAAAGGAGAATGGAAAACAATGAAGGGTACAATTACAGAAAACCTGTCTTTGACCAAATACTGACAGTAAAAATAGATTTTTCCTTCTTCACTAACTGCAGTTATTTGTTTTTGCCAATAAATGAGTAGTTTTATGGTCATTAAATGCATCTATGTTTAATTTTTATTCATGTCTTATATGTGCTCCACATATGTAGGTAATTTCACATCAGTGTGAATACATATAAAAATGGAGTTCCACAGGGATCTGGTTTTGGCCCTCATGCACTGGCGATATGTCCAGGGTGCACCCCTCATTACTGGTTACGGCTACCAGCTGTGGGAAATGGATGCAAGTATCATATGAAGAAAAACACACATGGTTGCATGGAGATGGATGCAGAGGAGAATAATTTCTGCAGTGCATCCATTTAGTCAGAGGGATTAAAGGTTGGGTGATTGTCTTTGAAGCAAATAAACAATCCTGAAATTTGTGTCCACAATTTCAGTCTGTAAACACAAACCCAGCCAACATGGGTGTCGTCATATCCTCTTTCCTGCCTTACCGAGTCAAAGTAAATGACCTTAATCCCATAAAGAATATTTCAAGGATTAAAGCTGTAGTCTCAAAGTGATTCAGAAAAGAGCATCTATTCTGTAGATAAAAACAGGTATTTTCAGTCTGTAAAGATTTATGTGCTGATGCCTTTCATCTCTGGGATGTTTAAAGCTGCACCTGCCTGAACATTATTATTTCCAAACTTTGTTCACTGAAAAGCTTTTTTTCCTTTATGATTCAGGCAAACACTAAAGGTTAGAGCCTGGATTTACAACAGGACAAAAAGACATGTCAAACATGTAAAACCTGACTTGTGGAGGTAAAGTTCTCCGTTGGCATGGAAACTGAACCCATGCAGTAAACTGCGTTAATATATACTAAAGATAATAATTAGGTTGCCGGTTCTTGGCTCAAACCAGTCTGTTTAATTTACAAAAAGAGTATTTTTTTTATATTTGCACAGAATTCATCATTTCTAAACTCACTGAATAATTCACATCCAAAACTCTGATTTTTAGGTGTGAATCTCATATTAATGTAAAGCTGTCTGACAGTTTCTGGACATAAACTCAGACCGATAAGCTCAAAGCTGTGGATTTGCAGCCATATGTTTTGTAACAAAGACAGTAAAGCACCAGTAAAGCACCAATAACAGTAGTCTGACCAAGTAGTCACCAGTGATCCCCGTGTTACTAAAAGAGTTAACTGGTTCTGTACCTGTCTTTGATGCTGCAGGTGTCTATCAGGTGATGGCAGAGGCATGCTGGGTCCGATGTCTGGAGCGTCTCCTGGAGTTTTAGGTGAACAAAGTCTATCGTCTCGGTCCGGCTCGCCCTCTGCCTGCTCTGTTATCACTCCCAGCTCTGGGAAGCCCTCCAGCTTCTCAAACTGGAACAGACGATACAACTATTAAACACCGGGTTTTAATTTGTGCATTTTGTTTTTCATACACACACATTCTGTCTCAGGGAGCTTTTCCAAAAAATGCACAAGAAGAAAGCCGAACAAAGCCCGAGTTAACAGTCTGTCACCGAGCTACTGCAACCAGTTTCACATATTCATCTCTGGTACTTCAGCAAAAACAAACACGATGAACTGCTGCAACATTTTAAGTCTGATTAATCAATTTTTCTTTGGTTCAGTTTGCAGCTGTCAAATAATTTTTAATACAATTTCATGGATGTTTGAACAAATCAAACATCTTTTAAACCCAGTTGACATTTTTTACTCTTTTTCTGCACTGACTGCATAAATAAGGATTACTTGTTCACGGCCACTTTTTGAGTAATTCTGATTATTTGAACATTTTTGGACATGTTTCAAGAGCTTCTTCATCCCCAAGAAACTGAAATGAACTGAGCCAAATAATAAATGGTTCAGAATTCAATAAAAAATGTGCAGAAAGCTCTAAAAACATCCCAACATGACCGATTGTCAGAAGAGCTCGCTGATACTCTCATTGTAATATAAATGCAGGAGGAATTGATTTATTTTATCACGTGAGGAAGAAATCTTTGTGGGGATGTGTGTGATAAACATGCTTCACCGTCTGTAAATGCAAGCTAGATTTCACGACAGGACATGGGGTGAATGAACTGATGAGTCATGATACAGGAGTTTAATTGAGTATTAAACTATTCAGCCAGAGATAAACAAAAAGCTGGTGATACGAGTGCATGCTTTCGGTTTGTCACAGTGATCTAAAACAGCTGAGTGGGACTGTTATTACAGAGGAGAGGCCAAACTGTGCTGTGATCACCTGAACTTTTCAGAAGAACCAAAAGAAACATGAATATCCCTAAATGCCTGAGGGGATATCTGTGGAAAGGAATAGCAGAGATCGCCGAATTGGTAAACCGAGTCACTCAAACAGCTGGGCGACCAGTTAGCCATCAGTCCTGCAACTACTCAAGTCTCTGAGAGACATTAAAAGCCTCAAAGACAGGAAAAGCGCTTAGAAATGTACGATACAGTGCGTTTGCAACGTTGTTTCCAGAATTTTACCCCCGGAGAAAAAGAAAAGATGAATCTGACTCACCTCTCCTGAGTCCTCTTTGCGGCCGAGCCTCCAGTGCATCAGGATGCCTCTGAGCTTCATGTAGAAGATGATGGTGTTGCGTCTGAAAAGACGGACCTCTTGTTGCAGCATGGCTCTCTCCTGAGACCAGGAAACGTCAAGACTCTGAAGGCCCTGCAGCTCCAAACCTTCCCGCTGACCCTCCAGATGCAAGCGCTCGTCCTCCTGCTGCAAAAGACAGAAATGACCTGCAGGCTTCATTCACAGCTGTCATAAAGCAATGCTTTCACAGTGATTCTTTGGTTGTGATAAGAAGTGTTTAACAGAGTTTAGCATGACTTGGGATTGATGGTTTGATATTTCTGAAACTGAAAAAAGTTACACTAAAAAAACCAAACTTTTTGGTCTAAGTTTAATTAAACTTTGTCTGTAACATATTATCAAGATTATTTTACAAATAAAATTAAAATGATCTATTTTTTACCACATATATGATCATATAAATATATATAAATATCCATATATAATTATTTAACTTTAATCAGAAAAGCCTTGTTTGCGCATGCGTAAAACAAACCACTATGAACAAGCCAGCAGACAGACAGGAAGCTAAAACGGTAACACCTGGTCAGTGGTCGGATTATCTCCTGTTTAATGTAAGTATATTTACATTATAATATCAAACAAAACTCTTTAACATATTAACTGTGTGACGTTCGTTATCTTAATGAAGTATAGGCTTTTTCAGTCATTACTTTAACATTGTTTTTCCGCACTAGTTCACTACCACCTAGCTAGCTAGCTAGCTAACGCTAGCACGCTAATGATTTTAACTACAAATGCGTTGTAATAAAACCTATATTAATTCAATTCTATCGTGATTATATTTTCATACAAGCAACATATTTAAGAATAAAATAAGAATAAATGCTACTGTGGGAAGTTTTAAGATTCAGTTTTCATTTTAACCTGGCAGCTCCAGTAATCTTTTCTTTAACCTCCTTGAAATATTTATCTGGTGTTTTTCACTCTCTCATTGCGTTCTGAACCTCAACACCGCTGTAAATGATCCATCACATAAAAACATTCAGGTTTAAAACATAAAAGATTTAGGAAACAAAAACCAGATTCACAGAAAAAGAAGCTGGACGGTTTAACCGCCTCCAGCTCATGTTTACTGTACGCTGACTAAAATAGCTGAAGCTTGTCTCAAACTTTCATCATGAAATGCTGGAAGAAGGATGGTGACTTCAGCGAAGCGGGACTGACATGTGAGAGCAACACTGCATCTGTCAGACCGAAAGCAGCACAATGTCAGTCTTTACCTAAACCCAAGAACAAATCGGAGTATAACTTTCTCCCGACAGACACAGCTGCAGAGCAAGCGATGTGGAAACGCTTGTCTCGTTTAGTACCTGAGCACCGGTTGCCTCCCGCTCCTCTGTCGTCGCTCTCGTCCTTCGTTCGGTATCCAGATGAAGCTGGACATCAGATGCAGGCGTTTCCCGGAGCTGAACCCACAACAGCACAACAATTACTCCACCAGCTTCTTGAAAATGTGGCCACACACATTTTTCCCCCCTATTATTAAACAACAGACTCAATCTGGTGTTTTTGTTTGATCAGATTTACTTTAGTTGGTATTCACTGCAAAACGAAGCAATTTGCTGGAAACAAGGGTAAAAAAAAGATCTCGTTTTCACTCAAAAAGCACAAAATAAGTTGTGGGAGCTGACGACATTGTTATTCAGACAGATTAAAGCTTGACTTCACTTCTTCAGCTACTTCTTTGAGCTCTGATTATCCGGTTTAACAGAGCTTGGACATAAAAAGACAAAGTATCAGGCTGATTCTTAGACATAAAGACAGAGACAAGAGCAGCAGACAAACAGGTTTTATCACCAAAAGATATCTTTTTGTGTGTCATTTCTGAAAATCCACCTCAGGACCCAAACGCAGCAGCAGGACTTTGCGAGCTTCGCTTTACGACATGGAGGAAATGAGATGCTCATGTTTATGGTTTAAATGTGATGATTAATCTGAATTTATAAGACCACCGCTCCCTGTCCTTCCTAACAGCAACGTTTCCCCTTAACGTGAGTTTAAGTGTTCATCGGCATCCCCTCCGAACTGCCCCGACGATAAGCTGTGCTGTTCGGTTTGTGCTGATCCCGGATCCCTTGCTGTCAGCCCAATGTCATATGCAAATCACACACGCTGACCGAGCTAATCCTGCCACATGCAAGCTGCTTTTCCTATTTGTTCATTCATTCATCTCACCCCACACGCTGCTGCAAAAGGGACAGAAAGAAATCCACGTGAACGTACTATTAACTCTGGCTCACTCTGCATTACGTAACGGCTGCATATTTCTTCATGAAACAGCAATTATGAATCACATCGTCCCATGTCTCGACGCGTTATTAAAAAGCCCTAGATTTAACAGATTCAAGTTACGAGCATCAAATGTTTGTTTAGGCCCAGCCGTGCACAGACCGCAATCAGTTTTACCTGTATTAAATATGCTGTCGAGTCATGACAGCGTAGCCGGGAGTGATGAAGCAGTGCCAAAGGACATCACCTCTGGCACTGCGTGCAAACTCGGCTTTAATGCACTGAAAGACCACTAAACCCTCACAGATCATGTCAATACACCCATCTGCACACGGCTGCTGCTTCATACCATTGTAAAGGGTAACAAACCACCAGCCGGCATAATTATTTCTGGAACGTTGGCTCGCTACCAGAACAAAACGTTATTGACCTTCTTTATTAAGCACAACCTTTATTTCTTTGTTCAGCATGTATATAAAACTCAAACTGTGACACACTTGCAGAAGGATAAAAAAAAAGGGGGATAAAATAAACCAAAATCAGTAAATGTGGGAGATGATTTCAGTGTGAAAGTAGAGAGCAAATGAAGTGAAGTTGTGTTTATCATAAAGTGACCGTATCGCTCGACATGCCGGACTGAGTGGCTGTCTGATGCGAGCACATTTGATTAGCACTGAACGCGCTCAGACTCCTTTAAATTGTTTGATTGAAGCAGATTAAAGCTTCACGAGGCACCTAGGTAAAGTCCATGCTCAACCTTTTATGCTTTAAATTAGATCTGCAACTTTAAACGCTACAAAATGCGACTTTATCAACACCAAAAATAACAAAAAACTCCAGAATGTGGATTCAGATCCAGTCCAGTCTCTATTATAATGGCTGCAAAGAAAGAAACAATTTCAAGTTTATAGAGCAGGTTTATATGGTTTTGTGCTCCTTAATTTGAGGGTGATAAAAACAGAAAGCACACAATTAGTTACTCGTTCTTTAGACGTTCATGTCCAAATTTTTCAAGTCAAATAGAAATGCAGAAATAAATATAAAAACAATTAAGCACCCTGTAAATTCTCCAGCCTCATGAGAGATCAGGAGTGGTCAGGGGAAAAAGACTGACTTCACATTAATACAAGGATGTTGAAATTACTTACTGGTTGCTGCAAAATATTGCAGAAAATTAAATGATAAGTTACTGATCACTAAAGATCATCCAGCTTTATATAGTTAAGCTTAACTGTTGTAGCTTAATTGCAGCATTTTTGCATCGTATGGCAAAAATATGCAGCAAATAATGCAATATAATGCACCACACATGTTAAACCTGACATTAATTTCAAGTTTCTGGCTCCTAAAACCTGTTTTTAAAGGAAAATGTTTGCAGATAAATAGACAGAAGCTTTCTAGGTTTTTTCCTCAGTCCAAGCAGCAAAGAGCTACGTTCATCCAGTAATGACAGGAAACAAAGGACCTGTCCAAAGTTCAGGAAGTAGCGGAGTTGTGCATGAAGCCCATTAGATAAATGGTCCACATGATGTTTTTACATTTTACATGTGTTTTAGGATTAAAATGAAAAGATGAAAAGCTTCCCGTCCTGTGCTCGTGCGCTTCAGTGTCATTCCTTCATACGAAGCTTAAGATGCTTCACTTACTTTTGGAGTTTTTCATCCCAGATAGCTGCATTTCACTGCTGCTCGCCGTGACGGCTAAAAGCATCATCACTCTCGCCTGAACCGGAGTCATTAAAACAAAACGGTGTCCAGATTCATGTGTTAAACCAGGCAGAAAGCCAGTGTTTGTGGTGGAAGGGAGATGGAGGAGGCACTGACCTCTATTCTTAGAGCCAGGGGCCTGTGGTACCTAGTGAGTCCCGTGGCACCCCTGCTCTGGGCCTGGACCCCACCCTGGCTCTGGCTCTGGGGCTCCACGCCTCGCTCCTGTCCTAGACGCCACTCCAGCTCATCCCTCTGAACGGACTGTGAGTGACGTGGAGAGGGAAGGGATGGGACAACGGGTGATGGGAAGAGGGAGTAAGGGAGTGGGGTTGGGGGTAGGGGTCACAGGTGCAGGATACAGGGATGCAAGTGGTGGTGGAGGGGTTGGAGTGGTGGGGGGGACATGTGTGAGGTGGATTGTGGACAAAAAAGACAGAAGACAACATACGGGGTGAGGGGACAAAAAAGAAAGCGGGGAAAAAACTGAATATGGGTAAAGAATATAAGCGGGGGACAAAAAAATCAACTAACAGACTAAATGTGGAGACACACGGACTAGAGTACGAAGAAAAGCGCAAAGAGAAAGACCAACTTAAAGATGACGGCGTATGAGAGAGATGAGAAGAGAACGAGAATGAGGATGAACAAAATCATGGGCTGAAACATCTGGCGGAAACACAAAGAGGAACAAAGAGAGGGAACCAGGGGGGAAAAGAATGCAAAACACTTGTTATGAAGCGCATGCAATGAGGGATACATGAGTCCAAACAGCTGAGAGATACCACCCTAAACTGCATAGCCAAAGCTAGCACGCTAACAGGTTTTAACACACCTGTGCACAGCTGTGTGTGTACAAGAAGCACACCTACAACAATTATATCTCAAGCTCGCACGCTGCACACATTTACAGAGCATTTACCTTAAAAAAAAAAGTCAAGGCCTGACTTAGATTTTAAAGCAGCTACATGCTAAATGCTTCTTTGCTAACCTGATCCAAGCTAACACTGAAGTTAGCATAAAAAATCAGCGTTCACCCATTTGGGGATATTTTTCATACATTTCCAAATAATTATGGCTTCAAACTGCACCAATAACTTGTTTTTAAGTCAGTTTTGTTTAGTGTGACCAGGTTTTTAAAAAAAAATACTAATAAGGAATTTAAAAGATTGAGTTTAAGAGCATAAGTGCCTCATATAGTGTGGCTGGAAAAGTTTTTGCATTGGCAAAAGATATAACACATCTAATATGATATGAAAAGTAACATTTTTTTAATTAATAAATGATAAAGTTTTAAGCTGTTTAATGCAAGTAACTTGTATAAAAGACATAGGTACAGATCTAAGATGAACATCTAACATCATTTACATCATTAAAGCATGTGTTTAACTAAAACAAAGCGTATGATTTGTTTTGTTAATTGACATGAAAACATCTTAATTAAAAATGCGATTATATTAATTACTTTATTAAACTGAATCAATGCAAGTTAGAGTAAATTCAATTACAAGCTCCACATCATATAAATGAATCTGACATAACAGCTTTTTTGTCTGCTACGTAAAGCATACTGCAGCCTGAACGCATTGACCTGGTCACTTATTCTAAAACTTGCTCCACCAGAAGGATGCTTTATTTTTAATGCAAGATCATTTATCATAAATGTGAGACCCATCTATTAATCTATTTTTAATTTCTGCTTAGTCTAATTCAGATTCCTGGGTGGGGGGCTGGAGCCTATCCCAGCTGTTATCCGGCTAAAAGCATGGTATAATCTCGTCGGGTCTACAGTACATCACAAGCCCATATATGTGAAATGCAGATGCCAATTTCAGTGTAATAATCTATACATATTTAAAATAGGACAAATAATAAGAAAGTATTTATTAAAGGTTTTCTGGTGAAATCCCTTCTAAGGTTACCTTCATTCTACTTTTATTGCATATAAAAATGCATTTATTCCTGCTTAAATTATCATTTTTGCTCTTAATTTGAGACATTTTGTAACTTTCATTCGTTCTCTGAATGAACAGCGAAGAGGTAACAGTCAGCTGTGACTAAACCACCCAGCTTCACCCAGTCTAACCAGTGAGTCCTACAGGCAAAGGAGTAAAGAACAAACAAGCCATTAGATAAAATGAGGCATGGGGGCATCTTCAGTCTATTATCACTACAAAGCAGATCGGGTTGTTCAGCAGAGAAATGCTCGGAGAGCTGTTTGTTTTATTCTGGACATCAGTCTGGCTGATAAGAAAAGAAACGAGATGTGTGCCTGATCATGCAACACATAGATAATGAACCTGCTTGGGAAAAGTGTACTTTGACATGTTGACTTACACAAAGCTGCAAGAAAACAAGGACAGAAAGCCAGCAAAGTTCTTCCACAGGCAACTCACACAGTTCCATGCAATTTCACACCTATATGGTTTGTCTCTG
>JBAMIG010000008.1:18816900-18838388 GCA_037177335.1 Kiunga ballochi
GTTTTATTCCTTTATTTTTCCATTGAGGAAAATTTAACATCATCTTGTTTTGCAGGATGTCGGGGTTGTTCCAGATGCAGCTTTTTTTCTAATGATACTAAGATTTCCAATTAAACCTGATAATAACATGCAAAAAAATAAATTAAAATACTACATTTAATCTGAACTGTAACAGTTCAGCAGGTGTATCAGGTCATGGAAAAAGCAAAGATTTAATCAAAACAAGAACATCTGTAGCACGTGCAAAAGTTTAAAGAGCGACTAAATGATTATTTAAAAAAGAAAGCTTCTTCAAGTGGGTATATCACAATCAGAGGCTCAAGCTGTTTACATACCAAGCAGAAACAGCCTGAAATATCTGTACAGGGCTGTGACATGCAGTTAAAGCCCTGCACAGGTTATCTGTACATGCGCTTTGGTTGCATGATTGTTAGAAAGCTTAAAACAAGAACAGAGGTAAGGTATAAAAATGACGTAAAAGAGTTTTGTTTTAATGTGTGTACAAGGAGGTACAGATTCAAAGGGGAAGAATAAAAGTAAAGGGAATTAGATACTCTAATTAATCAAGAATTAAATGACTTATAATTTCAGAGAGAATGAATAGAATGATAAAAAAAACAACAAATAATGTGCAAAGCCAAGACACGGAGTAAAATATGAGCTTTTGTTAGCAGAAGCTGCATGGTGGCATCACAGAGGAACATAAAGGGTTTGAAACAGTGACTTACCATATCTGTAGTCTGATCTTCTTCCCTCTCAACTCAACTGTCTTTATTTTGAAGTCAACTCCTGAGATGAATCACAAACAAACATGTAAACAAAGACATTCCTGTTTCTTTTGCTGCTTTTGGCTTCAGTGGAGTAAATAATTTTATTTCATGCAACTTTACCACAATTTTGGGAGATTCTATTTGCCTATTTTATATTTTTTTATTCCATATTTTTAAATAATTTCACAACACACTGCTGGTCTTCAGCTGTAAAACTAAACAAGGCGATTAAAATGATTTAATCTGTGACATCTGATCTAAGGAGCAGGATATCAGTGAGGCATGGCTGTGTCATGGGAATGACCGGGCACAAAATGGAGCTCTGCCACAGCAGCTGTGTGTGTGTGTGTGTGCAGCTATTTTAGGACTGGACACCATGGCTGTGGCTGCAATGGTCACAGGACTGTTTACCCAATTCTACACACAAACATCTCATCACTTTATGCTTAAAGATACAGTAGTGAAGCACAGCAATGTATTTATTAAAGAAAATGTTTTGTTTGCTTTCAAAGGATACCAGAGAGAGTAATATTTTATGCACAGTATCACATTAGTGATTATGGGAAATACAACTGGAAATGACTTTAATAACCTGAACAGACTGGCCTTTGCTACATTAGGCTGATGGGGAAATGGAAATAATCATCAGCAATATTTTTTAAACACCCTTATCTCATAGTGGGTTTATTAATCTCTCCAGGACCTCCTTTAAACACCTTATTATGTACGAAAAATAAAACCCAAAATATTAGTCAATGCCATAGATACAGGATTTTAAAAAAATTGTAGATAATAAGAGTAACTTCTTAGCAGCATGACTATTAGAATAACAAGGTTAATGTTAAAGTTAGCTCAAGTTAGCCAGCTCTAGCTATCGATTTACCTTTGTGTAGACCTGTTAAACAGCCAAACATGTTTACTACGACCATCACATAGTGGTTTAAATGAGTTTCCTCCAGTCAACAACCGGAGCTCTGCTATTTGGCTGAATTAAAAGAGGACAAAAACAAGTCCCGTGAACGCGTCATGTCCTCACCTACGGTCGACTTGCAAGCTTCACAGAAAGTGTCGTCGGTGAATCTTTCCATGAGACTTGTTTTTCCAACACCACGGGAGCCGATAATAATGATCTGCAGTTTGAAGTCAGCTGGTCTAGGAGGCATCTTCCTGCGGCGTGACTGAGCCCCCATCGCGGGGGACGAGTTTGCGGAGCCCCCGCCGCCACCGGCGGCCCTCCGCGGTATATCATATCTGGGATCCATTAGTAATTCGACATTTGTTATTACAGAAAGAACAGACAAACTAAACCTCACGAATAAACAACCGACTAGGTTCTTGACTTCTAACTTTCTTTTGCGTTTGAAGAAGTTTGGTAAAGTTTGCTGCTTGCCGACAGTTGTTGTTGTTCAGCCATTAGAGACCACGAACGTGACGTCATTTCCGCTTCCGGTTATAAGACGTTTTCTATGAGAAAGTTTTTTTAATTGGTAAAGCATGATGCCAGTGTTTTACTTTTAAATAGTTTTTTTTAAAAAGACCTTGCAAATGAAAACGTTTTACGATGGACATTCTATGTCCTTTCAACAGTTATAAAAAAATGTTACAACAGTTATGTGCAAATTAAAAGCTGTTTTCCCTCCCAACTTTAAACTACCATTGGACTTAAATTACTTTGTAGTCAAATATATAGTCTGCAGATTTTTTAGGAAATAAAAAAACACAAAGAAACTAATTTCTGTTCATTGCATGTCAAATATGTTAACACTATAAACTGGAGAAAGCTCAAGAGACCCAACTTTAGACAATCAATTACAGGGAAGTCCTAAATAATAAAACTAAATGTTAAGCATTTAAATGATGTGGACAGCTTTATTTAATTTATTGAACGACATAACTCTGTAAACTTAGACTAATTGACTTCTTGCATCACCTCACATCTCATTCCGGTTGATATAACTGTTTTACATAAGGTCTGTTCAACAAGGGGAATTATTTCTGAAAAGTATTTAAACCTAAACTGAAAAGGTCTAATTTCTCTACGCATTTCCAAACTTGTCAAATTACAATTTCTTTACTGGTTTCATTGTGATTTGATTATAAATTCTGGGCCAAAATGTTTTTATATTTTTCAGATAATGGGATAAAGAGGATTGTCCTGAGTATTTGTGTCCCTTAAATCCTAAGTAAGCACTGCAGTGTCCCATTCAACATGGGAATGCTTTTTATTTATTTGCTCAATTAAAAAGACTTATAATAGTCATGGGAAAACAATTACATCACTCCATTATGCACCTAACTGGCAGAAACATACCATGAAACATACCCTGCTCTTAGTTTTTATAAACATCCATGGAAATATTTTTTTATATGTTCATTTACAATTGTTTTTCAAGTATTGTCTACTTTACCATTCTTTGTTCTGCCATTGGGGTTGGTTTTATTGTTCCATATCCTAGTGCAGACTGCTAGGATTTACTACCAAAATCCTTTCTCTTTCATTTTAAAACTTGGTCCAGACCAGAATCAACACATATTCTGCATTTTAGTTTATCTCTTATGTTTCCTGCACTCCCACATCCTCCCATATCCCAAAAGAAGCATGTTAGATTTATTGAATTGGTTCGCGTTTTCACGTGTCGTTTGTCCTGAGCGGCTCCCGTAGGCTGCGACAGCGGATGACGTAACAACAGAGGAGGAGCTTCTGTTAATCCAAACATCGACAAAAAAAACTCAGCCATTTATCTATAATATACCAGTTTTACTCCAGTGATTAATAAACAGCATGGCAGCCCAAAAGATAAACGAAGCTCATGAGCATATAGCCAAAGCGGAAAAATGGTGAGTCGCTTAAATGCTACGAAGGAAACATCAATTTGTGTTACCACAGATTTTAGCTAGCTTTAAGGCCACTGTGGCATTTCTGTAGAGAGGTTATGCGACATTAACTAGGAATGGTTGTGTTTTATGGGTAGATTATTTCTCCTCATCGTTAACTCAGGATAATCTGATCATGGTAATGATTCTGGTTGCTTAAGCCGCTTGTAACTTTCATCATGATGTTTCTGTAGCCTAAAGACAAGTCTGACAAAGTGGAAACCTGATTTTGACAGTGCTGCATCAGAATATGCCAAAGCAGGTAAACCTGAGTCATTTACTGGAACTGATAACTGATGTAAATACTTGTCATGACTCCACGTTACTATTAACTGGTTTGTTTCTGTTTGCAGCTGTCTGCTTTAAAAATGCAAAGCAGTATGATCAAGCAAAGGATGCTTACCTGAAGGAAGCGGAGTACCACACAGAAAACAAAGCGTATCCTCTGCTGTCTAAAACCAACCACAACTAACTGAGCCAAAAGAGCACTTTGCAGCTCCTTTTCTCATTCATTTAGAAGTTGTCAGGAAAACTGAAAATGGGTGCAGTTAAAAATGCAAGCAGGCTGTTGATACATGGAAAACCTGCTGTACAGTCCAATACAACTTTTCTGATAATTTTACCTGATTTATTACTTTTTGAGCATGGATTATTGCTACTAAATGACAGACATGTACCTTTTAGCCACAGCTTTCCTAATAATTGTACATGTCTAGGCTATGTAGGGGATTTATTAACAATAAGCCCTGGTACCACAGATATTGTGTCATACCTTTTCTCCCTGGTTTCCTTCATTCAAAAGGGTTTTAGACAGACATCCTTGCATTGAAACATCTGTGACTGGCCTTCACTGAATAGCAAATAGATTAAAAGAAGGGTAACCAACAAAAATACATGTTCTGACAATGTTTAGGCACAAAGTTTGGATGAAGATTAGTGAAGAGAAGCAAAAAATGTCTGGAAAAAAAACCTTGAAAATGATAATTTATATATGGTTCAAGAGTTTGGTGATGTAGTGTATTGTAAGCACTTTGTTTGCATAATTTCTAACATTAAATAATAGGAAGAAAATAATATGTTTCTTAGTTAAAATAAAACCTAATAATTAAATGCACTCCTGCTGTACTCACCAGTTGTTTCCTTAACCTGCTCTTCAGGCTTTTTCATGCTGCAAAGTGAGTATCCTGTTTTATGAACCTCATTTGATGGATACAAAAGTAAAACCCTTTTTTGTGTTTATTGCTTCTTTTTGCCCCCCAGGGCTATTGAACAGGCAGGCATGATGATGAAGGTAAGTCCTGCAGTGAGGGCTTTGTAAAAAAAGATGTAAGCAAGTTGTCTGCATGGCTGCTGGAACTTCTCTTTATTTTTGCTGAAACAGGAACAAAAGAAAATGCCAGAAGCCATCCAGTATATAGAGAAAGCCTGCATGATGTACATGGAGAATGGGACTCCTGACACTGCTGCAATGGCTCTGGACCGAGCGGGAAAGTAAAACTGACACAATATGATGTTATTTTTCCTTCATTTTACAGATTGAAGATGTTAGCATTGGATCATACCAGCTGTTACTTGTGTGACTGGTTTGGTTAACTTATTAAGCATGTTGTAATTCATTCCATGTTTTTTTTCCCTACTAAAATAGCTCTATTTCTTTAATTACAGTTTCCATAAAACACATGCTCAGATGACATTCCTCTAAACTAAAACCCGTTTTTATCTCCTCAGACTGATCGAGCCTATAAACCTGGAGAAAGCTGTTGACTTGTATCAGAAGGCAGCTGGTGTGTTTGAGGTGTGTTGTTCCTAACAGAAGCTGAATAGCCTTCCTCTGACTCGACGGATCTGGAGGGATGCAGCAAATAGATGGATGGATGTTTTTCTTAGCTCACAGGTTTTTGTTTTCCTGCTGCAGAATGAGGATCGCCTGCGTCAGGCAGTAGAGCTGCTGGGTAAAGCATCTAGACTCCTCGTCAGGTTAAAAAGGTAAAGGAAGAGAAGGCCTTTTTTCTATTATTTCACTTTTTTGTGCTTTTTAATAAACAACGGAAAATTGTGTATAATGTCGGTAAATTACATTACCCAACTCTCAACAACCTGCTTTCTGGTCTCATTTTTCAGGCTGGATGAGGCTTCAGTTGCCCTGCAGAAGGAAAAAAACATGTACAAAGAGATTGAGAACTTCCCCATGTGCTTCAAGGTGGGTCAGCTTGTTGTTTCAAACCTTAATTAGACGTGCACAAAAAACGTGATATAAAAATATGCTCTCTCCTCAGAAAACAACTGCTCAAGTGCTGATTCATCTTCACAGAGGCGACTTTGTGGCGGCTGATAAATGTGTCAGAGAAAGTTACAGGTATGAAACGTCCTGTTTCCAAGTCAAAAAAATGTCCCAGATCATTTGTTACCACATTAGCCAAATAATTATGACATAAAGTGTTGATTGATCTCTATCAGCCTGCCGGGCTACAGTGGAAGTGAGGACTGCGTTGCCATGGAGACACTACTGCAGGGCTATGACGAGCAGGATGAGGACCAGGTGTACCGTGTGTGCAATTCACCTTTGCTGAAGTACATGGACAATGATGTGAGTACCTCGATTTACGTAAAAATAATAATGGATGCATTTTCTCTGACTGCTACCAAAACATTGCAATACTACCCACACTGGAGCCCAGCAGGAGGAAGAGTCTTGTTCTGGTACACAACAGCAGGATTTGAACCCTCCTGAACTACAGAAAGGGTTGGGCTTTTGGCCCCAGTCTGAAAATAATATTCAGCTAAAATTTAAACAATAAAGTAGATGCCAGTTAAATCCATTTCCATTTCCAGCAATGGCAACCGCTAGCTATAAGTTAATCCTTATAATGTAGCCACAAATACTCGGGGTCTTTAATGGCTACAGGATTAACGGTACAACTACCATACAGATAAGAGTCAGTAAACATGTTATTGAAAATAAAGAGTGAGTTATAACCAACCTTTCAGTCCTGAGTGCAGCATCTCAGTGTAAAACTGTGAATTCAGGTGCAACTACTAGACTGTGTGTCATACAAACATGCAACCTTTTTTTTTTTTTTTTTTACCAGTGTAGAAAGACTAAAACAAGTTATATCAGAACCAGCATCATCTTTATTTGTTGACATCTTTAATCTGCAAATGATATTTTCTTAAATTTTTATGTGCAGACTATTGGTTTTGGTACTTAAAATCCCCTTTCCTTTTAGAGATAAAGTTTCAGTTATCATTTAGCCTATTTAGATCTATGATCTAGCAGATTTTAGTGTTTCCTGTTCAGCAATGATCCAAATAAAAAGGTTCTGTAACAATTTGTTGCCAAATTCTGCCCCAGCCTATGAATGACTCAGGTGTGTTGGAGCAGGGAAACACTAAAACCTGCCGGATGGTCGATAGCAGGCCTGGAGTTAGTATGAGTATGAGGAACCACTCAGGTGACCATAATTCCTCAGGATTATCAAGAGCACAACAGTATAATGTGCCCAGGTGTATTTGCCCCCAGCACTTTTCCACCAATTTAATTTGTCAAAAGTGAAACCGCTCTTCATCACATCAGAGAGGAACACACCAGGATGAGCTCTAAAACCTAATGGCACGTTTTCTCCCCATCAGTACGCCAAACTGGCCATTTCGCTGAGGGTACCTGGAGGAGGAGGAAAGAAGAAGAAGGCAGCCGCTGCTCCACAAGGTGGCGCTGGAGGGGCGCCGGCTGCTGCAGCAGCAGATGAGGAGGATGACTATGAAGGTGGGCTGTGTTAGCCGTCACCGGTACATCCTCAGTATGTGTGCGAGCTGGAAACTCCGTCAGTTCTGACGGCTGTTTGTTTGACCTCTAATGTGCAGATAAAAAATAAAAGACCCACACAGTCGGTGTTGCAGAAAAGTTTCAGCCTTTTTGATCTCTAATTGTTTGAGGTGGATCCTCAGCCTGTTATGTACATGTTCTGTTATTGCTCATCTGTGAAGCTGTACATATTGCTGTTCTTGTGGGTAGTGTAAAACTACTGTAGGTATATTCAAATCAGAAATACTCTAAATATACAGTATATATATATATATGTCGAATGAATTGATTGATGTGTAAGTGTGTATTTGTATGGAGTTAATTTAAATCAGTATTCACGGCTGCTGCCTGGTGAAAATGTTACTGGAGCAATATGCAATCGCATCACTGCATGTCTGAAGTTATGATTACCGGTAAATAAACTGAAATCTACAAGTAATTAGTCAATATTCATTCTGTAAGAAGGTACTGTTGTTATTTAAAAGAACTGATGATGCAGCTTTTATCAAACGGAGACAGATTTTTGTCTGTCTAAAGGGACCATGCAGGGATGTTTTATGGCTATTTCCTTGTTTATAATGTTTGTGTTGGAAGGCATTTAAAAAAAAATCTCATTTAGGCTACTTAAGGTGATGAAGGGATTGTCTGTTTTTCATTTATGCTGTTGTTCTTGTGTACATTTCCGAACTGCACACATATCAATAAATGTTTCCATTGTGTCCCACTTGATGGTTTGTGTACAATTTTCTTAAACAAGTTAGCCGACAGATTTTCCATATCAGTGAGTCTAACAGCAGCTGCAGAGGTCTGCACCAAAATGGCCTCTGACGGACATGACTGCATGGCTTCCTACCAGCTATTTATCTTTGATGAGGCTAATGCTTTCTCCCCCTTAAGCGATGTTTAATGCTCAAGCATTCATATGCTTTTGCAATGCCTCCCATCCCAAATGACTGCAACGCATGTGTGCATTAGCAGGACTAGACATGTGAGCCGTGGCTCTGAGGGGGAACAGAAATATAAAACTTTCTTTCTATAAATTATCCACAAAGTTCTAACAAAATTGTTCATTAGTTTGAGTATTTAGTAATAATTTAGAAAGAAATTAATATTCAAAACATAAATTTCTCTGTATTTAAAGCCAGTACTGGTTTCTGAGTTAAGATCAGACAAAGCAAATGACTCATTTCCTTGAGGCTTTAATAATGGATATAATCTCTTCTGTTTTCTATTCTTTTTTTTAAAAAAAGAAAGATGAAAAGCAGGGGATAGTAAAATACAAAGATTTGTGATTGTGACACAACCCACACTGATTTTAAAGGAAAGCAGGCTCTTTTCCTAATCTGGATGCATTTACTCACTGCAGGTAGAAAATATTCATTCACCCCAGTAAACTGCAATCCCAGCCTGCCGGATCAATACAGAATGAGGCCAATCTTTTTTACTTAAAAACAAGAGCATTGGCAGCCTGGTTTAGCTCTTTTTGGTAGAAAAAAACAAACCTTAAGATGCTGCTCCTGCAGTGTCCAAGTAATAAGGTGGGACTTGAAATTTAATCTCAGAGTTCCATATTTATTCTCAATGTTTTGACTTTAATCTCAGCATTTTAACTTTATTCTCAGAGTTCAGACTTTAATCTCAGAGTTAAAATTTTAATCTCAGTTTTGACTTTAATGTCAGAGTTAGGACTTTAATCTCAGTTTAGATTTTAACTTCAGAGTTTCTACTTTAATCTCAGAGTTCCGACTTCCAGTTCAGGTCAAGGGTCTATTCTATTGTCTGCCTTCATTTTTGTCCAAACCTCCATCGCACTCCTCATCATAACAGAATTCTGACTTTATTCTTTTATGTCTGACTTTAATCTCTGAGATCTTTTTGGTTCCTTCCAACTCCAGCACATCTGATTCAGGTTCATGTAACTTCTTGTTAAGTTCTCTCCAACTCTACTAAAGAGCCATAAATTTGAGTCTGGTGGGATAAAATAGGGATATCTTTAAAATATGCAGAGTGGTGTTTCCTTTTTTTTTTTTTACAAAGCTTTTAACCTTTTTAACTGTCTCAGGAGCTACTTTGCTAAAGCATTCTCTCTTCAGGTAATGGTTTTATGGTAAAAGGAACAAACTAGGTTCAGACAAAATCTGTTTCCTCAAGCAAAATTAATTTTAAGCTATTTTTCAAAGTTATGTTTGCAGTGATGTCAGTAAAAAATTTAAGTTTGACCCATTTACAGTAAAAGACACAAATGGATCCCTTAAAACTTCTTAATTAAAAGTGCGTTTTCTAAATGTATTTCTAATTTCTAAATACATTTCTAATGTATTCAGTTGCACGCACACACACACACCTTGAGCAGCTTTTCTACATGTTTTATTTGCACGCCTCTGGACCTCCATCATACCACAACACCTTAGCATACAGGTTCACATTTCATTCCTTTGCGACCCGACACGTAATGTAACTCTTATGTACACGTACTGGGAAATTGTCATGGCAATAATGACGTTTTTCGCTCATGCTACAATGTCCTCTAATGCATAGTTTGGACCAAAAGGCTCCATCTTTCAGCCCTTTGTGATAGGAAGCTTTTTGTGTGTGTGGCGGCTTCTTTCTTCCTTGATGGCTGGATGCAGAGCTGAGGTCGTTCAAAGCAATCAAATGTGTGAATTTGAAAAACGTTGAGGTTCCACAGTGATGAAGAACAGTCTCCAGAAACGGCTCTTTGCTGGTCTCAACTCCAGCCAGTTTGCAGATGATTGAGATGTGGATGATTGGCAAAGATTTCACTTCCTGGGGAAAAAAAAACAAAACAAACAAAAAAAAACTTCCACTGTACTAAACTTCTGTCTGTGCAGAAAACAACTTGACATCAGTCCATTGATACAACACCAACAGTATATTTCATGCCATTTAAATAGTACTCACCTTTTCTACAATCTCATGTTGTTTCATTTAGATCCATCCAAGCCTACATATGGTAACATACAACATATACAATGAGTATCTGCAAAAACAGCTCTTCCTGAGAACGATGAAGAATCCACAAGTTTCACTTCTTCTCATACAAAGTAAGGCAAGATTGTCTGATCATGTTTTCTGCTTTTTATCCTCAGAGGGTCTCTAAGAAAACAACGTCTTCACGTTAACGTTACTTGGTCATAAATGGCTGTTTTTTTTAAATCATTATTATTTATTTTTGCTCTCATCCTTCTATACCTTGGAAGAACAGGAGTCCAGTATTGCACTGTCCCATGATCCATACGTTCCAGTTGGAGAAACTTAGAGATTTTACTCACGTTATCACCGTTGTGCACATATTTGTCAGTGGGAAGCCCTTAAAGAGGCATGCTGCGGCCAGTTTATCTCACAGCCTACTACATGACTGAACAAGTCAAGAGGCTAAATTTCTTCTTACAGTAGTGATGAGACATTTACTTCTTGGGAACGTGTCCTAAAAGATGTCCAACTGCACACCAGCTGCATATTTCGTCGCTGGAGGACAAACATCACCAGATGAATGTAGCACCTGCAAATTTGTGCTCAATTTTCAGAAACCAGTCTGGTAATGTTGCCTTTCTTCATCAGCTGGTAAAAAAAAAACTCCCAATTTTCATTTAAAAAAATGTTTGTGTGTGGAGTTAACACTGTGTCGCTGCCGTCGTGCCTCAGACCAACGGCGTGACCGATCTCTAAAAAACTCTGACTCGACCTTCGTCCCCCTCACTGAGTTTTCTCTCGGGTCCACTTGATCATAGTCTCTGGCGAGCGG
Organism: Kiunga ballochi; assembly: GCA_037177335.1. NCBI lineage: Eukaryota > Metazoa > Chordata > Actinopteri > Atheriniformes > Pseudomugilidae > Kiunga > Kiunga ballochi. Next base: position 18,828,113 of record JBAMIG010000008.1, read on the forward strand.
TAGAGGAAGATGAGTTTGGAGTACATGTCTTCCTCCAGGTCCAGCTCCCCGGTCTCTCGGACCAGGAAGATGTCGGTGCACAGCTTGAGGATGCGGTCCACGTTGGGCAGCTCTTCAAACATGATGTTGTGAGAGATACCGCTGAAAAACTCGCGCACAAACTTGCCGATGACCAAAACCACAGAGGCGTACAGGCCCATGATGCTGGCGGAGAGGAAAGGGAAAAAGAAGAGGAATGTGTGAGGGCTGTTTGATCTAAATCTGCTTTTATTTGAAGAAAAAAATAAATAATCACATTTATCTGAATAAACAGGTGCGTTATGCCACTGGTAGCAAACGTGTTCTTTTCTGAATACTTCACTCTCGACAAGTATCTTATTGCAAAGATTTACTTCAGTGTTAGTTAGTAAGCTATATACTGAGACCATGTTTAGGTTCAATTTTAGACATTTCATGAAATATAAAACAAAAATGAATGGCTTGAATAAAAACGTTTTAGTGTAGGATTGTGTCTTGCAGTCAGAACATACCCATATCCAGCCAGGAAGCCCAAACTGGGTGGGCTCACTTGGTCGCTGAATATGTAGATCTGCAGGCCGGCCTCATTTTCTTTCATCTTGCTTATCAGACCCGGCTTCGTCTGGTTGACGATCCACCACTCTTGTACCTGACCTACAGATTCCTGGGCTTGCATCAAGGTCAGGGTAATGTTAAAATTCTTGCTGCCTGCAAAAGGAGATGAAATTAATCATTAAATAACTAAAATTCAACAGAAAACAGTACTAAACACATTACACTGAAGATTCTGCAGAATTAAAATGCTACAATAATAACAAAAAGTTTAAAACAAAGTCATTATATCTGTGAAGAAACCCAGCTCACCCAGCTGCTCGACTGGGGTAGCGTCTGAGTCACTGGGAGCTCGAATGAAGCGAGGGATGATGTTTGTTATGGTCCTGCAGAAAAAGAGAAACTGTCCTCAGTTTGACTTTTTTAATTATGGTTTATATTTAACATGCAAATCATGTTTAAGTGTATCTGTTTTGACTCAAGCTTAGTAATCAGACACAAAATCCATAAATCTGATCATTTAAGTTTGATGTAACTTTCAACATGGGAGAAAAACAGGAGATTAACATAAAATACTCACACATGTGAGATGTTCTCTTTCCTCTGTAGAACCTTTATAAGATCCTGCTTTGTGTAGTTGCTGAGCTGTATCACATTTTTTCCAAAAGCCGTTTCAGCCTTGGCACCAAGACTGAGATTCCTGAACACAGGAAAAGATACCGAGTTTATGCGTTTAGGTCTGATTTTCACACAGGAACGCCTCCACAGATCATCCGGGTGAATTAGTTTAGACTTTTTCCACAGTTGCTGCTAACACATGGACTTAAACGCGTTCATACAGCTGGGTGCAGCGCGCAGAAGGCAGAATACGACATGCAAAAATATGCGTGTGTGTCAAGAATGAGAGATGAGGTTTGACTACTATTTGTCTTCACATGCATGCACATAATAAATAAATAATTAGTAAGCATGAAACAGGCCAGCAGAACGACGCGGCACACTCACTCGCAGCAGATGCTTCAGGAAATGCAGTCTGCTGGATACATTACTGAGGAGTTACAGCAGGTGTTGGCTTCTCCTGTTTTGTTCAGTGATTCTGTCAGCTGTTTTTTTACCCATATGGCTCGATGCAAACTTAGCCCCTTTGTGTTTCTTGTTCAGGAAATTAATTAATCTGCAGTTTTGTGAAATAAAATGTCTTGCATGGTACAGAAAAAAGCTGCTAGACATTAAAGTGTCATCATAGGTTTGGGTTTCAGAGATCAGCACAAGTAAAATAAATGCAATCAATCTTTTTTTTAGATCTCCTGACTCGGTCAAACTTACATTACACTATTTGACTTTCTTTGTAAATAACCTTCATGTGAGACAACTTGTGGCTATAACAGGAGTTTAACTACTTTTTGTTACCATTTTTATTAGAAATATTAAAGATTTAAGTCCCACTTTTTTATTTTGCAGCATAAAACCCACCCTGTTGCCTCAAATAATGTTCATAGTCTCGTTCTCTCATAGATTAGCCAACAAACACAACTAATTCCTCTGAAAATGGACAACTGGACTGGAAAATAGTGAAAAAGCAGCTAAATACCTTTGATAAATCAGAAATTAAAACATAGATGTTTAATGTGATACAACACCCTGAAGGATGAAAACATTACAGCATGTAAATAAGACGACGATCATGTGTCATCACATACCTTTGTATAGACCAGGACACGGTTATGGGGAAGTCATCTGTGCCGTTCAGCTTTTCTATCAGGTTGTGTCTGCTGGGTGGGCTGATGGTCCACAGAGAGTTGGAGCTGCCTTTCAGTTCAGCGACGATTAGGTCCTCTGGAGAGTAGTTCTGCAGCCACTCGCTGATTTCCTGCTCACAGCAAATGATTTCACTCTTTAAAGGTGTTGCTGTAAGATAACCTAAAAATGCCAGTACATGCTAAACACTCAGCTACAGTCAACTATTGGATCAGATGGGAATGAAATAGTCGTAGTTCACAGCAGGTATCCGGAGAGCTTTGTTTGATCCCGAGGGCCAGCATGGTTTCCATGCATCCCTGCTCCAACACAACTGACTTAAATGAAGGATTCAAAGTCCAGAACCTGATAGGCTGTTAGATCTATTTAGTTTAATTCATGTGCTGAAGCAGGAAAGCATGGAAAACCTGTAGGATTGTGGCTCTCGTAGTGAGTACAGGAGCTGTGGTGGTCACTGATATAATACAGTCAGTGCATCTAGCATATAACAAGATCATTTTGCATGTTTAAACTTTTAAAACAAAACCATTATAAACGTACATCTTCCTTGGATTTATCAGGACTGATTAAGTCATTCTGAAAATTGTGAAAATCCTTTGCCGACACGTTCTTCAGCTGTTCCTGCTGAGCACTCATGGTGAAAATGGGCTATGAAAAGAAAAAACACATTTAATGAAACATCCAGGCTGCACAAAACAGTGGTGAACATTTGTTATGAATATAAGAACAATACTAAGAAAATACAACTAAAACCTATAGTCAGTAAAATGTGATGGAAACCTGATCCTAACAGCGGAGAAGGTTCAGCATCTACTTAGCTTCGCTACTAAAATAAAAATGGCTTTAAATGATCGGGGGATGTCACCTGAAAACCAGCCAGGGTGATTGTGACAGACACGTCCAGCGGAGCGTTGACAACTCCCGCTACGGATTTTACAAGGGACATGAAGAGCAGCGGGAACCACACAATGCAGATCAGCAGCACCACAATCATTCCTCCCATCCCGTATTTCACCACTTTCTTCTTCTTCTGGCCTCGCGGCTGGGGATATCTCTGCAGAGGGATGGCACAGAGGCCACTGAGCACTTTGTTTGTATGGGTGACTTTTATAACTATTAAAAGCAGGTATTTTACTGGTTTACTGAATGGAAATAAACAAAGCAATGAGATTAGAAAGGCTAAATTAAAACAATAGCAAAAAACATATATATATATATATATATATATATAATAAAAAACAAAACTAAAGCAAACAAAGAAGAAACAAAAAAAAAGATTTCTGTTTGAATTCCTAGATTACTTTTCACATTATAAACACCTTTTCAGACTCTCTCCAGCATTTGAGGATGAATATGTGAGCATAGATGTCCTCCACGCAGATCCAGCTGGACAGAGACAAGGACGTGTCGGTCCAAACCCAGTCCATCACAGCTCGCAGCTCAGTCAGAAAAGGTACCAGTCGGAAACTAAAAAGACAGGGTTAACCCAGCATGAGCCTGATTGTACAGACACGCAGAAGACTTTTAATCCAGCGATAAATCTGTTATAAAAAGCTCATTATTCATATTTATCTATAAACCAGTAGCACAAATATTGTTTTAGGATATCTGGCATATTAAACCCATTAAGTAGTGTATGTAGTAAACAGCAACCGAAATAAGTAAATATCAAGAAATGTGAGACAAAAACAATATTACTCCACATGTTTCCCTCTTGCAAATGTTTTAGTTGCAATTACGAAGAACACTTGTAATGTTTTGGCGCCGGGTGTCCATTCAGCTGGAAGAAATTCAGCCTAATTGTTACTCACCCTTGAAACAGAAAGAGGTTGACATAATTGTAGCTCTTGGTGAGGAAGTTTCCCAGAACACGGGTGGGATAACCACAACGGATCTGATAGGCCGACAGCCCAAAGTAGATACACTTGACAAAATACCACATCTGAGCGACCTTGTTCTCGTTGAAACGTCTAAAGGAGGAAGAGCAGAGACGCGGTTAGAAAACGGGACTGGTTTCTTCCTGTGGGGAGAAAAATAAAAATGTGTTGGGATAAAAAGATCACATGACAAATGACTGACGGATTTATGGTGGAAGATTACCTGTCTAAATAAAATCTTTTAATGATCGGTAGTAAATTGAAACTACAAATAGATTTGACAATGGATAACTTTTATTAATTAGGGAGGTTTGTGGAAGCATCTGAGTCGAGGGAAGATGAAGCGCTCACTTGTCCGTGACACCAGGCAGGATAAAAAACATCCAGAAGTGGATCCCAAACACCAGGATGACCTGGAAGATGACCTTTCCCATAACGGTCTTTCTAAGGTAGAGGGCCCGGTCCACCACCATGGTGCCAAACTGGATCAAGACCATGACCAGGAAAGGTCCTGGCACCTGGTCCTCCGACAGCGATGAAGTGATGTCTGCTGTTGAATGTTTCTGCAAGGACAAAAGTACAAATTTGATATGAAAACTCTGAATTGATTTGTCGCTTTTTCACTGCAAACTCACCCCGAATGCCCAGAATCCAAACACGATGATGATGAAGTCGACAGTATCGGCGAGGAACATCAGCACGTACACGTCTGTGACGGCGCTGTACTCCGGATGGATCAGGTTATAAAAGAATTGCCTTATGGGAAGGTAGAACTCCATAAACCTGGAAAGAGAGGAGCTGGTGTTATTCTATTAAATTGATAGCGGTTGCTGTTATAATATAGGAATGTGTGAACATGCTTATATAAATAAGTTATTTAGCATGTTTATAGTCCTGTTTGGATAATTGTGTTTGTAACAGAGTGAAATCAAACAAAAAGTAATTAGTGAGAAACCAGAGAAGAAGAATTTTCTTTTCAGTTTCTGTTTTAGTGTAACTCCTCGGAAACCACTCGTTTCACTGTGAATACATTTAGATCAATACGTTTTGACCCTCTGTTGCTGCTCTTACGAAAATGTCCCCAAACAGACGGGAACGCTGTAATTAAAGGTCTAAATTCAGTCCCATTAGAGGTTTTTGTTACCGACATGACGATGAGTCGCTCACATTATTCTCAGCATATTATTTCTCACTGGTGACATCATGTCAGGTTCCTGTATTTCAGCGTTAGCCAGTGTGGGCGGAGCTTAAAGCTGCTTCTGCCTCCTTTTTTCTTAAAAACAATAATGATGGCTCATCGTACCGCTTTATCACAAAACCTTTGGCTTTATAGAGCTGCTCCTTCAGCTTCTCTAGTATCATCTGTTTTCGGCTCTTCTGATGGACGCTGGCCTGACTGCCATCCTTCCGGCTGCTGTTGCGGGAAGTGGTACTTCCTGTGGAAACAATTTACATTTTGAGCTGGAAATTATCCGTGAGACGGCACTGAGTCACTGAGACACAAAACAAAACAGTGAAATCAAGACAATACAGTCCTCTGCATGTCTGTAATGCTGGCACAAAGTGTTTCTGTTTGTTATTATGCTGTAATCACGCTCACACTCTCGTGTTTTTCCACTCATGTAATGGACAAGTCATCTTTATTAGTATTACCATAATGAAATAAATGGTTGCAGACTAGCAAATTTACCTCTCTTAGATCTTGCAGAAGAAAGGCGAGATCGATGGGAAATGTGTGAGCCTCCGCTGGAGCTCTGGCGTCGCTGGTAGGTCTGTGGCTGCGAGGATTGCACCGGGAAGTGTCCTGAATCTATGGACGTCCCAAAGGTTAGAGACCTCAAGGTGTGCGTGGAGCCTCTCCTGTCATTGATGAGTGAAGAAGCAGATTCAGACTCCTTGTCACTCATTTCCTTTTCTTTTCCCTCATCCTCGGATTCACTCTGACGGGTGTCTTCTTTCTTCTCTTTGGGGTCGTCTTCATCCCACAGGCCATGACACTGGGAATGAAAACAAGACAGCGTGTGAGAAAACTATGCAAATACTGGTGTTAGAATATCCAGAGTGACTGCACACCTTCAAGATGGACCGGTGGAAGAACAGGGCCAATAACTGGACCAGGTCGTAGTGAACATAACCGGGTTTCTTCTCCACACCAATAATTGTAGGAGGGTCATATGGTTTACTTTTCTCCAAGAGTGACTTCTGGTTGAAGGGGAAGAAGCCAAACTGGCAGAAGTACTTCATAACTATGGTGACCTAAATGGAAAGCAGCATCTGTGTCACTGAGTTTACGGTGAAACATTTTTCCCATCCTGAGTTTTCTTAGATCTGACTTCACGTGGGGCTTTACCTCGGTGTAGATGATGGCCGTCATCCAGTAGCGCTTACTGGGCCGAGGCACAGACAGCATGGCCCAGAGGAATATGCTGATGGGAAGGACCAGGGTAATGAAGGAGGCTGACATAATGTTGTTGATAATAATGACGAGGTAGCACACGAACTCCGAGTGTGCCACCAGCATGTTGTAGAGGGCGTAGCACAGCTGGAGGATCAGAGGCTGGCTTTGGTAGAATTTATCTGACTGCTCCAGCTCCTCATCATAAAACATCCTGAGCAAACACACAATACAGGAAGGGATGCGAAACACGTAAATAATCTCTGAAATTTAACGGCGATCGTAAAAATGAACAAAACCAGTTAACCCAGTTCCTTTCTAACCTGCAGTAAATCATCTGAGGCGGTTTGCAGACTTCTGGACTTACTTGTTGAGCAGCAGTTCGCTGGCGGTCAGCTCGGTGGTCATAGACGGCAGCATGATGTCTGACCTGCTGTCTGAGCGGCTATCGGACGTCATCATCATGCCCCTCTTTCTGTAACAGTCACTTTCATCGTCACTGAGCTCCAGACGGTCAAAGCTGACCGCCTTGCTGTAGCTGGGAGGCACTTCAGCATCTGAGGTTTTGGAGGCATCTGTATCAGGGGTGTAGAGGACACCTGATGTCCCCTCTGTCTGCATGAAGTCCCGCTGGTCTCCCTCTTCTTCACTCTCTGTGATAAATTCATTCTCCTGAGCAGAGAGGGCGGACTCTGCTTCCTCCAGCCTAGTGGAGGGACCCTCATCTGGGCTGAATGACTCCAAGGGACCTTCTCCTTTTTCCTGGTTCTCATGTGCCACCCCTCCTTCCTCATCCTCCTCATCCTTTATATCGCCCTTGTCCTTCTCGTCCTCCTTATCCTCCTCTACCCTCTCATCATCTTCATCCTTCTCATCCTCCAGTCCCTGTTGCCCCTCCTCCTCCTCTTCTTCTTTGACTCCATCTTGCCGGGGCTCTCCATCACTCGGTGGTTCCCCCTCTGCTCCCCGACATCCCTCAAACGATTGGGATTCCCAAGGACTATGCTCCGTGTCTTCCCCTTGGTCCTGCTCATCTTCAACTTCTTCTATGGTGTCTGTCGTACCCTGTCTCGAGTAGAGTTCGACACACTGCGTTGTTTCACTGCGGAGGACAAACACACACACAGAAAATTGTGTCAGCATGTTTAAGCCTTTCTACCTGAAAAACATTAAAAAACTTAACTGGTTTTTTTCAACTCATGGAGGACAGACCAGTCCAACACTGAATTCATCCATGGAAGTTACAAATCAAGGTGAAACCAGATGGAAACACAATCAGAGTGATGGATGCACTGATTTTAGTGATGCGAGAGGATGAGGAGCTGGTGTGAGAAGCACAGAGGCCAGGCACCTGGATATGAAGCTGCTGCCGCTCTCCGCTGATGAGTTGAACATGCCTATGCTGTAAATCCTTCCCAGCTTGGGTCTGGGACGCTCGCTGGTTTTGGGAATGTTTTCTGGCATCGCATCCATGTCTTCCAAAGTAGATTGCCGAGAAAACAGTGTGGTGGCCTCAGTTGCCCCACTGATGGGTGATGGGAGATGGCATGATCGAAGGTGAGAAAGATAAAATGGGATCGATGGTTAATGTGAAATTAAAAAATGTTTTCAAAGTTTAAAGATGCAACAGAATTTAAATGAGATGCATTTGTGTGAAGTTAATGAAGGGATGAAATTTATAAGGAATAAATGCAATTTTATTACCATCAACAGATTTTATTATACTGAAATTTTACTATTTCTATTTTATCCAATTTTATTCTATTCTAAACACTGTTGTTGAACATAAATGTTAGCGGTTCAGCTTTTTCACCATGTTATCCAACAGTCTTTTAGAAAAGTAAAATAGTTTGCACATTTTGAACCTACATGTTACATTTTCCTACACATGCGCCGCTCATAGCACACATATGTCCCGTATAAGCGGCGTGATGTACGTCACTGCAGGAGTAGAAGCCGTATCAGAGACCCAAAGATAAATAAATTAACATAAATCTGATATAAACTTTTAACAGACTGAAAATAAAGTGAGAACTTTCCTCCAACATGAAATCATGAATCTGTGAGAAAGTTCAAAGATGCTCTAAAAGCATCTTCCGGTGGTTTGATGCCTCACATTGCAACTTAGTACCTGGACAAACTGTCTCTGGAGGCCGTGGAGTCCTGGCTCCCCATCGGGTATCCTCCTCTTCTCTTTCGTACCTTTGTGGAGCCCGAAGCCGACCCGTCCATGCTAAGCTGATCTAAACTGGCCTGTCTGGACATAGTCTGCCTCAAGGCCTTCTGGTAGTAGATGTGGATGCTTTCTCTGTTTGGCACATTACCCTGACAGGAGGAGAGGAGGGTAAATAATCTTCAAAAGACATATTTAAGAATGAACTCCCTACATGTGAAATATAATGAGCTTATAAACCTTTTTGACTTCTCGTGTTAGCATGCAGCGCTCGATTCGCAGCACTGTGGAGATGTCAATGTACTCCCTGCACATGTCATTCATCCAGCTGGTGAAGCTCGTCACCGTCGTCTGGAAGAGCACCCAGGTGAACTTGATGATGTTGAACACTCGCTTGATGATGTTGTCTGCAGAGAGCGAGAAAAGCTAAAATAAGACTGTTCTTGCAAAACCACAGCAAACCAGTTATTACTGCACAAAGAGGGAAACATGAAATGGAAAGTGTCTGTTCTTGTCTAAAAAAGTGAGACGTAGCTTCCTGCGTCTGTCTTAGATCAGAGTTTGTTTTGAAGTGTAAGCAGTTTCTAACCCACAAACATGCATTATCCTACAATATTCCAGTGAGTCAAAGAAAAAGGCACAAAACAAGGTTAATGTCATGAAAAACCTGTTTGATAAGAAACCAACCGGGATTACGGGGCTTCTTTCCCTCTTCTTCATTTTCTTGTCCATCAGACAGCTCTCCGACCTCAATCACCACATGACCAGCTGGAGCACCATAAAGAGATGATCATCAATATCTCAAGGCTTCTTATTGCTTTATGATTTAAAAAACAATGATGGATTTGTATTTAAAATCTATTCATAAACAGATTGTTGCACTAATTTTATAGAGCAGGATTTATAAGGTAAGGAAAAACTTATAAATCTTTACTGGAAACCTCAGTTTACATGTAAAAATATTCATCAATATTATGACGAAACATTTTCACTTGACTGCTTATTAACCCTAAACGAGTGTTATATTTGATATTTTACATTTTGGAGACATTTGGCATCATTTAATGGAAGAAACTTTGCCTAAAACTCTGTTCTACACAATCTGATACTTGCCTCCTGTCCCATAACGGATACCAGGGATCATTACAGTAATATTGACTTATCACACTGTAATAATTAGTAAAAATACACCAAATAAAGTGTTTTACTAAAACATTCAAGTAAAGACAGCAGATTTTTTTTTTAAATTGACTTTTCTTTGCAGTTGTCTACAGGCCATGCTTTAAAGGATGAAGCACAAACACACATTATATGCTTACTTTCAGACACAAACACACACAGACACACGCAAACACACACGTAAACACACACACTACTCCAAAACAAAGACTTGTTTGATGAAAACTGATTGCTGGCGTTCACCACAGTCACAGTTTAATGATGCAAAGAATTGAACTGACCTAAACTTTTACATGTCGTTCAGTAAATCACAATATTTATATT
>JBAMIG010000008.1:18853217-18864814 GCA_037177335.1 Kiunga ballochi
TATGTGTAATGAATCTATATGATATATGGGTTTCACATTCTGAAATGACTGATGAAGAATATTACACTTTTTCATAACATTCTAATTTCCTGAGATGTACCTGTATATATATATATATATATATATAAAAGCATCATTGCAAAGCCTGATTAGCCACCATTACAATGAGGTGTAACCATTAAATGGGGTAAAAGCCGGTTTCTGGCACATCGGTGACTTTCCACTGCATTACACTGAACATAAAGAGTGCAGAAAACTAGTACCAACACCCACCACAGGTTGTTTGTCATTATTTGAGTGAGCTGATCAGAACCTGACCTACACAGTGTGCTGCGTGAGAGGAAAGAGGTGAGTTACATCTAAAGTAACTGTTAATCTGTCAGCAACAGTCAAAGCACTCAGAAGCGGCTTTCAGAAAGTTTAAAAAGGGGGAAAAACATTGCAATGGAGTCATATGGTTTCAAATAACATCAATATGTACTTTTACATTTCATCTGGAGGGGAAGCTAAGCGGAAATAAAGCAGTTTCCTCATAATTCTGCAGATGCAGTGAAGCTACAGGAATGTAGAGCAGCTTTACAGTTCAGTGAGAATCACAGCTGGATGGAGAATTATGTTGTTTCACACATAGTTTGTACAGTAACAGTAAAATATATTCTGTCCAGAGTCACTGAGGAAACCCTGCAGATGCTTCTAGAAGCTCCTGCAGAGGAACATGTACTCTAATTTCATTCACTATAAATGTAAGTTTAGTACAGCTCGTGTTTGAAAAAATAGCATAAAAAAGCTCTACACAGAAATACCACACTGTCACATTTCCTCCCCAGATTCATCACCATCATAAAAACTACCTGAACCCTCCATGACCTAAGTTTTAGATGTTGGTTTGTATTAGGTATGCAACATATCCAGAACATAATTTATTTTTCTAAAAGAGATGAGATGCTCTTTTTTCTTCATGGGACATTTACAGTTATGTGCAATCAGCAGATTTTCATTAAAGGGCTCCACAGATCTTTCCTCAGCTGCTGGCTGAGTGCATGGAAGGCTTTATGCAGTCATGGGAAATTATGCAAAAGCAGCTGATGGGTCACAATCAGCATTTTAAGGAGGTATTTCTCTTATCTGATGTTTGATCCTGAACCAAAACAAATGAAATATACTCTATAGATACTAACAGGGAGATGATTTATCAAAGCAGACTTAATAAAGTATCTGTTTACTTTAGATTGCATGCAAAACTCCTCACCCGTGATGATGAGGAGTAAAGTGAAGTCTGAACAAAATGAAACTGTTGCTGCTGATATTGAGGTCAGTCAGTTTTCTTACCTCTGAAACACAAACCAGAACAATGTAGCAGGAAACGATCTTGATGATGTGAATCTCCAGCAGCCACCAAATGAAAAGCTGGAGTTTGTGGAAATACTCCAGGAACTTGAGGAAAAGCACGGTCAGGCGGTCGACCACCAGGTGCCATTTGCTCTTCAAGTCTGAAGAAAGAGAGAGAATACAGATTCCCTAAGAGGTGAGAAAATAACACAAAGTGTTTACAGGTTTCAGCCATAATAACAGAAGCATGTCTCCAGATTAAAGACTATCGTCTTTGCATTTAAGGAAGAAATAATCTGACATGTTGTTATAAATATACATTATCTGAGACTTAAAACATGTGGAAAAAAAACTCAAACTAAATATTTTATATTTATAAAATTATTTCTATGATAATAATAATAATCATTTTATAAAAAATGAAATAAAAATAATAAAATAATAATTATTTAAATGCACCTTTCAAAACTCTAAGATTACATTATGAAAAAAACTAAACAAAAGACACAAAACAAAACAAATAGACAAAGTTTTATGCAGTAAGCCTATCTGGACAGGCTGAAGTAAAAACAAATGTAGAGTATCATAATTTAATACTTTAACCTTCATTTGTTTGATTTACTTGCTGTGGTTCTGTGTTCAGCGTTTTATTTAACATTTGTTTAAAATGCTAAATTTACTTTTTTCACAAAGAAAAATACCATTAAAATTTGGCATATATATAAAAAAAACACAAAAAAGTTTATTACTTACACACAAACTATTATTGATAGATTATGCTAAAATAAAACTGTGTGGTAATAAAGAAAGAACCAGTTTAGAGTTTAAAGAGTCGAATCTTTGGATCTTTTCCATCAGCACTCTGAGAAGTTTCATGTAGCACAATTATTGTGTTAGTTAAAAATGTCCTAAATAGTGTTTCATACCGTATTGTGAGGATTTGCATCTGATTCTGCAGTGGAAACTGAGGAGGAGAAAAAGTGACGAAGCTCTCCACAGAGACAGGAAATAAATATGAAGCAAAGCGATTGCATGATTTACTAATGTCAGAAAGTTTTATTTAACAACAGCTTCATGATTTATTACTCTGCACACCAACATAAAAAAATTACTTTATTCATTGTTGGACAAATACCACTAAACACCCCTTTGAGCTGTGGGACTGACAAAACACCCGGTAAAATACGATCACATGCTTTCCAGCGTTGCCAGAAATGTTGTTTTTGTGTCTTTTTCCAACACGCAGTTTGTTTAAACTGATCTAAACATCTTTAAAATAAAAATTAACAAGAAACTCCAAATCTTTTTTAATGACCTGAGAATTAGGACTGAATATTTGGCTTTATATTCTCATAAAGAATATAAATCTGCAGCCACAGAGTGGTAGTGGGCATAAACTTTCACAGAAGCCGCATTATCTCAGGTTTTAATAGAGGGCTCATTGTTTGGATAAGAAACTCTGAGTGAACATATAGCCTGCATGGCAGATCCACAGCTCATTATGGACTAAAGGGTCCTGCAGGGCTGTGTTTTATTACCTATTTTATTTTCTGTGTATATAAACCACACTTTAATTTAAGACCAGCTGCGCTGTCTTTACATTTAGTTAGTCATAGCAGGAGTGTGAAAGTGAGCACTTATATACTGCGTCAGAACAAAAACTAGAAAATAAATCTGCTGAACAAAAAACTTTTTTATACCTCTCCTACAGTGATTAATGACGGACTGGTGAGAAAACAGGCAGCTGATACTCAGGAACCAGCCGAAAAGTTGTGGCCTTTTAAATCTGGATGCAAAAAAAAAAAAAATAAACCTCAAATCGGACTGAGGTGCTACGAGGCGAGAGAAACCTGAGAAAAACCACCTCTGCACTGATTTAGAAAACAGTCTCCTCTTCACTGCACACAGCAGCCCTGTAGCAAAATGTTATACACGCTACATGACATACAGCTCTGCGACCAACACGGCAAATCAGCATCAACATCAACTGTATGATGAGCAGCAGCAGTCACATATTTGTGTGATTATGTGAATTACAGAAGTTTATCTCCACAGTGCATTGTCAGCACTAGAGGATGGCAAGTCTGCACACATTTACAAAAAAAACGGCCTGTTTGAATTCATCAAAACTAATGAAAATCATCTTTGGCAGCAGTAAGTCCGGGATTCAGGAAAAAAGCTTCCAGGGTAAAATATGCTGGTGGAAAAAACCAAGTAGATCTGTGTTGCATCAAATCTCCCATCATGTCCGTGTCATTATTACTAAATATTTATGTGATCTGTGTTCTGCTTCTCTGCTGTTTCATTTAGCTGTGTCTTATTTGTTGCACTCATAATGTGTGAAAAAGAAACATGACTTTTCTCATCTGCATCTCAAAGTATCAAAACACCAGAAGAGCACAATGTTCCTCATGTCTTCTACGCTCGTAAGCCGCTTTGCAAGAAAGCCTCTGCAGAAAGCCACTTAAATATTCATGCAAACCATTGTGTATATAATGAATTATATGTTCTGTGTGTAGTTAGATGAATATTTACTCTAAATACATATCTATTATGAGAAAATCTGATTTTTAGAAGGTCTGAAACAGTAAAAAATGTGAGTAAAAAATATATAAGCAGATTATTTCTGCGTCACACACCAAGTTTAAACAGGAATTTTTCAGCATTATTATCATGTTCTTGATCAAAACTTTAAGTGTAATCACTGGATTTGAATTTAAAGTTGATTGTAAACTATTCAACCAAGAAATGGGAAGTAAAAGCTTCTCTTTTGGCTTCAACCCTGACCACAAATAATCAGTAATTACCGTACCGATGTATGAGGGTCACTAAAGAAAGAAATTGAAATGTTTGTACAAACTAGAAAACTCAACTCAACCATGAACTCAACTCAAAAGATCCCATCTAATTCCTAATAATAATAATTTTTAATGGGCTTTATTGCAACTGGAACATATAATCATAGTCGATGATAGTAAGCTCCATGTGCAAACCCTTCTTGAGGGTCACAATCCTGCTGGTGTTCCACATGTTCCTGCTCTAACACACCTAAAAATGAATCAGTGTAGATCTTTATTAAGCTGTTGGATGAATTTAATGAAAAGCAGCTGTGTTGGAACAGGGACACATGCCTAACCCCTGCATTAGATACATATCTAATCATTTGTCATTAAATTAAATAAACTTGTTCTTTTATTAAAAAATGTCTTTAAAAGAAAAATTAATGACATCAACCCCCAGAAACATGAAAGAATGAATAAAACCTCCAGTGACGTACAGTTTTTCTCTGTTAGTTTGAGCTGGGACGGTCTGAGTTGAGCTTGTGCGTGTGCTGCTGTTAGCTCTGATATTCTCCGTCATACAGTAATAACATGCTTCATGGATCACTGAGAAATACTATTCTTAAAAATGACAGCCTTTGCAGAAGAGAAGGGCGGCCTGAAGCGAGTGAATCATCCCTAAAAAAAAACACCTATCTGAAAAAGTGCATTTCATGGTTCAAGGAGAAGCTGTTGTGATGTCTTCGTGTGGTATTTTCATTAAAACATTGCACCAACGAAGTCTGCAGGAAAAGTTTTCAGCCAATCTGGTCATTTCACATAATCATCTGGGTTGTTCACGTCAAACACAGCCACAAAGACAAACCAGAAAAAACAATAGAAACAAACATTATTAACAAGAAATGCTGCATTTTTCAGCTGTATTTCTAGTTTTTGTTTGTCCTGACTAGGCTACCCCACACTATGGGAAACAGCCGTGGTATATAGATAGATGGATTTCTAGTTTTTATATTGATTGCAGCATTTAATGTTTGCTCTCTATTCTTTATTTTTTCGAAATTTGTAAAAACAAATGAAGACAAGCCGCTATAACGCTATTCGTTTCCGTTTCTGCTCAGTCTAGTCAGCTGCAACTAACCCCAGTGTCACTCTGCAGTATATGCCTTGTTTAACACAGTGCTGACATTTAAACATTGTGACAAAAATAAAGTGATGTATTTAATGAGGAATTATTATTCAGATCAGTTTAACAGAAAGCTGATCACAATGATAATAATAATTAGAATAATAGTGGCAAAGAGATGTTACTGCTTCACTTCTAAGGAATATGGGGAGGATATTCCACTGAATCTAACCACTATATTTCTACGTTTACATGCTTATTAGTCATTGCTGTGCTGAAATAATGACACAGACTCATAAGTAACCCTCAAACAGTGAATCTTCATTAACACTATTTCTCGTTGCTCTTTGTATAAATGTGAACTTATGCTCTCTGTCTTTTCAGACGTGTGCTGCTGACCAAGAAAACTCGGTTTCAGATGGATTTCAGGTTTTTTGTGTCACAGTGTTATTGTTCTTCTGTTCAGTACCTGAGCTCTGCTCTGTGCTCGGCTCCGGTTCGGTCCCGCTGCAGTGGTAGCTGTCCTCTGTGCTGGACTGCCGATGCTCAGAGAAGCTCTGGGCCTTCTTGCTTCCGATGTCCGTGTCATCCATCACCACCACCAGGGTCTGCCCCATCTCCTTTTCTGAATCCCACCCTGCCTGCTCCTCCTGTTCGTCTCGCTTCTCCTCCTTCTCTCTGGGCAGCATTGCTTCCACCGAGCTGGCGCTGAGCATGGTCAGGTCAGCCAGGCTGCCTTCAGGGTCCACCAGTCTGAGGATATGCGAGCAGTTTATACACAATAAGATGTGTGCACATATTAACTTTGTCACGTCTGTATTAATATACTTATGAGGATCTACCAGACACACGTTTGCACTGTATAAATATATAAACACTATTGTAGCAACTTGTATTAATTAATAAAGAAAAAAAATCAGAATTGTTCAGTCAGGATGCTTAAATACCCCAAACACACACTAATGCTGATAAACATGTTTTCTTTTTGTTTTACCATTGATAGAAGTTTTATTATGTCCAACTTTCCTGCTATCTTAATGTCAACAACCTTTGCAATCACAACCCCTAATCATCTTTTGTGCTCTTTGTTTTTGCTGACTTAGCTGAATTTTAGTGTTTATAAATGCATTAATTTGGGGGAGGATACAACAGTTTCCCGTTTCCTGTTTAAGAGCTGACAGATTAAATGATCAGTTTCTTTGCACTCATTCTTGCACCAATATTTTATCTTACTGTCTTCTAAAAGACTAGTTGTTTTATTCTATGGTACCAATTTTATCATGCATTTTTAGCTTTTTTTTTTAGGTTTGCATGAAACATTTATGCTCGGTGTGTGAGGAGGTGATGTATGGAGCAGTCGGAGCATTTTCAGATGAAAAAATAAAGTCTGATGAAGGAGTTAGGCTACCACGAATGGGAGCATCAGAGGAAAATATCTTTACAACACATAAAACCCTACCATAAAAATATAATTTTACACCATATCATTAGTGCGTCCGACATCTTTTTAACATTTTCTCAACCAATAATGTCCACATTGCAACACATGATGGCCGTTTAACATTTTCGCCTGCAGCTATGCAGAATACATCAAGTTATTTGTAGATGTGAGAAAGTTTATTCCTCGTATCTTTTGCAAAACTTAAAGTCAACATTTATGGTGCCTTCTAAGCATTTTCCTGCATACATTGACCTTGATACCGGCAGAGTTGATCAGTTGTTGGACATATTGATCGGCAGAACTTAATAAACCTTTAGAGCAAAATTGCATCTGCATCAGGGCAGAGCTTTCACATATTTTGGTGCACATTATATTGCTATGTTGTCTCTTTGGGTTTTTCAATTGAAATGATTTTATCATGTAAAGCACTTTGAGTTGCCCGTGGTGTGAAAAGGGCTTTAGAAATAAAGTTTGATTTGATATAAATTAAACTGGTGCTAAAAACCCCCCAAAAAAACATCTTATTACAAAAGTACTTTTATTTCTCTGGAATGTATTTGTCATGTTCACACAATATTTTTTCTTTTTTAATCAACTGAAGAGATAACGGAACAAGCAGCTGATGTTACGGATCATAGACGCAGATGCAGAATAAGAATAAAAACACGACTGGGAACTTGTAGAATGGGAAATAAGGGTCACTGGGAATCCTTATCTAACCAAAGAAACACATTAATTACTGTTTGGTAACATAAAAGTAAAGTAATTGTGTGTTTGAGCTGCTGCAGCTGAGACGGCTGTGGAGATAGAAGCTGCAGGTAAATGCATTTTCACAAATCTGCAGAAGCAAATATTTAACTAAAAGGAAAAAAAGTATTTTACTTTGAAGAACAAGGATGAGTTTAAGGAGTCTACAGCTTAACTCTGAAGCACTTTCACAAAACTGGTCCTCATAAGCATATGAATACCACACAGGCTCGTTCACATGGTCCAGGTGACGGTCAAGAGGCAAAGTGTTCAGGTGCGGCTCATCAGCTCTGTGAGCGACCTGAACAACAGAGCAGCATTTCATCAAGCATTGTAACCGAAAAGCAGTGCACATTCCTTCTGCATTCTTAAAAACAATGTGTGTTATTTTAATGATGTGGGGGTAAATTCTCTCCCTGCAGCAGATAAGTATTAGCTGTAGGGAGGCGAGTAACCTTCTGCAGTCTCCTCAGGCAATGGAGCGCAGTCAGAGTTTACATAAACCGGCTGCATATCAAAACAAGCATTCTGCTATCCAGTAATCTCACTTACTTGCTCTGCTGAGTGGGAATTTTTTCTTTGATGCTGCTCAGGACAAAGTTACACAGAAGTCATGATGAACAGGAGGACAGCTTGCATAAGCAGTTTGAAACTGAAAAGCCACTTTTTACATATTCGTGTAGAAATATTCAAATGCATGGAAAATGGCCACAAGACTCCAGTGGTTTGGGGAGGTTTTTTTTTGGAGGAAAGGGTTCATTTTCTGAGGGTTGGTGCATAAAAAGGAGTCATTGGTAAGATACTGGAAGGGAAGAAGATTTACTTTATTTAAACATGCTTGAGAAATCCAACAAAGCAAAGCACAAGTTGTAACAAAACCTGAAAGAGATAGATTTAAGAGGATTGAAAATGTAGATCACTTTTATTATAAAGGAAAAAAAAACAAGGTAACAGGGGAAAATAAGGAAGAGGGTGTTAAACATGAGGAAGTTGCTGAGGCTCAGAGGTGAACTGGGATGGCAATGGATGCCACAGAAAGCGAGCAGGTACCCACCTATTCATGATTAAATAAACACGCCCACTGACTTTAGCGTGGCTGTGAGAGAAGATGGCAGAGAAGAGATGGCAGCGGGTCACAGTGAGAAGCAGCTTAGCTGAGCGCACCAATGGGAAACCCACAACACAACAATAAAATAAAAACAAATCATGCATCAAAGACTGAAATGTTGATGCTATAATGACATAGCAGAGCAAAGATGTGATGAGAACAATGGTTATAAAGGGAATTTTGTAGGGAGTATGATGGAAAAAGGACAAACCATTCTCTAAACATCTATTTAGTTTCATATAATAACAATAAAGTTGCAAAAAAAGGTGTATCTGTAGTTTTCTTATGTTGCAACTATGTTAAAGAACAAGGTGAGGGCAGATCTCTCTGAGACTGTTTGAGTGATCTTCCTGCAGGCTCTGTTGTCAAAGGAGAAACCTTTTATTGGTGTCTGCAATCACAGAAAGAAAACGTGCCTCACCTATAGATAGTGCTCTCCTCTTTCGCCACCACAGCCTGGAGGTCTGTGAGCTGGAGAAAGCGTTCATGGAAGTAGTGCAGGTGGAGAATGCACACCAGCAGGAAGGAGGTGGGGATGAAAATCCTGGTGAACAGCTGGCCGATATCAAATTGCTCCAAGCCCAGATCCTTCAAACTGCATCAGGGAAAAAGATGTTTGTGGTTACATATCGAGGAGCAGTCAGTGATCTCCACCTGACTTTTTACACATGGGGTTTCTGTAACCCGTCACATCTAGATAGAAATAGAAATGTCTGCAGCAGTGGGACTCTGAGAGGAATATCCCTTCATGGAAGATTTACACAGGGACACTGGAAAGTACATGCATACATGCATAAAAGACAAAACGTGGATTAAAACCAAGGAAATGAGGAGGAGCGTGATTATTATGGACCGATTGGTGATCCCCACCAATATCCAGTCACTAAATCAGTATTACAACCAGTACAGGCACACCTGTATCATTGCCTTTACTGAGACACGGCTCACACCCAGGAATCCATAGGAATGTGGAAGTAACAGGGAGGAGTATGCGTCTAAGTCAACAAGCAGTTGCGCAAAATCAAACATGACATTGAGCTTATGGCTATTTCTATTAGTATTAGTGAGCGACTCTGAGATGAGGAGAGTATTTCCACATTACAGATATGCATGAAATGTACTGATTCGTCTATATTCTAAGATCTACCCTGAATTAAATGAATTGCCTGACTGTTGTTTTGTGAGGATACAGTGATCCAGAAGAAGGTTGTTACTCACTACTTGTTCCAAAAAGTAACACATTTAGTAACTGAACTATTCTACAGTAAGAGAAACAGAAAGATACGCGCACATAACTGGATATTTAAAGCAGAACAGACAGAAAGCTTTATTCTGACCTTAAGCTATTATCTCTAAGAAAAGTAAACAGTAACGCCGACTCATCGAACAGGAATTCAATCTAACAATAAAACGTTTTAGAACCACAATGTGAATTTTATAAAACGAGTGAAAGAGGATGTTTATGGCAAAGCAAAGAAACTTCTATCAACACTTCTCCCCCCACATACAATAAAAACCATCTCAGTCCTCCCGAGGAGATTGACAACAGCTATTTAAACTTGAGCTCAAATGAAACTGTAAACTATGTCCACTCTGGAAAGACCTCAGGTGAGTCACAACTCTCAGTGAATGTGATAAAACTCCAGTGACTTCACAGGCTGTCTGAGAGAAATCCCCTGCAAACAGAGAAACTCTTCTGGAGATAAGCAAAACTACATCCAGTCCAGCTGATGTGACTCAATGTAGATTGGAAAGTACCGGTGCATTTTTATCATCTGTTTAGAGTTTGGGAGACTAAGTGCTGTTTAAAACACAGCAGGCAAAGCTTTGACCACTAGTGGAGGTTATCACAGGGGAACATGAGGTCCAGCTGGTCCAGTAAGGGCCCCAGGGGTGCATTAGGGCTGATACAACGTTTTACTTGAATATCTGAAAATGCATCATCAATTTTAGAGCAAAATGCACAAATAAAAAAACGTCTTTGAGGATCTTGAACGTTTAAGCGAGACAGAGCCGAACTGCACTGCATCCGTAATCCCAACATCACTGTGATACATGTCTCAAACTGGTCTGTCCCCAGTCCAGACATTTCTGCACCCAAAAACATTTGGCACAACATGAAATAGAAAGTACAAGAAAGAAAACCTGGGAATGGTGCATTTTACTGAGTGTTAACAGAAGAGAGGTGGTAAACAGAGCTGTTAAAATAGATTCATAATGATACACGCATCTCTTCTATTAGCTATAAAATATTGTTTTTTGGCATCAGTCCTAAAAATGATTTTATTTGGTTTTATTTGGTCCGTGTGTACTCAGATCCACAGCTCTACAGAGGAGCTCACCTTTGTTTTTTCACATTCAGGCTGTCCGACCAGAACTTGTCTGAGTTATCGAACTGGAAGGTGTAGACCACGGTGAGGACGATCATGGTGTAAACCACCACCGACATCCAAAAGTACTTCAGAATCCTTCTCCACCACTGAAAATGCACCTAGACAAAAATAATTACTTACATATTTTAAAGGTTTTTTTTAATTGACAGCACCTTGTTTATATGCTCACTTCTGACATACAGCAGCATTTCTAAGAGCATCAAACAAAGGTTTTTAAAATATCTAAAATTAACTAAAAAATGCTGAAATATATAAGAAAGATATAGTAAAATGCACAATAAACTGTCTTTTTATAGGAAAAAAACACTTTAAAGCAATGATTTGGTCATGTTTAGAAATTCTAAACAGAATTTTAAACAAGCAAACAATGAATTTTTCCTAAAATGAAGAAAAATATTAATACATGTGATTCAGTCTCAAAAAGGTTCAACTTATGATCAATAAAGCATTTTACAGTGGTATCAGAGGTGTGTGTGTGTGTGTATGTGTGTGTGGTGCCTGATAGAGAAGTGTGTTACAGTGGTATCAGAGGTGTGTGTGTGTGTGTATGTGTGTGTGGTGCCTGATAGAGAAGTGTGTTACAGTGGTATCAGAGGTGTGTGTGTGTGTGTGTGTGTGTGTGGTGCCTGATAGAAAAGTGTGTGTGTGTGTATGGTACCTGATAGAGAAGTGTGTG
>JBAMIG010000008.1:18868119-18889666 GCA_037177335.1 Kiunga ballochi
TGTGGACGCCAGAGCTGGGACTTGAACCACTAACTCACTGGTTACGAATTGACCCGCTCTACTACATGCGCCACAGCTGCCCTAAGCGACATGTCTTTGCCCATTTCTGATGTTTCTCGTAGGAACAACCCAACGAGCTTCAGTATTGCTCTACAGAAAACTACTGAGAACCTCCATCCATCTTTTAAATACAACATATGCTTGTTAAATGTCTCAGAGGTTTTGCATTCAAAACTTTTTAACCCAAATTAGATCAGTAACAAGTCAAACTTTAAGTATTTCCATTTTTGCTTTATTTTAGTTTAATTAACTGGTTTTCATTCTGACACTAAAAGCAAGATGAAACCCATCCAGACAGAACCCACATGTGCTGGATATGTGTGTCACATGACTTTTATACTAGAGTACTCACCATCATAGCTATGAGAGCACATATATAGCTCTGTTTCATGATAAAGTTGAAGATTTTGACCAATGCACCGACTCCTTTTTTCTTGATATTTTCTTCTTCCTCAGATTCCTTCAGCGCTGAATCCTCTGGAGGCAAACACACCTCAGACACATACTCTTCTTTCTTCTCTGTGAGGTCAGAAACAAACCATTAAAAGAACAGTTTAACTTGTGCATCCTAACTTCAGCCAAAAAAAAAGCTTTAAAATGCTGAATCTTTCAGCAGATATGAGTGAAATCTTCATAGCGTAAGGTTTATATGAGAGAAATTTAGAAACAACTGATGTGGAAATAGAAATATTTGAGACAAAATTTTAAGAAAATCCCAATTTTCACTTTGAAATCACAAAAAAAAAAGATTTTAAATCAATATTACTTTTGCATGTAAGCAAATTATATTTTTAAAGAAATTTTTAAAGAACTTGAACAAGCTAACGGTTGACAGACGTTGCTATATGATTTGTTGGTGAGGCTTTTTGCCTCTCGTACACACGGATACCTGCTGAACTGAAGCATAAAGCTGCTGCTTGAGTGAAGTGTAATTGCCATGACCAGACACCTCTTCTGCTCTTTTACAGTTTGTTCTAATTTCTAAAATATGCATTAAAAAACTTTAGTTTTTTCCAGAAATGTTTATATCAATGGATTTCCGAGGTACCGTTTATGCAAGCTGGTTCCTCTGGTTTTTGGCATGTACATCTAGTTCTAACCAGCTCACAGTCCACCGCTTCGTTACCTACAAATTTCCCCAATTATTTATTTAGGTTGACGAACAGCTCACCTGTACTGTCGCTGTGCTGGTCCATTTTATACTGGGGGTTAGAGTACAAGCTCATACAGACTGGTCCATTGTCCTCCATAGCTGTGACATAGTTGAAAGACGTCCCGTTTGAGGTGGGCAAAACCTGTAAATCATCACCACAAAATACAAATAAATGTCTAAAACAAACTACTCTGTAGCAATTTGCCCCGTAAAAAGAATCAAAGTAACTCATTTGATTAAATGATCTACCTAAAGTACATTATATTGTCATAAATCAGAGGTTCATTAAGCATTATTTTTCTCTTCCTTATTTCTCTTTATCTGCTATGTATTGGCTTTGTAGGACAATAAAATGCTTCTCCTTCACATCACTTTGAAATCAAAGCCTCAAATGAGTTTTATCTCCACAAAGTTAAAAAAAGAATAATAAAAACATAACCTCTATGAGCATTTATCAGCTTTATTCTGCTGGAAAACAGCAGCTTTTACTAAGCCCTGTGAAAAAGCACTCTTCAGACAAGACAAGACGATTTAAGAACATCCAGAGCAGCCGCACCTCAGTTGTACTGATGCCATCCTGGGTGGCGAGGAGCTAGGAGGAAAAAAAAAAGGAGTAAGATGTGTTATCGATGAGCTGCTGAAGTCTTTTTTTCCTATTAGACGTTGATAAGCAAAACAGCAGCTACTCTGTAAATCGAGCTCATCACTCATCTGTGTCGGTACATGCTAAAAGCTTTCAGACTTCAGAAGGTTGCTACGGGAGACCGAAGGCCTGAATTGAGGAGCAAGGTCAGAAATTGTGGGCGAAGGAGAGCAAAACGATTTGTTTAGCTGAAATCTTTCCGGAGATGAGTCGTTCATGAAGCTTGTGAAAACACTCAGCGGCTGCAGGTTTGTGTGGGGACTAATACCCACCCCTCTCCCGCTCTATGATTGGTTTCCCTCGTTCTACTAGATCACTGCTTGATAATTAAACTGAATAAAAAAATATTTATCTGCTGCAACAACAGCTAAAGGAAATGAGTCATCTGGATGTGAGCAGCCAAAAGGAATTTTTCAGGAAACTGAGATGAAAATATTTGTGGGCTGTTTAGATTATCAACACTTTTCAAAGCTGTCCTGCTTTCATAGTTGGATATCACATGAGTATATGCTAACAAAATTGTGTTTACTTCATGAACTGTCCAATAATCCCATTGTTTCTCACGTACGTTTTTCTCATCTGTGCCCTGGCGTGATTCCCACCATGACTTCCTCTTCTTGTTGGCCGAGTTATTCGCTCCGTTTCCGTCCTGCTCCTCCTCCTCCTCACACATATCCTCATCTTTGTCGTCCTGAAAAAACACAGATAGACAGTTTAGCGTTTGATGTGTATCTTACACACCGATCTCAGGGCAACAGATTTAAGGATGGACGCAAAGCGACAGCAAAGACATGAATCCGAGAAGCGGGGTGACCCATTAGTAGGGTCTGTGTCTCACACAATGTAACAGAAAAACATATTTATATGCACTTTATATTATTCCTAATTAGGGAAGAATGTGTCCCAACACAAGTAGGAATCAGGTGATGATTCCTTTGACCTAACATTTGCATAAACAAACAGCTAAAAGCTCAGATTGGTGCAACAAACAGGTGATTTAACTGTAACCTCTGCAGTGAGAGCTGCTTATAACATAAAGAAATCATGTTGGACTACACAGTCATTGGTTGTGGACATGATCATCTTGTTTCTGAAGGGCTAAATTGTTTGTTTGCATCAAGCACTTGTTTAAGAAGACCGCTCAGATGACTAAAGCTGCGTTCAGCTCTGTCTAGCATTAATAAAACCAGGGAGGATAGCAGCAAAACATCATCTTTGTAGCACAAAAATTACTGAAATGATATCTGTATTTTGATAAAACATCACTTAAAAGTTAGGTGAAATCAAATAAATGAATTAATACAAGTTAACAGGAGTGTTAATTTGGTAAATTAGGAAAATTTACACACAGTATAAAGAGAAACCGAGGTGTTGGGACTAAACAACTGTTTAGCCTTAACACAATCATCTATCAGGGAGGGGTAATGAAAAAATGTTTCTATTTCCTTAGAAGCATTAAGACTGGACAGAATAGCAATAGAAAAAGGTCATGTGGTCTGATAAATCCAGATTTACTTAGTCCCAGAGAGCTGGGCACATCAGGGTGAGACGAGCAGAGGAAGACATACTGCACTGTTTGTGCTGAACATGCCTGTGTGTGTGTGTGTGTGTGTGTGTGTGTGTGTGTTGTGTGTGAAAGGGGGGTGGGGTAGCCAGTTATGGCTCAGAGTTGCTTCAGTTAGTTAGATTCAGGCTCAGCAACATTATATGTGCAAAATTAGGGTCAGATGACCAAGTGACTACATAAACCAGGATCCTCAAGATTCCTGCCACATTTAAATGCAACCTTTTCACCTTTTCTAACACCTGAATTCCCTCTTCTGCATGTCATCCAGCTCTGCAGAGGCCTGGTAATGAGACCTTCATTCGATTTAGCTGTGTTGGGTTGCATCTAAAAGTTGCAGGATGGTTGATTTTGAGGCCTGAACTTGGGCAACCCCTAACATAAACATACAGAGCGGCCAGGTTTTCCTGTCTGCACTTATCCAAAATGATAAAATCAGGATTCCTGAGCTCAGATTGAGAAAGGGTGCATCGGACAGGATGACACACACACACACACACAAAACGCTCATTCAGGGATAAAATTTTTCAAACCTTACAACAGCAACTCGAAAGAAACCTCATGTAAGCTTATTAAAATGATGCTAAGTCAGTTTTGTGCCACACTGTGTCCTAAAATATAACAAAATATAAAAGGTATGTGATTCATTATCAACAAGGCGGCGTATAAAAACGAAACAAAGAATTTATCTGTGGTAAACAACCTTGAAACTGTAATATAGGTTTAAATTGATATATTTATTATATTTCTAAGACCTAACTTAGCTCCTGTTTTGTGTCGTTGCTTTGCTGTTAAGAGTCGACATGAATCCGACATGATGTTCTCAATTTGTCTGGAATTCTATCAAATTTCTTAATTTCTGACATCTGTTGATATTAAATGATCTGTTTTCATCCAGTATTTTCCTTATTATTAAACAGAATATGAGGAATTAAAATAACGGGGGATGGAAATGGATTATCCATCTACATACTGTAATAGCTGTCAGGCCCAACCAAGCTGGTTCCGGTGCTGGTTTGGAACCAGAGCCAGACTAAGCACCAGCTCCTGGATCTTCAAACTGGGTCCATCCAGGCAACAACGGGCTCCATGCACAACTCAGCTGCTTCCTGATTTTAGGACAGCTCCTTTGTTTTCCGTCTTTCATTACAGGACAAACGTATTGATCAAGGTGTGTCTGGCTATTACCGTCCTGGTTACTGAGGTCAGGCACACCTGGATAAATCCGATCATCCACTAATGAAAGACAGGCTATGAAGGAGCTGTCTTAAATCAGGAAGTAGCAGCATTGTGCATAAAGCCCATAAAGCTGGCAACTTCAAACCAGCAACCTGCATTTTTCAGACCCTGAACTCTGATCTTGGTGACCAAACCACCTGAACTTCATCACGGTTGAGGTAATCCTCCAACCCACGGAGGATGGTACCCCGAATAAAGCTTAAAACTCTGACATGACGGAGTCTAGTAAGTGTCGCTGTTATAGTGTTAGCCATATGCAGCGGGGAAAGGCTGGGACATCAGACATTATACATGTAAACACGTTTCATATGATAGAATGACGAAGAACAGACAACTTGTTCTGTAGCTTTTACTCAGTAAAGCTAAATAAGAATAAAGCTTTAGATCGTGCTACCTTCCCCTGACTAAAACTCAGTCACAGACATGTTGATGGGAGTAATGGGATCATGTTGGTGCTTTGTTACTCCATGTGGGCTAAACTGGAGATGTTATTTGTTTTAATTAGTTTTTTTTACTGTTTTAATGTGTAATCCTGTGTAATCTGTCTTCTAGTATCATATTCTGTATCACATTACTGTAACGAGTAGTTTTTGTGTAATTAGTCTTTTTTTTAAATGGTTTTATAAATGGGTAATACTAAAGTACATTTTGCTCCGCTGCTTTCTGCTTCAGTCACGTTTCAGTTTCGCTGATTGGAAAATGCATGAGCATGCGCGGGTTTCTGCAGGACGAATGCGTGCAGAATAAATCTTTGGCTATACTCAACATTTTCACAGTCATCAATACTTTAGTTTGGTTTTGTTTTCTTTCTTATTGTAGTAATTTATTAAAAACAGTGTTGGACCACATTTATGGCTCTTTTTTTTTTTACACCAGGTAATCTAAAGTAACGAAATAAATTTGATATTTAGTACAATTTTACTTTTACTCAAGTAGATTTTTAGATGAGTACTTTTCATGAGTCGAAATTAAACAAAGTGAAAATACTTTTACTCAAGTAAAACTTTCAGTATTTGTCCCGCCCTGCAGTGCTCATGCTGCCCAGGTTTTATTCACAGGAGTTCATTTACTGACAAAAAATGTTAAATTAAGCAAAACAAAATGGCTTTTAATGCATTTGTATGACCACCAGGTGTTGACAGGTATCAATACCTAAACTGGTTTTTATTACTGCTTCCTGGTTTGGGGCTAGCTTGTTTATAATGGGTGGACATGGTGGTAAATAATTTACAAAATAGCAACATTGTTTATTGATCTTCTTAATTTCTCTGAAATTCTATCAAATTTCTCAATTTCTGACATCTGTTGATATTAAATGATCTGTTTTCATCCAGTATTTCTCCCTATTATTAAACAGAATATGAGGAATAAAATAACAGGGATGGAAACGGATTATCCACCTTGTCTGTTTGCAGAGATGAGGTCCATCAAAATCCAGCATTTCCATCATAAAACAGACCTGACAGCAGCTGATTTAAGAACTAATCATTTTTTATTATTAGCCCTTAATCTAAAGTGTAAGAGTAGGTGAAACATACACACCCTTCTGTGGAAAGATCAATAACGCATACAGCCCTACAGGTTTGCAGGGAAGTATTGACCCCGCTATAAAAACACTAATCTATAACTCCATTAGAAGACTGAGGAGCTGAGCCTTGGGCTCTGAGGGAAAGGAAGACAGAGACAGAAGTGGGTCTTCTTTCCTTGAATGTAACTGTACTGGTACTTTACTCTGCGTAGTTCCACCTCAGCAGTGGGAAAATATATAAAAAAAACAAACTATATACAATCTGTACTGGTTTATTCACCTAAACTTTATGGTGCTTTACTGGGAGAAATGTCTCTAAGTTGGTGCCTCCAGTGCAAAAAAATTCAACAGAATTGTCCCGTTTTTGACTCCCTGTCGACTTGTCTTTAACCTGCATGTATGTTTACCTTCAGCTCCTACATTTTTTCTTTTTTTAAGTCCCTAAATGACACGGCTGCTTTCTGATTAGACTGAAAATAGCCAAGCGTGTGCCGAAGACCTGAAACAATGAGTTAAAGCTGCAGAAATATGTCAAAGGCTGAGACATTTTGTCAGTAATTACCCACAAGCTACCTTTCTTTCTGATACAAAGTAATGTGATAGTCAATAAAAGTTCATGTTATGCACAACCAATTAAAAAGCTTCACCCTTTGGATAACCTGCATTTAAGCAAAATAAAGAGTTGCATGCCAGCCTGTGTTCTTCATTATGCCTTGAAAATGAATTAATAATTGTCTTCTTAGCTTGACCCAAGACTAATATAAACAATTTATTAAGATACACAAAGGTCTAATAACAAGCAAAGTGAAGAAAATCCATAAGTTCCTTCTACTGTATCTTAATCACAGCACGGCACATTGTTCTCTGAACAGGAGGAATTATTGGAAACACTTAACAGCGAGTGATAGATTTTACATTATAGAGTCACACAGTTTATGATTTGCCCAACCCTTTACAATTGCTGCGCTCTTTCAGCCGCTTCGGTTAATGATCACTCTTTGGTTTCATGCTGGAAAATCATCCCACTCAATTATTGGTGAGCGATTTTATGTCCATGTGCCCCGTCGTTTCTGCTATGACAGAGCAACTAATCCAAAACTGTCCCAGTTAAGGAGTTTGTGTTGCTTATGCTTCCTTAGAACATCTGATGGGTGAAAACCTGCAAGTGCAAGCAACTGACTGCATTTAGAGCTTCTTGTTTTGTTATCCAGCAGCTGCCCACAGATCTAATTTGAACTGGACCTGGAGAGTGCACACCATGCATCATCAGTGCATTTATTTCATACACACCGGAGACGTAACTCCAACCATTCCTCTCCCATTACAATCCCACAGATTGTTTGTGTCTGTTGCACAACTGAGCACTGCAACACAGGAGCATCACATCCACATGCGTTCTCCAGTCATACGTTGTCAAACTAAGTCACTGCTGTCTCAGATAGCACGTACGGTAAGCTGCACCCAGTGGTCAGATCCAGCTGGGAATCGATTGTACTGGAATCCTCCATCAGTACAGTGTCTCTGATCTCAAGGCCACACGGCTGCTCATTTAATTCAATCTGAATCTATTTCAGCTCACTGTCTGGAATTTATGACAGATGTAATAGTGAAGTTGTGTCATAAAACACACTGATAAACAACCCTATCGTACATTTCAAGCTCCTACTGTTAGCATTTTCTTATTGTTGCTAACAAAACTGGGAAAAATTGACTTTGCAATACTTTATCCTGATACTTTATTCTTCATCTATTTACAATCAGATGCTTTGAAACCTCTTCCAAATCACCAGTATGATTTTAGAGAACTACTAAATTCATTAAGGGTTTTCACTTTTAAGAACTTCATTTTAAAGCAGAGACCTGATATTATAAACATTTAATAAAACAGTGTTTCTATAACACCACCCCTAGAGGTAAGTATGTAAACTTTCCACAGACACTTTCCACAGACAAAAAGTCACAAAGCGCTTCACGGAAATAAAAAAAACATAGTATAAAGGAAAAAAACACAATACAAATAACAGTAAGACCTCAGAGTCTGCTTGGATGCTTGTCTTTAAGAACGTTTTAAAAGCATCCAATGAGTCCGGGGAGCCCACAGTAAACTTTGAAAGTTTGCTCTCACTGAGTTTTAAAGCAGGTTTTTGGACCATTAACAGGTTTTGAACAGAGTTTAAGTTAAGCTGCAGGTAATGCAACATAGAGCCTGTCCATGTTTCAGGCTTCCAAGTTAGTGCCAAGATTTTAAACTAAATGCGATAAACAACAGGAGGCCAGTGCGTGTGTATGGCCTCCTTTACTGGTGCAGCTGAGTTTTGGACAGAAGATCAGGTTTTTTTATTTTCCATAACAACTTATACATTGATCAATCAATTAATCCATTATTTACCACTTATTCCTTAAAGGGAATTATGTTGGGACTGGAGCCAATCCCAGCAGACATCAGATGAGAGGCGGGGTACAACCTGGACAGGTTGCCAGTCTATCCACTTATACATCATTTAATAATTTTTAATTAAATTATTTTATTATTCAAATATTTTCTTATTTAGATCATTTCTGTTTTGCCAAAAAGTTTGATAACTACTTTTTCTGACATGCAGCAAAAAGCACAAAGCAAGGACTCAAACCTGGGTCTCCTCTGTATGCAGTCATTGTTTTATTATTCCTATTAGCTGCTTTTGTTTTAGTGTGGCCTCACTAAACCAAAAAGTCCTCAAGAGGTGTGTATAAATGGGCATTAGAGCGGAATATGAATAAGACAACCAAGCAGTTCCATCAGATTATTATAGAAAATGAAATAGCATGAAGGACTTGCATGTTTGTTCCTAAATCTGGCTAAAAGGAGCATAAAGGTCACGCATGTTTACATTTCTAAATTAGGGTTAGCTCATAAACATAATACAATTACATGACACCTTGTAGTTGAATAAACAGGAATTCTGAAAGATGCTTTAAAAGGTCTAATATAATGAAACTGCTAAAAATATCAAAGATGAGTGTAAAAAAAGACTCAAACCCATATTGTATTGGAGCACTGCAGTCTGCTTTACTCACCATCAGCTCGTCAATGGGCTCCTGCAGCCAGAGGCGGATGAGCGTTGCCAGGGTGTAATAGAGAATCAGCAGCATGATGGGATTGACAAATTCGTACCACTTAAGCGACGAGTGCACGCTGAACTTCCATGTGTAGGAGCAGTTGCTCTGAACAATGGGAGAGATGCCAAATACCCTGCAGAAATGAAATGGATTAGGAAGATGATAAGAAAAAGCTGTGTTTAAACCATTATGAGAATTACTGTCAGACAGAACTGCAGAGACACATGGAGGTCCAAATATAGTGTGAATGAATAATTGATTTAACAAATCCTTAATCTGATTACATAAACAACTTTGTTCCAACTTATTAAACGTGAGAATTTATTACCTTTTAGATCAACTAATAAAGAAAATAACTTGCAAAGAATAACGTTTTCCCACTGGTCTCCGTCTCACACAGACTTACTGACAACAAAAGCTATTTTACAGCCACCTCGAAAGAAGAGAACAGTTTCTGTTGCTCTTATTTAAAGGCAAAGTTAAGAAGGAGATAGTGTTTAATGAATTATGAGGTGAGACGTAACAGTAAACACAGTAGTCTAAAGCAGATGTCGTATCTGCTTTAGGAATAACTCAGAATCCCCCATAAAGATCTGAAATACACAGATCTGTCAAAACAGAGTAGGATGCCTTCATGCCATCATGCTGCGGGATGGGACCACCACAGATTCGTCTCCAGTAACCAGAGCTGATACGGTGTTCATCAAATCGTTCCAAAACCGTTTTTGCATCATAGTGAAGATTGTTGATCTGTGTGGAGGGATCACTGCTGGATGGAGGAGGTTTTATGTAAGTATGGCAGCCTGTCTGTCCCCTGTGAAGATGTTTATGTACTGGTATTAACAACTGTTCAAGCTCGCTACACAATACAGCGAGGAAAGAACAGACTTTTTCCTCTTCAGGTGTACTGCAGCCTGCATGTCGCCCTGTGATCGCTGTGATATAATCTAGCTACCTGAGACCCTGAATAGGAATAAGTGGCGCATGGATGGAGGCACACTGCAACACAGAAAGGTCCAGGAAGTCATTCCTGCCTAAAGCAGCTGTGCTTTTTAACAAAAACTTGACTGACAATCAAGTTTGAATTAAAGGAAATATATCATGCTTATAAATCCTTTTAACATGTAAATCATTAATTAATTGTCTTTATAAAGTAGAATTACAATGCTTTGGTCTGAATTCCTGCTTATTCTCCTTATTCTCCCTGTTCTGAGGTGCGTCTTCAGAGCGACTAGTTTTGGTGTTGTCTCTTTAAATGTAAATGAGGCATGTTAAGCCCCGCCTCCTTCCATGTCACAGGAAGTTCAACTCTAGTTGATAGTAGCAATACACTAATCTCCTGACAGAGAAACATTTTATTGGTTTTAAATTTCAACTATCAGATTGACAAATTTGATTACCAACAAAACATGTATTTAAGGGCTAAAAAAGTTAATTTTGCATGATGTTTCCTTTAAATTATAAATAATCCTATTCAACACTTAGTTCAGGAATAATAATTATTGTCTAAATTATTTAAATAGGTGCATCTAATAAAGTCTTATATGTAATGGGACTATACTCTGTTAAGCAGCTAAAAATAAAGAAAATAATTAAAAATGCTTTTAATTAATTAATTAAAATTAATTTAAAAGCTGTAAAAAGTCCTTTGCTATTGACCAGCTTTTATAAAAAAAATCACTCTAAAATAAAGACTTTATGCAACCTGACATGAAAGACGTCTAACCTTGGAATTTGA
The DNA here is from genome assembly GCA_037177335.1 of Kiunga ballochi. Lineage (NCBI taxonomy): Eukaryota > Metazoa > Chordata > Actinopteri > Atheriniformes > Pseudomugilidae > Kiunga > Kiunga ballochi. Next base: position 18,879,144 of record JBAMIG010000008.1, read on the forward strand.
ACAATGCCGTGAGCTTAAGACTTTGTTTCTACAAGAAAGGACGCTGTAAGGCTCAGCTCTTTTCCTCCTGTCCAGCACAAAGTTCATCAGCTCAGGAAAAGCAGTGACGTATGTGTGACAACTACTCAGATTTAAAAGCCTCCTGAGGAGTGACCACCTTCCTCAGCCTAGGGCACTTCCTGTTTCTTCTAATAACTGGGGAAGGCCAGCTGCTCATATGACTGGGGACTTCCATTGTAAGGTGTGGGGGGGTTACAGGAAGTGGAATTGAAGCCAGGCCTCTCAACAGTTTCACTCAGCGCCAGACCCACAGCAAGGCCGAGTCACTGTCAACAAGGACAATTAGGGTAAGCACCGCAACGGTTTATTGTTTGACGGGAGCTGGATGTTTGTTCACGGCTGGAGAGTTTGACTCTAAGCGCCTGAAGGTGCGCGCTGAGGAAACGGAGCAGAGCCGAGGAGAATGTCTCCGTCCTCACATCACATCTGGCCTCAGCTTTTACACACAGGAAGACAAAAATACCTCGGAGCAGAGGAACGTCAACATGGACACGAGGCAGATTACGGGATAGTCAACCTTTTTGTGTAAAGAACTACAAATGTGAATCTTTCCAAATAAAAGCTGTTAAACACAGAAATGAAGAGCAGAAGTCCACTATTACAAGCGTACATCTACATTTCAGGAGTCGCTGCCGGAGCCTAAAAAAAGCTCATTTACACACTCAGGAATCCCATAAAGCTTTTTTAGGTTGTCCCTTTTTGACGAATATTTATACAAGTAAATAATTTTTCCTCCTTCTGCTAAACAGAAGTTTGTTTTAGGAAAGGCACCTCTGCGAGTAACACTTTACATGCACAGCAAAGCTGATCCAACACATGCATTTACCTGCAACTAGTGATCTACACAACAACGGGTGACAAAAAGTATGAACACCCAGCTGCTACTCTTGGAAACCAGCAACCACACATATTGATCACGTCACCAGTGTTATGCTTCAGTTGTTTGAGCCCACAGGTTGCGCACATACCAGCATAACCAGTAACATCCTGATTTTATGACTGGCATCCGTTGCTGCTGCTTTTTACTTTTTAGTTCCAAACACACTTATTTTTATCGCAATTAAAACAACTTTATGTTGTTTTAGAAACTTTTACCTGGATTTGACACCTTTTGCACAATGTGAGCATCATGCACATGCAGGAATCTCATTATTATAGTAAAATGTATATTTTTATGCCCAACATAAAAAGTCAGCCAGTGCAAAAACCACCTTATCTGCTATGAAACAGCATATGGTGAGGTTTGTTGAAGGCAGCTTCAGCTCGACATGACTGTAAATAGCTTCAGTCCTGATGGTCGACAGCAAAGCTTTCACATGCAGAAGAGGGAGATCAATAAAACCCTGCAACACCAAGGGCAGCGAGACACCAGCTACACAGCTTCAGACATTATTTCCAGTTAACAGATCGGCAGCATAACGTTCCTTATTGCTGTTCAAGAGCTTTTGTTTTATCAGATCTTTATCTTTGTAAAAGCCGTTTTAAATAAATTAACTTCTATGTTGTTTTTAAGAGAGCAGTTCCACTCTGGGTCTAATTTTCCTGTCTGTTTTATCAACAAGATTAATGGTTGAGCGGGTCAAAACACACCCTATTTAAAACAGCTCATATTAAAATAGAGTTTTTGACCCTTACAATGTGTTTATGTGTCGGGTTTGATAAATCATGACTAAAATGAGCAGCAACCACCACAGCATGAACATATTCAACTTTAAACTCTACTTTTTATTTCAAAATAGATCCATTGAAATTAAACAGTATTTATTGCCTGTTAAGTTGACGTGCAAGCGTAGTGGTTTTGGTGTTTTGAGCTAAACTTAATACAGTGGGAATATGGCTAATTGTTGCTTTTTACATTGTCCAAGTTTGTTTCATGATTCTCGATTAACATAACTAAATTTAAAGTATCTGTCCCTTCAGATTTTGATTAATAAAATTAATTTAACTGGAAACAATTATCACAATGTGTTAAAAGATATATTTGCTCATTTAGAAAACCAGTCCTACAAACAAAATATCAGATTTTCACTCTTTACAGTGATATTTGGTACTTTTTGATGATATATTAAATATATTTTTGGATTTGCTGCATTAAGATACTGTATAACATTTATATGTATAACAACTATAACATAACATTTGTTTCTCTGACCCCATAAAACTGAATTTAACTCAGGTTTTCTGTATCATCAAACACAACCCCAAGCATGGGACCTGGAACAATAGATTTATAAAAACAAGACCAATCATTTTGTTATCTTGGCGTGTACAGAATCAGCTTTCATTACAACTGTGACTAACAAAAGTTGGCAAGACATCGAACAATGTGGCTCAGCTCCAACCACAGCGTTTCACCGCTGCAGCCACAGACAGCTGATTGTCTCCTTCCTCATACATAATAAAAGACACTGGTTGCACAGAAGAGCATAAAAGCTTCGCTTCTCCTACAGATGTACTGAGAGTAGGAGTTTGAAACATCTACCCTCCAGCTAGGCTTGACCTTTCCCCTGCCTTCATGTTAGTGACAATAGCAAATATTTATTACCATTTAGACAACCTTGTCTTGATGCGGTGCAATGAATGTGGTTTGGTTCAAAGGAGACATGGCTGTGGAGGTCTTCACTTGTATGTTTACATTATTTATTAGTTAAATAGACAAGTAAGCTATTGTGTTCTTTAATTAGTGGTTTATCAAAGTGACAGGAGAGATGGTGGTTTGTGTTTTATTGCTTCCAGTTGTCCTTTTCAACTCCTACAAGAAAGTTCACAAGTAGATACAGGAGGATATAAAAAAACTCTTATTATGGCCAAAAAGATCAAATTAAAGACAACACTTCCATGTTTGTTTTGTAACCAATACAAGGTTTTAATGTTTGGATTCAGTCTTTTATTCTAGAGATAAAAATTCACATATCTGACCTGGTGATGTTGTCCTTTGGTGAGACGACCTCCTGAAAGAACTGGAACTGGTACAGATAGAGCATGATGAGGTGTCCAGCACTGAAGATGCCCATCAGAACGCACATACAGCTGAAGATGAGCTTGTCGAAAGTCCGGCATAAAGACCACCAGGTGCACAGGAACAGGAAGGTGGAGAAGTAAACAAAAGAGGTCACGGATGGCAGCATAATCCCTGCAAACACACACACACACACACAGAGAGGACAGGGAAAAAAAGCAGTTTAATTTAAAACATTAAGCAACACTGAGTGCATGCGGATCCCACAAATGTGCCTGCAAAGTTGTGATCTCCTTCATTAACTAACAGAGAACATTAACCAGAGAACAGATAAGAGCTTCTCAGAGGATGCAGTGAAAGTTCAGAAGTGAACTCAGGTGTCAGTCCATGTAAAGTCTTATTAAAGTACACAAGGATTTTACAATCAGTTCTGTATTTAATTGGAAGCCAGTGGAGAAATACAAGCCCAGGGGAGATGCTTTGTCTTTTTCCACAACCTTTTATAAATCTAGCTGAGTTCTGCATCAGCTGCAGGAAGGATAAAAGCGGCTGGATCGTGTCCAGGTACAGTGATTAAAGGTGGTAATAATTGTGTTGAAGTCATTGCAGGGAAAGGAGTTTTGCCAAGCCACGCATCTCAAGTAGGAAAAGAAACTTTTTTATCACTGCATTTATCCTGCGTGGTGGCTGGCAGCATGAGGCAGCACTTTGAGCTGCTTTTGAATGAAAAGGGCATAATACAGTTTGTTCTGTCTGTTAAATTTATATTCACAATCACAATCTCCCACATGCTTTGCATGGGTCTGAAAATTGAATTACAAATCTTCAAGTGTCTGAGAAGCTGGGAAGGCCAAACATAACCAACCCTCAATTTCTACTAATTAACAGAAGACAATAGTTACTCATTGAGTGTCTCACCTCCTGAAGACATTTTAGATACGATACGCTGCTATCAAGCTGTATCAAAATCCCGGCAGAGAAACATTTTAGTGGCAAGTTTACTATGGAGGACGTACAGCGGACATCAGAGTCACCTGACTTTGTTTTTCCACTATTTTGGGGGTACAGGTAGTCTAGTATCAGACCAGTTAATATAGAGTGGATTGTAGTGTGTGAAGTATTCTTCCTGGTCTTAATGGTGATTTAATGCTTTTTTGCATATGTCCCCTTTAATGTAAATAATGATGGTGGTTTGGCTCCTGGAGAACAGAGGAGTGATAACTTTACCAGTCATTTGCATGTAAAGCTGTAAATTACATTTTTTTTTCAAATCCAGCAAAGTTTTTTATTGCTTTAAAAAATACTCCAATTTTCAACAGGTGTCCTGAGCAGTGATTTCAGTTATGCTGCACTCCTGCCAGATTGTTTACAGTAAACCCGCACAGATCTCATGACTTTTTGTGAATGTTAGCAGTACATGGTGTGCTACAACCTGAGTAAATGTTTTGTTCTCTAATGTGTTTACGACTTCCCCCGTTGCCGTAGATGAAAATGAATGACCTTTCCATCCACTTTTGGGGGTGGTAGATGGACAAATGGCCAAATGAACATGACGGGTTCATTTGCTTCCTACATTACAGGACCTGCGACTGCATAAGACCACCTCAGATCAGCTGAAATAATTTACTTCTATCCAGAATAAATATCTGCATTTTCTCTGCCACATTTCCACAGGTTTTTTTTTTTATGACATTTTTAAGCCTATTTTAGGTTAAAACCTAAAAAAACCTTCTTTTAAGCTTTTATTATAGTAGTTTTTAATTAATGTTCTTTTATTTCTTGTTTCACTCACTTTGTAATCCAGCAGAGCCCTCGAGATCCACTATCCTGCAACTTTTAGACGCAACTCTTATCAATCACACCTGAATCAAATGGCTCCCTCATCCATGTGTCGTGCAGCTCTTCAGAGGCCTGGTAACCAGCTGTTTATTTGATTCAGGTGTGCTGGAAGTAAGCTGGACTGTGGATCTCGGGGACTGGAGCAGAGCGCTTACAAAGACAGACTCGGCTACAAGAAGATGGCAGAGAAGGAAACTGATAAAGTATTGGACGTTCTCAGGAACAGGGCAGTAAAACTCCTGAATGAAGCTGCCTAAGCAGTTAAACAGATAATATATTTAGCAATAATCTATGCTACAACCTCTTTATACAAGTAATACATTTTGGTTGGTGAAATTGATTGCCTGTTTCATAAAACATGCAGTCTTTTTCAATAACCGTTGATCATTAAATGAAATGTCTCCCTGCTGGTTGCAGAATAACCATCCCATAAATCATCTCGGCATTCACATGCAGGTTAAACACCGAGGGGAACCCAGAGAAACTCACCTGTCATGCCCAGTAGGATGGTAACCACCACCATCCCCGCTGTGGTGATCAAGTTCCCGATGATCTGCTTCACTTTGGACGCCACTTCAGCCACCAGCCGCAGAATCTTCATCTTTGTGCTCTCTTTTGCTTCCTCCTCCTCCTCCCCCTCTTCTTCTTCCTCTTCATCCCCATACAGCTCCTCGTTGTCTTCATCCTCCTCAGCCTCATACCCCGCTTCAGAGTCCTCCTCCAGCAGGATGTTGTTGTCGTCCAGGCTCAGTTTTTCCTCTTCTTCCTTATAAAGGGATCAAAGTGACACAAGAGTTCAGTACCAAAGGTGCCGTTTGATGGTCAGAGCTCTCCATGGTGCTGAAAACTGTTTCCTACAGGTAGCGTTGTCATGACAATCCCAGTTGCTACTTTACACAAGTCTTTCCTGGGACTGTATTTCACCATGTAACAGGATCTATATGAGCAAATATATGGTATGCATGGCAGCTTGAGACATAACCAGCAGCCGTTAGCAGATGTTTTCCTCTGGAACCACATGTTGGCTTGGGATCGAGTCCATCTATTTCCTCCTTGGCTGTTGTATCTAAGCAACAGGCATTCAGGTTCGCTTCAACATGTAAGGAACAAGATTCCCAGAGTAGCAGGTGGTGTAAAGCTTGCTTTGATTAAAACAATGTCTTCAGCTCAGATGGCTCACTCAAACCACAACAGGCTAATGCGGAGGGATTTTTTTCCTCCTCTGTGGTGGGAAACCATGCCATCTGTGCCAGCCCGAGCAGCCGAATTGAAAACAAATGTGGATTTAATTAAGACTGAGTCATAAAAAGGCAGGACTTGCCAGGGAGAGGGGCTGTTTTCCAAGTCATCAACTCTCACACAGAAGTCTATATTCAAACTCCCGTTCCTCGCAGCTGATAAAGCTCACTGAGGACAGAAGCTTATGCAGGAAAATATGCAACTCGCCTTTTCTATGAATGATTTGTACTTAATTTAATCAGCCAGCTTAAAATGTCAAAGGGCATTTAAAGATGCCTTACTACTGGGACGTGTGAGAGAACTGAGTTGGCGTGAGAAAAGGCTGCCAGGAGTAGAGGCTGCAAAACAGCATGTCCTTCCTGGAGGAAGGAGGAAGGAGGGGTTCATTTTGAGGATATAGGCGTATGAAAAACTTTTTAATATCTACATAATCTAAGAGTGTGAGGGGATTTAATGATGTGGGAAAACAATGCTGAAAGTTAATCGCACAAATAATATGCTATGCATCACAAGCAGAGAAACATAAAGCCCATAAAAATGTAGGTTTTCAGACACAATAATCTTTTTATTCCTGTCTGCACACACCAGTAAACACTTTTTAACAGGTGCAATGAGAATACAGGAACCCTTTATATATGAAGAATGAGTCACAATCAGTTTACCAAGCGTGCTTTATATTTAGTCTGGTTATAAAAAGTGCATGAACTCTGCACATTAGAAATCATATTTAGACGTTTCATAATTTTGCCTCATTGATCTGAGTGCTTCACTTTCCAGCATCATCAAATTTTCCTGTCATTACTGTACTTTTGTTTCTTTTATATCTTTTCTGTATTGAGAACTTTTCTGGAAACATTTGCATTTGTTAGTAAATGTTTTTTTCCTTATTATAAACAAGCTGGACTTTAAAAATGAAAAATTCAGCTATTTCTAAATGACAGATATTTGGAAAGAATGACCTAAAACTGGCTGAGAAATTTTCTATTTAATGTAGAATTTATAAGAAGACAGTTTCTACAGCTTTAAATTTGCTGGATATTTTCATGATATCGCATCTTTTAGAGTTTTAAAGCTATTTTAGGCATTTTTTCTGTTATAATGCACACAAACCAGCCACAACAAGCTAATTCAATGCTTTCCCCTTTGCCATTATTAGTGTGTATATTCTATAGTGCATTTAGAAATGATCTAATGATCTGCAAGTTGGAGAGTTTGCATAACACCACACCTCACAGGCTCAGTAGAACCATGTTTATTACATTACTGGCGACAGCTGAAGCTCATAAAGTAGGATATTTGCTCTTGGTTATTGTTGATCAAGTCTATATGTCAAAGCATCTTTAAATAAATAAATTAATTTAAAAGATCCTTTTTAGCTGTAGCGTTAGAAACAGTAAGATTGAAAGTGAGCTGCCAGCTGTTTTGTCTTCTCATATTTCTTGTCTCAAAGAGTAAAGAAAATTTATTGTAGCCAAAGTAATTTACCTAATTGCATTTACATTTACTTTTTTATTGCTACTCCTAACTTTGTTTCATGGAATCACATGCATGGAGACTTATTTATTAAACTGCTTATCCCACCACATCAATATTCACTAAATGTTATTACTGAGACAAATGAGGCGCTACACATCAGCACACAGGAAGCTCACTTGTTCCTCTGCCTCAAAGTCTGCGTTGTATTGAGCCATGTCTTCCAGTGGCCTCTTCTGAACCAGGGTGCGACACAGCAGCCAGATACCCAAGCCAACCACGAACATGCCGATGTCAGGGATGAACACTCGGATGCCGTTCCCTGCATCTGCACCAATCACGCTGGAGACAAACAGAAAAACACCAAATTTATGCCAAAATTTGGGATTTTCCACACATTTTAGGAACTCATGAAAATTCTGGAAACTGGGAAATCTTACAGAAGTTTCTGAACAACCAGAAACAAGTAAACAGTTATCCTGAAGCACCAGTGCAAAAGTGTCTGTCTCACTTTTTAATTTAAAATCTTTCTTACAACATATTTAAAACACATCTACTGACATGAAAGCTGAGAGCTCTTTTTAGTTGTCTTCAAAGCAACAAAGCATTTCTAAATCATGGGAACAAATTATATTGCAGCAATTATATCTTCAGGAAAATTGCACCTCTTCACATGAAAGTATGGGAATCTGGAGTTTTCCGTTACTTAATTGTCCTTTTAATATGTTGTTTTGAAAGCTGTAGCTTTTATATGGAGGACCACCCTCTTTAATAAAATCAGCCTTGCTGGTTTTAAATGTATTCCTGTTAACAAGTGAGTGAAATTCCATTCAAACAAAAAAACGTGAGAAAATTGTGTTATTTACTCTTTTTTTAGACTCAGCAGTGAACATGTTTACTCCCATGAAGACGGATTGTTTGTAATAAGGTAGCTGGCACAATGAACTCTTGTTTCTTCTTCTTTTATTTGAATCCAAAGAAAAAACTAAAGCAAGACGTAATAAGATGCTGTTAGAGGTCACATGATGAGCAGCACTCTAAATTGGATTTACATCAGAGATAGGTTTTTACAACCTTTGTTTCTCGTGAACTAAAACGTAAATATTCTTTGAATGGGTTTGAGAAAAAAGCTTTTGTGGCATTTTTTAATTAGTCTGCTCACCTCCCTCTAAAAGCCAATCAGCTTTATTCAAACAGGAAGCTGAATGTTTTCTGCCATGACAGCTACAGTAATCGGAGGCTTCATGTAATGCAGTGTGATGCATTTATGCTGCCTGAGGATGCATTTTATGAGGTGTCATGATTGCACATACAATTAAAGCAAATTAAAACTGTCTTTGAAATGGCTAACATGTTTCAAATCCTTTAAAACTCTTCATCTCAACCAATTTCTGCTTCAGTTTTACAGCATATCCTGTGTTTGGCCACCTCAGCGCTTTACATTTCACGCTGGGCTCCAATTAAACAGCTTACAATAAGCAAAACATACTGGTGATCTGGCACAGCAGAGGAAAGGGCTAAACGTTTGGCTCAGGTTACAAAGCAGCTGGTCATTTCAAGTAGAACCAATCTCACTCTGGCCTTGAGTGGATATTAAGCCTATAAAAGTAACAAGTTGAAAACAGAGTGCGAATCATTGCGATGGAAAACGCACACTCGAGAGAAATAGTTGGACCTCTGGCTGCCGTTGTAGAGTTTAATTTAATCAAGGACGTCTGTTTCCATGGGCTTTATTGTTGAGAAGCTTTGTGCATCCTCAAGCGGATGAAAGAGATGGAAACCATCAGAGCCAGCAACTTTTATGACTCCCTCTTTCTCCCAGTTATCACGTGAGGGAATAACAAAACATTAGCGTGTCTTCAGCGCTGCAAGCTGCATGGGTAACAAATCACAACTACCAAAACATAGACCAAAAAAATATGCTGGACACCATATAAATATTTGGTGTCCCTAAAGGATTTATCGAGGTCAGTCCTGAGGTAACAGAACAGCTGTGAATCCAACATGTGCATTTATTGGCAGTAAAAAGGAGAAAATGCAGCTGTAGATATTGTGTATGTGGTGCATATGATGCACAGCACAAACAGGTAAATGCATCCATGATGAAATGTTTATGACCCATCTTCCGCCACTTACTGTTTAGTATAGTGTGCATTGAGAGCCACTAAGTACTGGAAAAAGGACGTGGCTGAGGTTGGACATTCCCATACTCAGGAAAACACATCTAATGGAATCACAGGGATGTGTGGAAACAAGATGCAAGAGCTTTGAAAAATAGGTCTATCAACTTAATGTCCAACATAACTGGGTTTAGCTTTAGAGAATACACAGAGAAAGAGCTAGAAGGGTTTAAAAAGGCCCATCAGCACAGTAAAATGCAAAAAGGGAAGGCTGGTCATATTGTAAGGTGGGTATATTTGGGACATTTTGCACACTTAATACAAATTATCTGATAAATACTGTTAATGTTAAGAAGTAGTAGAATAAGGTTTCATAGGCAAAGTAAAAATGTGTGTTTAAAATGTGTTTTTGCTCTTTATGAGTCACAAAGGCTCATTTTAGCAACCTAAAAATGCTAAACCTCCATTTCAGCATAATTATTCTCTTACCTCTCAAAGCCAATTTGTCGGAGAGAGCTCTCCCATGAGGAACCTGAACAGAAACAAGTGAAATAATTAATCATTTCAGTCCTTCAGACAGAAGCTTCACACTTCTAAAGACACCATCATGTCTCATTCATTCGGACATGTCCAGCAATGTTACAGCAGTCACTTCGAAGCATAACCATCTGCTTTGTTCTGCAGGAATAAAAACTTTAACTACGGACTCTGTTTGGATGAAGTCTTCATATCTGGCACTTTCATAGAGACGTGCACAGATTTTATTTAGAAGAGCAAAGATTGTCTGGGCCGACATTAGGGCTGGGCGATTAATCGAATTTTAATTACGATTA
>JBAMIG010000008.1:18889766-18902592 GCA_037177335.1 Kiunga ballochi
GTGTTAAATAATCGTGATCTCAATTTCAATCAAAATAATCGTGATTATCATTTTTGCCATAATCGAGCAGCCCTAGCCGACATTAGTCTGGGATTTATATTGATTGTCTGGATGCTTTTTTATTTGGTGACTAATTAAGTGCTGAACTGTGTAGATGTCCAACACACTTTGATGACTGATCCTGTCTGCTGTGTCACCAGCACCCAGTCACGGATTAATCCAGCTGGATTTTTAGGTTTTTACTTATTTCATTCAAACTATGCAGAAAATGTTTGATTGCAGAACAAACAGAGTTGTTATTTTGAACCATAGTGCAGCATTTCTACAGAAAATATCTAATTATCAGTGACATACAGGTGGCAATTATGAATTAAAGCTAATTAAAACAAGAGAATGACACTTTATTTCTAACCTGGGGGAAATGATCTAATAATATCACTACTACAGACGTTCTGCCTCCAGATTTCTTATTCCTGACAACAAAAAAGATCCTACAAGCTGAACCTGATCACCGAATCCCACCCTCTGAAATCTAAAGATCAATACAAATTTAATAAAGTCTCTCATACAGAGAGGAGGAGAAGACAGGTCAATGGGTGGGCGACAACGTGGATTGCTGCGAGCTTTAAAAAAGGACAAAAAACATGTGTGAAGGGAGGAGGCCACATGGTCAAACCCTGACATCCAACACTGCAGCCAAAGTCAAAGCTAACTGTCAGGACTTATCTGTCTGCGTCCGCACAGCTACGCCCATTTCTAACAGCTTGCTAAAGGAGGACAGCTCAAGTTATTGGTGGTAAATATGAAACCTCTGAAATGGCTACAATGCAGTGTGGTACTAAAGGACAATTCATTATAAAGTCAAATAATCATAATGTGCTGTGGAACGCTACATTACTTTGTTTTTATAAGATAGTTTTAGGAGTCATTTATGGTCCACAAATAATAAATAAAGGATCCAGTTGCTGAACCAAAACAGCAGGAAACGTTTTCAAAGATTTTACAAGCTGCTGGTAAAGCAGTGATGAAACATTTAATCAGATGTAATACGATTTTGATGCTGAATGCAGCAATCCCTCCAGATGTTCCTAATTTTTCATCAGCTTTCACCTTACTACTATCAACAGGCTGATTCTCATCACTGCCATCCAATGCGAAACTGCAGCTTATTACACCTGAGCTCAGAACCAGAGATGTAAAAAAGAGCAGCGACAAAAACAAGCTGGAAATGTAGACAAGCCTATCTGGTAGGGAAAAGCCAAACCTGAGCAGAAAGTTAGCAAACCACAGCAGCAGAAACTTAGTCCAAACAGATGGTAATAATTATTTTAGGTATAATAACATAAAGGAAGTCTTAGTGAAATGAAATGAAATAAAATACGACCCGTCCAGGGTGAACCCTTCCTCTCGTTGCCTGCAGCCTCCAGTGACCCTAAACTGGACTAAGCAGTGGGAAAAATCCCAGAGAAAGCTGCATAAATGCAGATGTTGCATCAGAATAATGTGACATATTGTACATTTTGTTATTAATCTACAGTAAAAGTATTTAAAATGGTCTTTGAATAGGTCCTCCCCTGCAGATGTCTGAGCTGTCATGATGCTTTTCTCTGTTGTCTCAAAGCTAAGATGCTTTTTCCTGATGTGATGATTTCAGAACAATTTGTTCCAACTTTAAATATTAAGGGTTGTCTCCCAAAACATTACTCCTAACCTTCATTTATTTTCTAAACATGGCTTGTTTTAATCCTAGTCAGAGCAGCGGGGAAGCTGGAGCACATCCCAGAAATTAGCAGGCGAGCAGCCTCCATTCTGGACAGGTTGCCAGTCTACTGCAGAGCCACTCCTTACCTCTTTTCTGTTATTCCTTATACCCCATGATAGCAAATAGACTTTCATGGATACCTTTTTCCAGTGAATTTTTTCATATTTAAATCAGTTTCATCCTATCCATCTTTTATTAAAGCACTTTTTAATCTCCAGGATCATTGAAAAGTTAAAAAAGGAGGGAAAACACAACAAAAACAACACAAGCTAACAAAATCTACATGGTGTCGTTCTGCTTCTTCTGCTGTGAGCAAGATGTAAAGCAGAGCCGAAACCTCCCAGAGAAGGAGATAAAATCCAGCAATGTTGTTTTAACCCCCCCATAATTCCCCTCAGTGGTAGAAAAAGGCCTTAATGCTCCACTGACATCTTCAAGCAGAATGACTGCTAACAAAACATAGCCTGTTTTAGTGATTACTGAGTCCAAACATCTGCAACACGTAACTAACCAGATCACGCTAAACCAACAGGTGTGAGAGGAAACCCATCCCGTGCGCGACATCATGCTCGAGGAATGTCAGAAGGGTAAATGAGGCCGGTCTTATCCATAGCATGACAGAGGAAGATTGTGTAAAACAGGCTGGGCTCGGCATGGAGACTTCTGGAAAGGAGTGTGAGACTTCCAGTCTGTCTGGGCGAGGCCACGTTTCACCCCAGCTGGACACCAAAAATACCTGTCCTCACACTTTATGAGAGCATCATAAAACACCCTGTGTGCTTGCTGAACTGTTAAACTCAGCGCAGCATTTCTCTGCACTCCCCTGTATCTCTGGGGCCTAATGGAAGCAGCGCCTCCCTAAACACTGAGCGTCAATATTTCAGCATGTAATAACTGTTACCGGACTATCTCAGGGCTCAGGAAAGGTTTCACAGTTACTGAACCGCTGGAAGGATCTGCACGCAGAGGAAAAGTGATAATTGTCATGAAACAGTTCTGCAACAGGCTGTTTAGCCATATTGATTTGGTGATAATACATATCCATTAGATGTGGAACAAAAAAACCCCACAGATCCTTTTTGTTGTAGTTTACAGAGTCGCCATGCGGGCTGGGAGGACCACTAAGGCCAACGTCTGCCAAAAAAGCAAGGACAATTGCAGGAAACTATCCCAAAGAGGTGTAATCTCTTTGTGGAAATTTTAGCTGACATCAAATGTAGAGGACCCCTCCCGTCTACACTCCTTTACAAGCTGTTTGTAAATGCAGCTTCTGTGTCGAGTCAGCACACAGGAATGACGGATGACTCCAAAGGAAACGGCCCCGGCTCATCTGGTGACCAGTCGCTGACCTGCCCAGACAGCTGGAGGTGTTAGGTCTTCTGGAAATGTTTTCTCATTCATATTCATCTCAGTTTAATGCTTTAATGGTGTATTTGGCTGCAAATGGACAATACAAGTTATCTGAGGAAGGCGGACGGCTTCACTGTGGAACAGAGCTCATTGTTTATGTTTGGCTGCCAAAAGGAAAACGCTGTCAGTAGGGTTAAACACCAGATATAGAAACCTAAGATAACGCTATTTCTCAGAATGTAGGTGGTATTTTAAGGGGATAGGAGGCATATCTAACTTCCTGTGTAGCTTAAAGGGGAAAAAAAAGCTTCTGCTTCATCCTTAAAATACATGAGAAAGGGTTTTATTAAATCAGTAATTGAATAATGAGTTAGATGAGTTCATTTTTGGCCTGATAAAACACTGCTGTTCCTAATAATCCAGTAATAAAGATCTCCTCAAGTGCGCATTTAGTCTATCCTTTCTGAAAAGCTGCTATGTGTTTCTGCTTGAGGCGATAAGGGTTGTTCTGCCCACAGAGCCGGCCGTGCTGCAGCCGAGCAAAGCAAGCTCCTGCTGTTAGAAAGTACGAGTCACCAGAAAACAAGGTCAGGGTCTGTTCCCTGCACACATAGTCAGATTTTAGCTAAGTGTCAGGAGAAAGCCACAGCTAAATATTAATAATAATAATAAATAATTGTAGTGTTTTGCTTTTTTCTTGTGTCGCCTTATGGAATAAAAAAAGCTGATAATACTGAGGAATACGCTGTAAAGAATAAGTCTTGAAGATCTGACGGCATCAGTGGCGCATTTTTGTCTAAATAGTGAAATTTCAGATAGAAAATTGCTCTCAGGGTGTGAAAAAGCTGCACCTTCCCTGGTGACTCTAAACAAGCTGCTGAGGTCAAAGTTCAAGCCCAGAAAACGACCAGCGTGGTGGATGGGACGCACATGTGTTCCCAGTCTGGCATAAACATGTGGCAAGAGAGAGCTCTCCTATTTGAACACATCTGTACAACACTGACTCAAACCTTAAACTAAATGTGAAATCTACGTGAAAAATGCGGATCCTAAAGGAAAAAAAAGTGTTTTTTTTTCAAAAACTTTCAAGCTGATTCTTGTGTCTAAATCCTCGGTTTGATTGACAGTTGTTTTTATCAGTCCGTCTCTAAAAGCAGATGAGTTGCTTCTTGTGTGTCTTCAATGCTTTGACAGTGAGCAATAAGCCCGTTTCCTCCTCTTTGATCTTTGACCTTTTAAGCATGTTGATTTCTGCACATAAACCTTCCTGGCCTCAAAGCTTTGACTATAAAGGCTGCAGTGTACTCACAGCTAAAGTTGGCGGAGATGGAGTTCCCGGCCAGGAGGCTGTTGAGGGTAATCTGATAGATGATGTGGAGCAGCAGGAAGGACATACTGGTGAAGCATAGGGACTGCAGCAGACGCCCTGTGTGGCCTAAAGAGGGAGAACAGCAACACTGAGTAAAACAACACTCGGTTTAAGGATTTCCACATGGCGTTTCCTCGGTCCGTACAGAAATACAGAAATGTTTCTCGTTTTTGGTCGCAGAGAGTTTTGTCTGACACAAACTTCTAAATCATTAAAAATAAAAAGTTCTCGAGTTTATTCGTCGTTATCTCCGGACAGCTGTTTCCCGTTGCACATCATATTGATCTGATATTGCTACGGAGTCAAAAAGCTGCTTTGAATTTGTTGGAAGAGAGGATGAGGTGACTGGGAGAACACCCAAAAAACATTTTCTGTGGATCCCAGGACATATTCTGGCTAAGAACTGGCACCACTTCCACTGAGTAAAGCTTATTTTTATAGAAAAATCAAATAAACATTCTGGTGGACCACAAGACCTTTAAGTCTGTAATTCATCCTGAGAGGAGCAGAACCATCCTTATTCGTAATTTTCTTCTTTAGTTTCATGTTCGCAAATAATAACTTGGCCGTGTGCGGTGTTGACTTAGCCAGCGTCCTCCTTTAACAGGTAAAGACTCCAGCTGAGAAAAGATGCGACTGATCCGAGCTGCCACAGCTGCATAACACATGGCTGTTTTATAGAGCACCTACAGGTATGTGGGATCATTTCAGGAGTTGTTATGGGAATAATTCTCCACAGTAGGATTTCTCTGAATATCCATCACTGAAAATTTAAATATTAATCTTCCTCCTATTTTGACATTTTACTTTAAAAAACATAAAAAGCAGAATTACTTGCTATGCTATCGAGCCAGTTAGGTTAAATAGCTGAAGACGTCTATAGTTTGCTCTAGTAGTTTATTCAAGGTGCAACATCTCATTAAATTTACTGCATCCTTGTGGGAACGCATAACAACTTTTACTGTAGTGCTGCACAGTATCCTGGCTAAAGTGAAGCTTTACCACGGCGCCCTGAGACGCTAAAGGCTAACCTTATCGCAACATGTGCAACAGCACACCACGTCTCCTTGTTAAATGTTTAGGTGAAAACAATTTGTGCAAATTTCCCATTGCAATTCCCTGAGCTTTCACAATGGGGGGAAAGAATGCTTGTAAATATGCAGAAAGAAGAGTTTTGCTGCAAACTTTTGCATCCAAATTGCCCCTAAAGCTCTGGACAATGCAAACGCTCTGGCAATCTTGCTCTTTTTTTCTATTTGTAACAGAGCATTTTTGTCTAAGAGGCATCTGTGCCTGGTGATGTTGACCTTGAATACGTCATATTTCAGTCCCAACATGCTCTCCCTGGAGTCCTTTTTATTTGCTTCCTAAACAGAGAGTATTGTTCAGTTTGAGTAAAATGTCCCAGAAATGATGCAGTTTCTCGTGTAATTTGCCTGTATTAAAGTAGGAAAAGTCACTTAGTCTCACAAATCAGAACTAAGAGATGTGTTAAAGCGAGACACTCACTGTTAGAGGTCTATAAGCTGGAACATAAACTTAATAAATCACCCATATCATCCAATATTTATACAAATTCATGCCACAGTGCTAAATGGCTCCCCTACGGGAAACCGTCATGTCAGTTTCCATTCAACAAGGCATATAGCAGATACTGCAGAGGCCCTTAAAATGTTTTCTGATGGCTTAAAATTTTTGCTAACCTCCACTGACAATCAAGCTCCTAAAAAAGGGAGCTTATAAGCCAAATACTGCAGCATTACAGAGAAAACCCCAAACGAGTTGCGTAAGACGTAGTTTGTCTCCAGTCAGGACAGGAGTCTCGCAGAAGGACACATTTTTGGGGAAGCTGTACTTGCTGTAGGTAAGCCATACTAAATTAATTATTCATTTATCTTAACTTAATGCATTTAAATATCATTTAACATCAGAAAACAAAAAGAAACAGACCATTAAGACAAAGAACTAAATATCTTTAATTTGCTCTGAAAGTGTTTAAAATGAGCAGAATATTTTCTGCATGGAGTCCCTGAACGCTCCCTGAACGAGAAAGCTGCAACTCTGCAGCTTTCTCCTTCATTTAAAGCTTAAATTATCCTCCGTTCTTAACTTTTCACCAACCCGGCAGCTTAAATGCCTGGAATTTGACATGAATGCTCTCCTGTAAATTATGTCTGAAACTCTACACCTCCATAAGCTAAGCTGCACTGATGTCATTCAACTTTCCAGCCCTTTCATTGTTAGTAAAAATGATGCCGTTACCAGCAGTGCGTTCTGTGTAACTTCCTCTTGCTGTGTCTGTCAGCCTGAAACTCCCTCCCTGATGACAGACAGCTGAGGCAGACAGATGGGATGCACGTCCTGACAGGTTATGCTACAGGAGTATCTCTTACTCTCTGACGCCTGTGGCACTGAACTTCACTTCTTTTATGATTTGGATGATGAGCAAGATCAGACAAAGAACACAGATGTCTGAGAGTAGGTCATGTAAACATAGGTGTGTGAAATTGTCATAAACATCAGGCTGCACTTCTCTATAATAAACGTTTTGAAAGAAAGGCTGTTTTTTCTCAGACAGGAAGTGGTTTTTGCAGCTGTGGGACATTTCCCAAACCTGTTTGCAAAAAAATTTGATTCTCATTTAAATTGGTATAAAATGATCAAATATTGTTTGGTAATGTTTTAATTATTCACAGAAAACAAATTAATTTTTAATTCCAAATAGTGAATAATTTAAATTGAGCGAAAAAGTAACCATATAACTGAATAATTAATAATATTTTGTTGTGAAAAATGTTATATTTGTCTGATTTTCCTTCTGTGAGAAGGTCCTTTTAGTTAAATTTCACTCAGAACACATTCACTATTGTTCAAACTCCATTTCTGATCGTTTAATTTGTAAACAAAGATGCAAACTTTCACGGGGGAAATGTGCTTTTACTTTGGCGGTCTCTGGTTTGTCTCACCGAGCAGAAGTGCATCATCTTGAGGTCAACTTGGCAGGCAAGAAAAAAAAAGAAACCGTTCGTATTCATAAAACATGGCAGTGTTAATCTCAACATAACTCTTGGAGCCGACAGACAGGTGAACATCCAGCTTTACTAGAAGCCTCCTCTCTTTAAATATTAATGAGATTGTAAGTGGTCCACTTTCATCTTTTCTTTCTTCTCCTTTTACTTCCTGATTGTTATTTCAGCTGGAGACAAGCAGAAAAACCTCCATCTGAATGTTGTTCTCTTTGCCAATATGGGTTTATGTATTATTAAACACTGCATGTGGTCTTCTGCAGAAAGCCATAACATTACTGCAGAGGTCTGGGAGGTGTGCCGTTTAGTATTTTGTGGTGAAGGGAGTACATGAAGGCGCAGCTGAAGTTGCCGGGCGCAATCCCACATTCATCATCCATAAAGAGAACGGTCACCTCAGTCGCTTCTCAAAACCGCAGCGGTCCATTGTGATTATTATTTTCTTAAAGGAGAAATAGACTCAACGCAGACATGAAAAGATGATTTAGAAACAGCTTTATCAAATATACTTATTTCTGAAAGTAAAAAGTTTAAACATAAAGCTTCACTTTAGCCTTCATAATGGCTGAATTAAGTACCATTACTGGTCAAATGTACACAGATTATGGGTTTTATTAAATAAAACCAACAGAAAGTATCAAAGAGCATCTTTTTTCCCTTCTTTTAGTAACTGAAGTGACTAAATATTATCAAAAACAGGCTTGAATTTCCCTGTAACATTTTACAAGGTCTTATGGGTTTCAAAGCACAGCTTGAGTCTTTGGTTTATATCATTTTCTGTATGAATAACCCGAACCTAAGCTTAGAGTGTCCACTTTCATCAAGCAGACCTTAGATCTGCCCCTGATGCATCACATCTTTAGTCCTCAGATCTGGCTAAGGCTGGATCCCTTTTGTTATTACAGATGGATTTGTGCCGGCACAAACTAATATACCTTTTTATAGATTCAACCACGTGCCAAATCCACCAACATCCCGAGGAAATTCAAGTCTACTGGAGTCTGGTTCGTTTTAAGGAGAACAACATTCAGCCTTAAGAGTCCAGATTCTCCAGGTTTAGGACGAAGACATAAACCAATGATAATGTGAATTTACAAACAGTCGCAGTGTGCATCTTACCTTGCATTGTTGTGCTTGTGGGCTCTGGGAAGAGAGGAATAAGCAGGAGGTAGATGAGGTAGACGAAGGACAGGACATTGTACCTGAACAGACAAGCTGCAGGGGAAAAAGACAGATGTAACAAATCCAATTTTAGATAATAATTAATAAAAAATTAACACTTTTATTCAGTCAGCTTTTTTCACGTGTTACAATAATGCAAAATAGTTCAAAAAGATTTGAGCGAAACATGTGGTTAAACTCATTAAAATGTTTGTGGTGTGGAAAAGCTGCTCGTAGTAATAAAACACCAGAACATTCTTCTAACTCACAAGCCTAATTATCTCTTCATCTGGCCTCCATCACCGAAACAAATCTGCGCTTAATTCAGTTTCTCAGGAAACGGACGCTTGTTTATAAGTCGAACCATCACCCGATGGTCCCTGGGTGTAAAAAGGAGACAACTCCGGGCCTGCGGTCAGATCGTCCTCCATCTCCTGCAGAACATGAGGGGTTCTTTACCTCACAGGATTTTATAGCTTATTATTTTTGGTGATAAAAAGTAATAAAAACTGAAAGTTTCCCACAGAAAAAAAGATGCAAATCCCAGATTTAAAAACAGAAAAATGAGGAAGACACAAATTTTTTTATTAATTCATTTTGGCTTCTGTATAAGTTATGACCAAAAGGCAACTCAATTAATTTATTTGTATATTAATTTTAAAAAACAAACCTCATTATGATCTTTCTCTCTGAAAAAAATCATGGTTTTGTTCTCCACCTTATAGTTTGTCTTTTTACCTATATTTTATTAAGAAAATAAACTTCTAGCAGGTTTGATCACAAAGAATATAAAGATATATGTGCAGCATCAGGAGGGAATCCTTTTACATTTTCTGCATCCTAAACACAGAAAAATGCACAAAAACATGCATTTAAGGGCTAAAAAGTGCATTTAGCATGATATGTCCCCTTTAACTTTACAAATAATCAGCTGATTACAGTCACAAGCTGCTAAATATGTCACCACATGACACTGGATTACGCAACGTCCTCAACCTTTTTCCCCAAACACACCCAATCCAGACCAATGAGGCAATGCGGTGTCCTTATCAAAAGTTAAAACACCACAGTGAAAACATGGCTTTTAAAAATCATTAGTTGATGTATCAATCCCTGACACGCCTCCCTTTTTAGGTCCAAGCGACCACCTGCTCAAAGGTTTTATCAGTAAGAAATGACGGACACGGTGTGCAGAAGCTCATCGGTTAATGACCCGTTCCAGTAACACGTGAAGCACAGTCTGCAGCGCTACATCCTGCTGACATTCAGTCTCAGGTTAAATCCCAAAGTAAACACAAAATATCAGATAGACTGCACAAATTCTTTGAACATTTTTAGGTCCGGAGGCAAGGAGGGAAGTACACAGTGACTCTGTGTAAAATGTGGATACCCAGTCTGACCTCCCAAACTTCTCTTCAATGTTAAATCAACAAGCTCAGAGTTTACAACCCGGTCGGCAGCACGAGTTATCGTCTAAGTCACAGGCATCAGCAGCTACCGGTGTTGAACTACTGAAAAATTACACTTAACTGCAGAAAATGGTTCTCGTATTTATCTTTGCGCAGTCAATGGACCCATTCATTGACATTTGACTTGGCTCTGACTTTTCCCTGGGTGCAGAAGTAAGGGCACCTCCTGATTTTCTCTGTGCTCAGATACAGACCAGTGAAAACTAACAAAAGTGCATGAATGCCGTGCAGCCTGTCGTCTTCGGGCAAAAGCGCAAACATCTGTAGATTACCTCCGTTTCGTTTCAAGTGTGCATAAATGTGTGACATGCCAAAAATAAAACCACCAATAAATGAACATTTAAAAATGTACAAATATTAATATTCATCATATTTAGTTTTTCTTTTTCAGAGACCAGAAGCTTCATAGAGGCTTCAGCAAAAGAATGACTCTCATGCTCTCCACCATTTCAATCCTCCACCCACTTTGTTTTCAGTAAACATGACATTAAATTAGTCATAGATTAGCAATTCTTGCTACTATTATTCAGCTGCTGGGTTGCAAATGTAAAGATATTTGTATCAATACTCATTGTTGTTTCTGATAGTGTGTATCTGCAGGCTCTACTGCTGCTGCAGACAGCTGACCGCAGTCTTTCTGACCATTTGCCTTCGCTGTATGACTCACCATCAGACGATTTTGCACGGAGAATGAAAATAAACTGCCGTTGTTTTCAAAACATCAGATTTCTGCTAAATTCCCCCATTTCAGGCTGAATCGGGCTTTTGTCTTCACCAGTTAAAGCTGGATACAGAGAAACCAAACACATATGAAGTAAAGCAGAAATAAAGTGGAGTCAGGACCAGCTGATTTCAGTTTCAGCCAATGAACATGAATAAACATAATGATAGAAGATAAGGCAATGTGGTGCCGGGCCAACCCAAGCACTGAGACATAAAACAAGAATTTAAACCTTTTAAAGGAAAGTCATTAAAAGCATTCCTTAAAACTGTTTTCATCAGAGCATGACAATACCAACTTCTTTTAAAGTTCAAATCATAGTGAGATATATATATATATATATATATATATACACATACACATACACATATGTGTGTGTTGAAAAAGAGAGCTACAGTTAAATATTATTGTATTTTTTCTTTTTAAGGGAATATACAACATAACAAAACTAATCTGAGATAAATGTTTTCACATCCCTTAAATATCCTATACTTAAACAAATATTTTGTTTCCTTTATTGAGCTTACCATTGCAGCTGAACTTGAAACCGAATAATCAATTATTTTTTTGAATAAACAAATACGTTTTTAAAATTTTGGTAGTCATTTTGACTTTTAATTTTCCAAAGCTGACTTGCTAATAAGCTAGCCCACATCACAGCTTGACAACTAGCTAGCTAATAATATAAGCTAGCACAAGCTAGCTGTTAGCAACTACTTTAAAAAATGTTTGTCAGTTTATGTTAAAATTTATGTTACTTAGCACTGTGTTCAGATGACAAATATTTTTAATGCATTTGTAGAGTTAAGCTAGTCCATGGCTTTTCAGTTGTCCCCACAAGAGCTACAGCTTTTTGTTTGCTGCTACAACACACCTGACTTTAATTAATTTGCAATTGGCTGTTGGAGCATTTGATTTGAGTCAGGTGTGTTGGAGAAGGAAATCACACAGGAAAGCTTCAGGACTGAAGCCACAGAGATAAAGCCGTTTGATTTTACTGAGGGGGTCAACTGACATTGTTTTGCAATGCTGTATAAACTAATAATCCAAATAGTCAAATAATCAGTTTTATTGGTACTGAGTTGATCTGAACAAGCATACGTTTAATTTTATTTTTTATGTTTTCCTGATAAAACTACATGAATAAAAATAGTTTGTTTGACAGTATTACTGCTATTGAATGTTACCATAAATGCTTTAGTGTCTCAACACAATCTTAGAATGAAGGCCGGACTAATATTGATTTTAAAATCAATTCATCATTGTAATTCAGATATTATACAACAAAGCAAACAGCAGTGAAGTCTCTGTAAACAGACCCCCTGAAAGCTTTGTGTAGCCATCTTTACTTCTACTCTACTATTCATATTAAAATCAAAGCTGATGATTTGTTGGATTTTTTAATTGAATTATATGGTGGTTTTATTTTAAACATTTCAGGCAGATTTTATTAATCTTTTTGGTGTATATATTTTTTTCCCCACTTCACTGATTAAATCTTAACTAACCTTTTCCCTCCTTTTTTGCATTGATTTTTATTCATTCAAAAGTATTGGATACCCTTTATAACCTTTAAAAATATGCAAATATACTAAGTAAAGATCAATAAATAAAAAATAATAATAAAGCATCCCGACTCCACAGATGCTCCCAGCAGCTAACCTGTGGTTTCCTCAGCTACAGGCTTCCGAGTCAGCATCGTTGCTTCGTATCATCACACATCAGGTTCAACATCAGACTAGACAGTTGGGAAAATGATTGATCACAATACTGTTCACACTCTGAACACTGCCAGTAAACACATAAACAGTGGACTGTTTGATCACTAAACCTGTAGTTGTGCTTAAATGTGTGTGTGTGTGTGTGTGTGTGTGTGTGTGTGTGTGTGTGTGTGTGTGTGTGTGTGTGTAGAGGGGGTTGTATACACGGAAGAAAACCCTTGTGCGCGTCCATCTAGCTCTGTTCTCA
>JBAMIG010000008.1:18909948-18925479 GCA_037177335.1 Kiunga ballochi
GACTCTGGTAGAGAACCCGAGCTTGAGATGAACAACCACCCGCCCTACCCAAGGAGATGGGAGGGTGGGTGAGGGAGAAATTTAATGGTACAGGAACTGTATTATGATTAAATATTCATACAATCATGGAAAATTCCCCTGAAGACTGATATTATTGTTTTATTCTCTTAATTTTACTGGAGATCCACGCTGTACAACTCAAACAGCATTGCCAAGAAGAAAGCAGAGGTAATTAGATTAACGTCCAAATTGCTTCAGCATCGATCCATAAGTGAAATCTAAACTGTGCATGCTCAATATTTACATGGATGCACTTTCCATGCACTCTAAAGGTTTCTCTGCTTAAGTGGGCTTTTTAGTATCTTTCTGTGGTGGCTGTGGGCAAATTGTGTCTTTAGGAATGTAGACATATATAGCTTTTGTCTAATGAAAACCTGCTAACTCCACTTTCGCACTTATACAATGTTAATAAATTATTTACACGATCTACCCTTATGTGGACTCTGAAGCTATGCATAATAATATTATTATATCAATGCTAAAATAAAGAATTAAACTGTTTTAACCATCAGTAAACATGCATGCAATACGTTTTTAGTTATTTCATGATTAGCTGAGATTCTGATCTGACAAAATCTCTTTAAAAATAATCAAATGGTGTATCAATATATTTATTTATCTATGTATCTATTTACTATATGCAGAGGATTGGGACCACTATGGACCAATAGGAATGCCTTCACGTAAGCCACCATTGTCACAAATTAATAGAATGAGTTTTCACACTGGTTTAATCGGCAAACCAGTAGTTCTAAATGTCCTACTTTCCATGCTTGGCCTGAGAGATGCAGGATGAGAAGGATTTTTATGAGGGGTCTTCCTGGAGGAGGAAAATGGGCATCAAAGACATTTGGTCTTCTTCAGACTGGAACATCTCTGCAGCCACAGAACGAAGGTAGATGTTGAGATATTTAAGGAACTTAATCCGACTGTAAATATAGTTGGAAAAAAGAGATACTAGCTGAAAATACTGGCATGTTGTCTGTTTGAAAAATGTGCGTGAGAGTGAAAGATAAGGTGGGTATCAGTTAAAGCCTGTGTGTGTACACCACATACTGCCACTGTGTATCGAAACGGGATCAAAGATCATTACCGTGAGCTCGGCGAAGTTAAGAATGAATTCCACTTTTTCTTTGTTTAGTGATTACTTTAAAACACTTTGACGAAGTCCAACACATGCAGGTTATATACAAGAGTATTGGATATTTACTATATTCAATTAAACGTATTAAGCCCGGAATGAAAAAAATCTGAGGATGATCAACCCAGAGTCTTTTTTACTCATATTTATTTATTAATTAAATTTTTGTATTTTGTTTGGTTTTTATGTTTGTGTGCGTGTGTGTACACAGATGTATGTATATTGTCTACTGTGTGTTTATTCTATTAATTTATTCATTCATTCATTTAATCCACTTTATTTATAAGCACATTTCTAAAAAACTAAATGTCTCGAAAGTGCTGCACAGTCAGATATCAATAAATTATATACAATAAAATAAGTAATAAAAACAAGCTAAACTATTTAAAGTGATTAAAAAATATCTAATACCTCATTTAAAATAAATAATTATTAAATAACTAAAATTTTATTTATTAAATGAATACATACATACATAAATATATAAATAAAAGAAAAGCTACAGAGGACTGCACAACTTACGCCA
Organism: Kiunga ballochi; assembly: GCA_037177335.1. Lineage (NCBI taxonomy): Eukaryota > Metazoa > Chordata > Actinopteri > Atheriniformes > Pseudomugilidae > Kiunga > Kiunga ballochi. The sequence goes on from JBAMIG010000008.1 coordinate 18,911,676, forward strand.
TATTAAAAGCCAAAGTGGGTCTTTAGACATTCATTCATTCATTCATTCATTCATTCATTCATTCATTCATTCATGATGGGAAAACATCAAACTCCAAATTAGAAAATTGAAGTATTTCATTGAGATAAACTGACTCATATATTGTGTCTGTTTCTTTGTTTTAAAGTCTGTACCCACATCCTGGTAAATGTCTCATTGTTGTGAATTTAGTTGTTTTTCTAATGGAAGTATGGACTTTAATTAAAATAAAAAGATCTTTAAGTGTGTATGTTTCTTCTTACAGCTGCAGCTGTGACACAATTACAAGATTTAGACCACCATCTGACTAACAGTGAGTTCTTACAGGCTTTTTAACAATCCCCCAGTTGGGAGAAGGATGTGATGCACCAAAAAACATTAGTTTCACAAATAACACAGTCCTTTTATATCCCATACTGAATCCCTTGAGGAGGCACCGCAGGAAGTCTGGAAACACATCCCCACAGAAATGGGATGTTTACCCAGGTTGTGTTGAAGGCTGGAAAGCTTCACTTTCCACCTAAACAAAAAAAATGTGACCATAGTCTAAATCATTTACTCGGAATGATTATCAGATGGAAAAAGCACAAATGTGGTTCAGAATTTGCACCAAGCTGCAGCTAAAAACACACAACACAAATTGATTACACTGAATATAGTGATATAAAAACACTCATATCTATAATTTCTTACTATATAGAATCTCTTATCTGTAAATGCTGATAAGGAATCCAATCTGCAGAGACTTCCAGTTATTTCCAGTGTGAGGCTTCCTGTTGTTTACAAGAACCTGACTCTCTTTGGGAGGTTCAGTCCTGAATGACCACAGCAGATAAGTCATGATTTTAATCCCAGCAACTCCTCATTGGTTCTCAATTCATCTAATGCAAACAAGTTTGTTTACCCTCTCTTTAAACAGCAAAAGGGAATTTATCGCTTTGGTTGACGTTAAACAGCAAGTTAAGTCAAGTACGATGCTGAAGACATATGATCATCCCTTACCAACCACAAGGTGCTTGTTGCTGTCACACAACATAATAATAATTTTTTAAAAAGAAGGTAAAAACATGAGGAAACTCATGAATGTGTCTTTATCTGGCTGCTGCTTGGATGTTTTAGTGTGATGTGAATGACGGACCAACTGTCTCTTTTAAGCATAATTAAAATGTCAATCGATAAATCTCAGTATACCTCCATCACTGAAAGATGTGGTTGCTGACTTTTAAAAACGCAAAACAAACGGACAGAGCTCAAATTATTTAACTGCAGCTGCCTGACTGACTGTAAATGTATTTTTGTGAAGCAGAGCAGATCTTTGAGCTATTTTATTGTTGCACATTGATGCAGGATAATGGGACTCCTTATATGATGATTGAAGTTTGTTTAGTGTGTCATTAAGGCTTTTATTGCCCCTGCTTCAAAAAGCAGGAAGAAGCTTGTGTTAATGCACACATCCAGGATATCGGCTTCATTATAAAGGACTCGCATGTTGACAGACTGTTTGGAACATCACATCACATCCTGAAAAATTTACAGCAAACGGGCTGACGCCCATCCCCGTGCTGTAAGGTCATGCATAATTAAATACTGTTTGTGCTTTTAAAGATGCACCAAAGCACTGAAAAGTGCAGCTTTTAACACAAAAATAATTATATGAGAGGTTAAAGGTCAGCTGGGCTTCATTCCTCTGGTCCTGCTGCAGAAAACTGTCTCAGTGTGTGAAAAAAACAAAAGGCTGTGGAAAGCATCTGCTCTCAGAGAAACCAGCATGATTTTATGAAGACTTTCATCTGTCAACCACATTTCTGTGTGTTTGAGGTATTTTTAATAAGCTTTAAACCCAGAGCAATAAATTATCTGAGGTTAGCAACTCTGGGGAACATTTAACCTTCCTGTCCTCGCTGTCGCATATATTGTAATTTTTTGGATGCTCAGAATCACAATTCAGTGTTTTCTTTGAGATAAATGACTGTTTATTTTTCTGAAATGCCTACTGTACCTCAGACGCTCTCAGAGATCTATAATACTGAATGCCTTTCCAAGAATAAACTTAATTATCCCCGCAAAAAAATGTTTTCAGCTCAGGTTTATAAGTGATAGTTGTAAAATAAATTCTGCCAATAATTAAATAAAATAAAATTCAATCAATACAGAAAAACACAAAGTGCTTAAAATGATCAAAACACAATTTATGCATATTAAAAAAGCAAACTTTCGCACATAATCACACATGCACACACACAAACAGAGCATATGGGGTTTCCTTCATACATGCTTTTATTTTTTTTTTCCACTTCATGTTTTATAAATCAGTGACAGATTTTTTTTATTATTTGTATAATTATACAGTTCTTTTATATTTTTATAACTTGGGTGAGAACATTTATCTGTTCATTGTTGAAGAAACACAGATAAATAGTTTCTTTATTAGAGAAATATAGGTGTGTCTGTAGCAGTGATGAAATCACACAATGTAAAATAATCATAAAGAAAAAGCCTACATGGTTGCTTGGTTTTTTAAATTTGTTTTTTTTTTTTTTTTACATTAGATACAGGACCTCTTTAGTTGTATTGAAGTTTTTTTTTCAATTTCCTGACAATTTGACCCCTTTTAAATAAAGATTTATTGTATTTCTTTTTCCTATAACTTTTGTTTTTTACTTGCTCATTGACAGAGCAGTCTGAAAAATAATGGTAAAATCAGCTGTTCTGTCAGGAATTTCTCCCACGTTTCATGTTCCTTAATTAAGTTTGCTAATTTGTCTTGAACATTAGATGTCCGGGGATATCAAAAAGTCACAGAATGCTTCCCCAAACACTGAAGCGAAGCCATGCTGAACCAGACAAGAAAATAACCTTGTTTACAGAAATGTGTAACTTTCAGCAAGAAAGCAACAAATCAGCCCAGTTGAATGCAACTGATCAGAATCACAGTTATTACCTTCATCAGTGAAAGATTTCACAAACTAGGAATTTTCCTTAGTGCATAAATAAAAAGACTTTAACCTGAAAAATATTCAACTAATATAGAAAACATATAAAACATAATGTAATATAACAAAAAACAATAGCGTGAGATGATAAATATTAATGCATCCAAACTGCTGCTGTTTTGCAAAAACATATCAGACCTATGTCAGGAAAAAATAATAATTTATACAATAAATAAATGTTAACGTGTATTTCATGATTTTCCGGGATTCCAGCATTTTGGGCTCTTTTGGTTCAAATGAATGACTGTAAATAGATGCAGCCCGTTTAGTACAATCTACAACACATGCACGCTTCCTTTTGCTACTGAAGAACTTTAACACAGCAGCTCATCATCATCAACAGAACAGAAACCACAAGCTGCAGATGGACTGTTTAACAGTAAACCATCTAGTGTTCCTCGTGAGGTTCATTATGTTCCTAATGGACATCTAATCTTTAATCATTGAAAGTACAAACAACAACTCTCACAAAAACAGGGTGTGTTGAAGTCTTGGGTCATCCTGTATGTAGCATCATAACTTTGTTAAGAGCTCTATATTCTCCACACTAACCCAGCCAATTATCAGCGCTGCATTAGGTGTAATGTGATTGTAACTGGGAACTAAGTGAGCTATTTAGGTTTCCTGCTGAGCACTGAGAATCTACAGAGCGCCACCATTTAGATTATTTTATCTTGAGAATGAAAGTTTATCAACCACTGTAAAGTAGAAAAGAAACAAATAAAGTAATAATAAATTACTCTAAAATACTAATGTTTATTCAATATTTAGAGCGTAGAATTTAGGATTAGCGGTGAAGGAGAGAAATCCTCATTAACTGCCCCGGCCCACACCTTTTCCATCCATTACTATACGCTTTACTTATCAGTATTATTTCTGTTTTACAATTAAAAGTTTTGTTTGTTTGTTTTTTTACTTATTGGTGTTATTTTTTTAAGTCAAGTTTTTATTTCTGGACTCGTGTGCAGCAACTCAAGCTTTGTATTTGAGAAAAGATAGAAAAGGTGGCTTTAAAATCATCGAGCTTGCTGTGTGACTGAAACAGAGGATCCAGGTATCATTATTACTGTGGTGTGGTTGCAGATAATTGAATAAAAACTAAATGTAGACTATAAAAATAAATGATGAATGCTGTTCCACTCTATATCTTGAGGCTGAGTTCTCATTCCATGGATCATAAGGACACTTAAATGAAGCATAGACTTGCAAACCTATACAAACATAAAAAATCAGAATGTTTATTTGTTTTTAGGTAAACAATAAACCACAATAAACAAGTCTTCAGAGATTTCAAATATTTTGTTGCATGCAAACATTTAGTGATTTATATTGGATTCATGCTCTCAATGTAAACTTGTGAATATGAATTGTATTTTTCTGCAAGAGTTAGAAAAATTAACTTAAACTGTAAAAATGTTGAAAAGTTATTATGTGACTAAATATTACTCTGAAAATTTATATAAGTTCACATACTAACATGCCATTGTAAGGAACAATATTGGTATGTGTTCAAAGAAGAAGGAAGAGGAAGAGGAGACAAACTACACGCTGTAAGAAATAACATCTATCTCAGAAATGCAGTTTAACTGGTGATCCATAAACATCAATTGCTGAAAAAATCATTAGTGTTATGTTCAGGATTGAATGAAATATTTTCAGGGTATTGGAATTAGGCTATACCTAGGCTATACTTGATTTAAGGATTCATTCTTTGGAGTAAAACAGTACTTTACATTTTAAATATTTTGTTTGGCTGTTGTAGTTTAGTTCTATGTCTCAATTAAATGAATTTCTTCTTCTACGGCTTATTTCAAACATGTTCTTTCATTTATAACATTTACAATAATCTTCACTTCACAAAAGCACTGTTCAATGTTCAAAGGGAAATTTTCAACGAGGAAACACTAGACATAAAAAAGATTTTAATAAACATCTTTATGAATGTCTAAATTCATATGAACACGTGACAGCAGTGAGTTGCCAACAGATGGCGCTCTATGATTGCGTCACTGCGTAAGACGTAGGGGGAGGAGCCAACATGGCGTCTTTGAACATCGGCCCGCTGTTGTTTTGTTTAGCGTCATTTTCATTGCAAATCACATCCTCCAAATTTTTATCCGATCCGTGTTACAAACCCATTAAAGACGACAGACCAGAATCAGTTAGGTAAGTAACAGGAACATTTTTATTCTAGTTGCAAACAGCATAGGCTGAAGAAAGAAGAAGGCTTCTTGTTTACTTCGAGCATATTTTGGTTTTGATAATCTGAGTATTAATACAGTTGTAATAATCCTTATGTAATTATCTTTTATTGTGTTACTTGCTGTTATAAAGTTATAACTTACGCCACTGTAGTGATTTCACTGTCATTTAAGGCAACAATAATAATTATCAAGTGAACTTATTGTTCATGTTTTTATATATCTTTTAAAGTCTCGTGTGTGATTTGATATGTTGTCAGATGTTTTCTTACTATTAGACATTATTAATTAAATATACTTTAGGGAAAATAATTAGAAGTATTCTCAGATAAATATAAATATCTATTTCTCTAAAAGGTCTTGATAGTTTAATAACTGAATTCTGTAGCATCAATAAAACGTGCAACATTTCATTGCTGTTTTTATTAAATCCTCATGGGAAGAATAAAATCAGATGAGACCTGATGTGATTAAATGGCCTGGAAAAACAGCCATGTTACAGATATGTTGACATAAATTTGTTGTCAAATTTAAATCCATCCTCTTTTTGTGTAAGTGACAAACTACTCTACATGAAACCACATAAAGGATCTATAATTTGTTCAATTTGTCTTTTTACATGAATAAAATACACAAACCTTAAACGATTTATGTCATTTTAATAGTAAATTATATAAAATTTTCTGTGGGATCAAATCCGATTGAGATATGACTGAAGAACTGTGAGTTTAAGTGTTAAACAAACTGTATGTATTAATTACCAGATAAATATATTCCTGTTGTAAAACCACTACCGGAGATGTTTTCCATTATTCCAGCTGATTGAATCTGTGCTGGAGTTGAGGAGCAATTATAGGAATCACTGTTTCAGTCAGAAACCCCCAGAGGATATTGCAGGAACTTCTGATCTGCCTCAGCCTCTTATTTGCTTTCCCTAGGACAAAGGCCCGGCCTCACGAGTATGTAAAAGTGTCAGATCTGCCTTCGACATGGGATTGGAGGAACATCAAGGGGAAAAACTATGTCAGCATCACAAGGAACCAACACATCCCCCAGTATTGTGGCTCCTGCTGGGCGATGGGAGCCACCAGTGCTCTGGCAGGTAACCATGACAACAAAGAGAGAGAGAGAGTGGGGGGGGGGGGGGTAAAGAAACTAGATGAATCAGAGGGTTACATTTTCTAAATGCCATCATTTTAATTTGAAACATATTTTTTTTCTAAATGTTTTGGATCACCTTTACTGTCACCAGTTTCAGTTTTCTGGTGATTGTTGCTTTTTTTTTTTTTTTGTTTGTTTGTTTTTAGACCGTATTAATATTAAACGTGGAGGAGCGTGGCCATCAGCTTACCTGTCTGTCCAGAATGTGATAGACTGTGGGAGGGCAGGTTCTTGTTATGGCGGAGACCACCTGAGAGTCTACGCCTACGCACATGAAAAAGGCATTCCTGATGAAACCTGCAACAACTACCAAGCTATAAACCAAAGTAAGAAATACACTTTTTATCTTCCTTTTACTCTGATTTAAAGCATGTGGTCAGAAACTCTTCAAATGGCTTATTTAGCGTGGGAAGATTTTTTTCCTGTTTGAGCAAAAATGCATAAAGACAAAGACCCAAAGATTTTTCCCAGCTGGTTAAACTCAGCAGAGTTTATCTTCAAGCACTTATCAGAAATCTGCCTTTAAGTCCTGACCATTGACTGTCTAAAGGTCCTGAATGATCTCTCTGTTATTCTTAAAAAAATCCCCTGTCCGCCTCCAGAACTTGGACCGTGGAGATCGTTACAACTTCAGAGAATCTAAAACCATCTAAAATCAGGAAAAGTGCTGTTTTTAGCTCAAAGGGCCTTGCAGTGCCACACAGTGGCCTTAATTTAATCATGTTGCAAACAACAATTTAAACAATAGGTTAATTGTTTAAGACTAAAAAAAATGAAGGGAACACTTCATGTGAGGTCTTTATTAATTAAATATTTGAAGATGTCTATTCATTATCATTAGCAAAGTTTTATAAATGAGGCCCCTGATCAGTGATGTCACTGCATTCACCACGTCTGCACATTTCAGATATATATGTGTGAATCAGCAGGAGGGATCTTCTTCTCTTGTTTTCAGAGTGCGAGCAGTTTAACCAGTGTGGAACGTGCTCCTTCTTTGGATCATGTGCTGTTGTGAGGAATTACACTGTGTGGAAAGTGGGAGACTATGGAGATGTTTCAGGAAGAGACCACATGAAAGCTGAAATCTACACCAATGGACCCATCAGGTAGAGGAAGGCCCTCCAAAGTTATGTAGGGAAGAATAAGACAAGCCATATATTATATTATATTATATGAATATTTTTTCTTTCAGCTGTGCTCTGATGGCAACTGATGGCCTGGAGGAATACTCTGGAGGGATTTTCTCTGAGTTTCACCCCCTCTCTTTGCCAAATCACATTGTATCTGTGGCTGGATGGGGCCTAGATGAAGACGGGACCGAGTTCTGGATCATGAGAAACTCCTGGGGGGAATTCTGGGTCAGTTTTACTCACCATGCCCTGTCTGAAACAAATATGCAGCTGCTCTTTGTAAACTTAAAGCTGAAAAAAAAATCACCTTTTTTTTTTGCTGTGATAAGCTGCAAAGTATTTTTAGGACTGTTGCTTTCTCTGATGCTTTGCTGACAGAACAAACATATTTTGTTTTCTTGCTTTCAGGGAGAACACGGTTGGGCGAGGATCGTTACCAGTGAATACAAAGGCGGAAAAGGCAACTGGTTTAACCTGGGTATTGAGAAAAACTGTGTATATGGAGACCCTATTTTAACCTAGATGTGTCATGTTAAGATATGTTCAAATAAAGCAGTAATTTAAGTTTTCTGACAAATAAAATTAAAAAAAATGTTAGATTTCTTTTAGTGTGTCAGACCGTGTTTTTACTGAGAGCATCTATAAATAATCACTTCTGAAGGTTTGTGAAGGTAGTTGGCAAGTTTATACATCACCTGTAACATTCATTGTGTCCTTTTTAGATTTTGTTTGACTGAATGAAAAAGAGAAATGTAGTAAATAAGAAAATTAAAAGGAAAAAAAGGGCGAATGAAGATGGACTGATTGGTTTAATAGTGGGAGGAAAGATCAGATCCACTGCTAAATCTAACCAAATCTATTTAAAACAGAGTTATTTCTGTGGGTCCTTAAGTCATTCTGATGATGAGATTTATTTATGAGGGTTGAAAATGGACTGTTTTGAGCCTTGGACTGATCCGAAAGTCAGTATCCAGGCCATATGCATGAAGGAAGGAAGGAATGGCATAATTGTAAACAGGATGACCAGGGGCCTCATTTATAAAACTGTTTTACAGCAAAAAAAAAACAATTATAGCCAACTTATAAAACCAATTTTGCGGGAGAATGTGTCTACTTCCGCGTAAACCTTGGCCATGCCGCACGCACTATCTGGAAAAAACGGGAATTGTTGCAGTGATGGCAGTGCGTAAAGACGCACAATGTGTTCCTGCCTTGAGGACATGGCGCGCGGAAGCCTCTGAACTGAGTGAATTGTCACAGATCGTGATCGGTTCTGACAGCCCTGTGCTGTACTTCAGTAGGAACAACATCATGCCAGTCCCTCTACCAGCGCTGAAACCCGGCATCTTCCAAAGAAAACTGGCTGATAAGTCGGGTTCCTCCGCAGAAGAAGAACGGATCCATGTGCGCCACCGCCAAACACGCCATGGTGGAGCAAAACATCACGTGATGTCCCTGTTCCCCTCATAGTAAAACCAAATGCTGCTGCTTTACGCAGCGTCTAGAAGTGACTTCTTTTTTTTTTATCAGACTTTTATTTTGGCGCTGCAACGTTTGGGTTAAATATGCAGGTACACTTTTAATAGATATGTTAGTTTTATAAATGATGACCCTGCTCTTTAATCCCGCTTTAAGCCTGAAATAACAACAGTTTCATTCAGATTCATTATCACATTTATCTCCTAAGGAAGCATGTAGCTATAGACAGCTGAGCTATACAGACATTTAATTTTTGGTGAAACAGTTTGCAGATCTTTGACACTTTTTTCCTCTAAAAAAAATACCACAAACACCTTCACATGTGAGATCAAATTAGCCCCCTTTTTTTTATTATTTGGATAATGAGGCTGAATAAAGGCTGAGAGCAGATTGACTCTGGTTTATGTGCTTTGTCTTCAGAATTTGAGGCGTTTTATAGTAACTTTTAGCAATTAAATCAACACTGGATCTTTTAGAAGCTGTTAGAGGTGGTTCAGACTTGGTATGTTTCAATTATGATGCCATAAATCACATTAAGTGGTCAATTATTAAACAGTATTTGCAAAAAATGTATTTTGATTGGTTCCCTAATTAGCTCAAAATCTGGGGAAACGGTTACCATACCAACCAGCTGATGCAAACAGCTTGTTAGCGAGTGCAGAAAGAGGCTCTCAATTGAGAACAGTTGTATAATAATGTTTCCTGTGACTCTACAGGGGTGTTAAAAATAACCTGCAGATTTTATCAGTCAGTGAGCTGATTAGATGAATCATAGAAAAGTGTGACACACATATAAGGAATAAAGTCCTTATATCTCATCTACAGCACAGATTGATTGCTTTGCATGTGTTAAATGTGCATTGTTTTTATTACTCTGAGTTTAATATTCTAGGAGTCCATCAGGATCCTTATTAAGAGCTTTTGAAGTCCTGCTTCATGAAGGCCACATCCCTGCTAAACTGGAGGCTTGTTCTCACAGTGCCATGGATCATACTCTAAATAAAACCTGAGCCTTTTGCATGCAGGGTCAAACCTGATACTACATCCTGGCCCAGTACTTTTGCCGTTATGGTTTATATCTAAAAAGTGGTACTGTACTGGTTTGCACTATGTACTCACAGCCAGAACGTTACTGGTTTGAGCCAGCTGGGGGCGGTCTGCACAGGGTTCTGTATGGAGCTTACATGTTCTCCCTGTGTGTTAGCATGGATGCTCTCCAGATACTCCAGCTTCTTCCTGCTGTCCAAACACGTGTGCATTTGGAAAATTTCATATTTAAGTTCATCTACTACAGGGGTGCCCAAAGTTAGCCCCCAAAGGCCGCTGTCCTGAAGATCAGTCATCTGAAGTCATCTGTCCTGAAGATCTTTTTAAGTATCCCTGTTCAAACACACCTGGCTTAAACAATCAGATTCAGCATAATGACTGATTAACTTGAGTCAGCTGTGTTACATGGAAAACCTGCAGGATTGTGGCCTTCCAGGACCAACTTTTGACACCCCTTATCTACAATGTTTGGGTTTACCGAAGGCCCTTGGCTGTATAATAAACAACAGATGCATGCTGAGCTGGGGTCAGTTAGACTCGTAGAGTTTCTCCAGATCACCAGAAAACATCTTAACTCGTGAAGGATAAGATTGTTATGTAAGACATACATTTCTATCTTAGCGTGCTTGTTAGGGAGGGTAATCTCCTCGTTCCAAAACACTGTGATTGATGACGGCATTTGACTGATTATCTTACAGCCTAAAAGAGTTTCATGGTCAGTATGTAATCAGGATCCTTCCTGTCTCTGACCGGAAAAGATTCTTCAAATTGCAATTTGCTTCTGTTGTATTCTTTATTCTTTGTTTCAATAAACATTGTCATAATTTTCCATTTCCGAACCAGACTCGTCATCCTTGATAGTAATTTTGCCTCTACACATGTTAGGTTAATTGGTCTCCAGGAATGAGTGTGTGTGTGTTACTGATGTGATGGACTGGTGACCTGTCCAGAGTGTACCCTGCCTTTCCTGCTATACCACTTAATCCAACTCCGGGTCACGTAGGGCTGGAGTCCATCCCAGCAGTCTGCAGGCAGTGGGTGCACCCTGGACAGATTGCCAGTCCATTGCTGGGCCAATACACAGATTTAGTGCAATGTTTCTCCATCCTGGTCCTCGGGGAACACTGTCCTGCATGTTTTAGATCTTTTCAACTCCAACACACCTGTTTCAAGTTTTTAAAGTGCTCATCAGTGTCTCTGCAACTTCACAAATGAGCCATTCGTTTAAGTCAGGAGAGGTTAAATAGGGCTTTTAAAACATGCAGGGCGTTGTTCCCTGGAGGACCAGGATTGAGAAACATTGATTTAAAGTGACTATATAACCTAACATGCATGTCTTTGGACAATGGAAGGAGTCCCCGGAGAAAACCTGCACATACACAGGGAGAAACCGTTCCAACTTTCCCCCGACTCAGGCTCAAACCAGCAACCTTCTTACTTACTGTGAGACTACAGTGCTTGAAACAAGGATATGGTAAAAACCTGCTGGACTGTGGCTCCAGAGGACCATGGATGTCTCATAATTAGGGTTTATGTGGGAGAAAATACCACTTTAACTGTTTTGGATACCATGCAAAGCACAAATGCAACACATCCTGTTCTGTTTAAGAAAATGTCATATATATATATATATATATATATATATATATATATATTTATATATGTTCCATGTCGTAAATGCACAAAGTGCCGTTAAAAAACTGGCAATATATAGCAGCACAGTCACATGGTTGTAGTATTTCATGAAACAGATCATAATTTAAAAACAGAAGTAACCCAGTCCAGACTGTGCAAATGTAATGAAGAACAATACATGACTTGTTCCACTTCTCATTGTCTCTTTTGGTCACACAGAATGATTTTATCCGACTTGCATCATTCTGGAGGAATTTCAGCTCATTCGTTGCTTGCTGCAGTTGACTGAGCTGTTTGTGATCTTTATTCAGTTGAATGTTTGCAGACTCTTCTTGTCTTAATATTTTCAGACTGTACTGACGTGACTTTAGCATTCTACACGCTAAGTGGAGCCAGTAGAGTCAGACATACACAATAGGTTGTTTCTAGTTGAACAGTCTGAACGTGAGGAGAACTTGTTTTTCCAGGTTTCGGAGCTTCCCCTTAACAAACCACAAGTCAAACCTGAAGCCATCTGTGACGATTAAAGCGAAGCAGAAATGAGGTCACCCACGATGACAATGAACTCAAGCACAGCAGCGTATCAACAACATAATAGCTAAAGAAAAATAAGACCAAGTACCCAGAACTGTAGTGAGTCTGTCAACGATGAACAAGCGCAAATGAGTCTCATAACATCCCACTAAAATAATCAGTTACATTAAAATGAACTGGTAAAGTTCTCCAGGATAATGACGTTTTTATAGGACTTTTCTTTTCACACACGTTGTGTTCAGTCTTTTTAACAGCAAATCAGCAGATCTTTCCTTCAGCTGCTAAATTTAACAATAAACATAAAGACCGTGTGATATGGAGATCTTTACACAACAAAGGCTTGTTTTACTGACTTGCTTACTGCGTTTTAGCTGCTTTCATCAGGGTAAAGGTATTACAGCGCCAGCAAAGTTCTTAACTAACAAACAGAACTGTGACATCAATTATCACAGTTATGCTGATGATACACAACTTTATGCGTCAGTCAATAGACTTGCTGTGTCAGTGTTTGGAGCGCATAAACACCTGGATGAGAGAACATTTTTTTATTATTAAATAAAGACAAAAGTCAGATAATTCTGTTTTAACGGTTATGGCATTAACAAACACCTGGAGACTCAGACTCAATCACCAGGTCTGTAACCTTGCACTGCTGCTGGACTCAGACTTTCAGCAGCTTTCAAAGCTTCTCTAAGAAACTTTTTAACACCTCAGAAACAGCAGGTGAGTCTCCCAGAATGACCAGGAGAGGTTTTAAAACCTTGCAGATTGTTTATAAATCCCAGAACGGTTCAGGCCCAGAATACATCAGAGGTCTGCATTTTAATGTTTACTTTGCTTTAAAATATTTTCAATTTATTCATGATTTTAGGGTGATTTTTGCTATTTGTTGTGGTTTTATCTTATTTAATATTTTATTCTGTTGTTTTGTTCAACTTCATTTATTTATTCATTTAATTTACTAATTTATATATGTGTACATTTTATTAATATTTGCTTAAGTTTTGTATGCAATTTTATTATTTTTGTTTAAATTGGCTCTTATTGTATTTTAAGGGTATTTTATCATGTTTAAATGCCAGTGTTCTTCTCATAGGGATCCTCCACACTAGGGATTCTGCCTTACGGACCTGGGGTTGGTGTTGTGGGGACTGCCTGGTCTGGGTGGTGTGGGGTCCGGCACCGCAGCCTTAAAGCTGCAGGGTGGACCCGGACTTGACCTGCCTAATGAAATCCCATTAATGAGGATTCCTCACATCAACATCATTGCTGAGCCAGATGTTTTTACTTATTAATTAATTAATTAACTAAATAATTAATTTACTTTCCCACATTTTCATTATTTTTAGTTAAGAAACAGTTGGGAATGGGTTGGGTGGGATGGGCGTGGGGTTGTCCTTGTGTGTATACCTGCATGTCAGTGAATGTAATTGGGGCGTGGGAATTTATTGCCTTGTTGTCTGTTTTAATTTAATTAATTTGATCACGTTCCACACTTTGTGTTGTCTAAGGCAGTGGTTCTCAGCCTTTTTGCAACACAGTACCCCATGAAAAATATTTTCCCAGCCAAGTACCCCCAACTTGTTTTAAGAAAAAACAAAATAAA
>JBAMIG010000008.1:18942375-18953606 GCA_037177335.1 Kiunga ballochi
TCCGTTCTCCAGCACTACCCTCTGTACAGAGTGAGCGATGCCAGCTGCACAGGACAGGACGCTGCTCCTCCTGAAGAGCGACACCTGCTGTTCAGAGAGAAGTATGACGTACTGTCTAAGGAGGCCTCCCAGAGGGTGAGTTATGCATCCTCCCCATCAGTTTTTGGTTTTGTAACCTTGAATTCCCATTTAACACTTTCATCTGAATGAACACAGACCAACAGCTCTGTGAGTGGTGTAGAAACATAAGATGATGGGGAAACTGGTGATGTAATGGGGCAGCAACAGACTTCTGAAGGGAGTGTGACGTTCTCTCCTTTAGCTCCTGCAGTGGTTTAAGCCTCGCCTCATCCTGAGCGGACACACCCACAGCGGATGTGAAGTTCTCCATGACAACAAGTACCCAGAAATCAGCGTGCCGTCCTTCAGCTGGAGGAACAGGAACAACCCCAGCTTCATCCTGGTGAGTGAAGCAAAAACTAAAGATCAGACATCATGCCAGGAGCGTGTCTTTTATGTCCTGCATCTTCGCCAACTTCTCCTGCATAACTGTGCTGTTGAAGCGCTCCTGTAGTTTCAGTGTCATCAGCAAGTTTCTACAAACAGTACTGTCACTTCCCTGCATGTCAGACCTTTCCTACTTCCTAACAGTGTGGTGAAGAGTGAGCTCATCTTCATCTTATTCATTCCTTACCTGCAGGATGGCAGCTCCTACTGGGAGGGCGTGGGTTCTGTTTATTTGTTTATAAATAGATTAACACAGATTATATTAGACATCATTGTTAGGACACGTTGATTGTTCTTTAAAACTGTGTTGAAGATGATCAAGGTCAAAATCTGAAGACTAAATCAAATCAGGTTTATATGTTTTCTTGTCTTTGGAGGCCCCCTGGTGGCTCAGTGAGTCATTGCAAGCATGTCCATAAAAAAAAAAAAACTGTATGACCAAAAAGCTTCATTTCTTCACCCTTTCCCAGGCGTCGGTTTCGGCCAGCAGTTACACGATGTCCAAGTGTTTCCTGCCGGAGGAGAGCACAGTGATCGGCATTTACTGCTCGGCTGGCGCCTGCCTGCTGCTGCTCTTCCTGGCCCACTGTCTGTGGATGAAAGGTCTGCTGCAGTGCCTCAGCCTGGTCCTGCTGGGGAAGCACAAGTCTCTGTGAAATATCCTACCCAGAATGCACCACTGTCTCTGGGGCTTCATGTGAGGATCTCTGCAAATTGTCCCTTGAGTCGGTACCTTTCCATGTAAACTGTGTGTCACAGCACTGTGAAGGACATGAATATATGTTTCACATTTCTCTGTAAGACCGAGAGGTGCTGACACCGGTGATGATGACGGTGTGGATGTAGCCTATGATAAGAGCCAAACTGTCACAAATAATCAGGAAGTTGGAAGTTGTCAGTTTCAGACTGGAAAACTGTAAACACATACACACACACAGTATTAAATGAGTCAAATCAAACATGTAAATATTACTTAAGTCTGATTTAAGGTGGTAAAGCAGAGCCATGTTCCTGCTTTATGTTTGTTCCTCAGTTTACTGAGCCATGAACACACCGATCCTCTCTCTGAACACCATCAGCTCCTGTCATTGATGTCGGATCCTCCATCACGGCTCCTTGTTTTTATGATGTATATCAGAAAAAAAGATCTATCTCTGACTTCCTGTGCCAAATGTTTGTGAGGTTTTTTTTTTTTTTTTTTTGCCAAACTGTTGAAATATTTATGAAGAACTGTATATAAACTAAAGAGTTTTCTGTTGAATAAATTAAATTAAGTATGCAGTTGTGTGACTCCGTCATTCAGAGACAAAACAGAAAAAAGAGTAATTTAATGCATTTAAATGCATTTATTTAATGCTGGGATCTGTTGTTCGTTTTAATGTTTTTACTAAAATGTAATAAATTTATATGTAGTTTTTGCTTTGATATCTTGCAGGGATTTTCATCAGTTTGGCTAAAAATTATTATGATGTTTATTAAATCTTAAAGTATCCATTCATCTGCTGCTGTTTATTCATGGTCGGGTCACAGGAGCAGCAGCCTAAGAAAAAGGCCCGACTTCATCAGGGGGATCCAGAACCCCCCTGCCAGCATTTCCAGTGACACTCCAGTAATATAAGATGAATATTTGTTTTGTAATTGTTTAACAGCTAATGAGGGGAAATTTTCTTGTCCTAAATTCTTAAGCTTTTACTGCTGCAGGTATAAAACACCTCGTCATTTAAGCTCCAGATGACTGTAAAATTGTTCTAAAATAGTGAATCTATTGTAACTGATCCAATCTTTAAAGCTGCTTTCTAGATCCTACCCCTGCAGCTCCATCATGAACTCTTAACGAGTTTATTTAGCAACTTTTTCCCGCAATAATGACAGAAAAACACCCCAAAGGAATCATCAAATCATCAGTGGCAGCGAGAAGCTAAATGTAGGGAAATGACTAAAATAACCGTATTATGGTCCATTATAACCACCATGTTCCCTTATATGCATCATTATAGGCAAAGATTTACTGAATTTAGCCTAAAAGTGCTCTTTGTTCCCCCAACCCATCTATACTCCATAATAAAAACCATCAGTATATCTTTAGATTAATCACCACAATATATACAGCCGATGTTTTGATTTGTCACACATGCGCTTCACTGTTAAAACCCGATGTGTTTTAAGCGACTGTGTACGTGATCTGAAAAACATGCACCCGTTCAAATTTCACATTCAAACCTCCTTATTAAGAATATATAGAGGTTTCACTTCTCATATTTATAACTAGAACCATTGTCCTCATTTTAGATTTTCACATCTGGACAGTTTTGATGATGCTCCCTTATTGAGATCCCTGGACATCCACAGTAAAGTAACGGTTTGGACTAATTTAGCCTTAAACATGGAGCTAAGAGTTGCAATCACGTGTCCTGCAAGTCTAAGTGGTGGAGAAGTAAGCAGAACAGTCATTTTCTCTGGATTATTTACACCTTTTTAGTGAAAATATCTTCAGTGAAAACTTCCCGATACATCAGTGCAGCTGTGTTTTGTATGGGCAGGGATTCAGTCTCGAAAAGATTGCAGATTATAACTAATACAACCCATCTTTGAGGACATTTCTGGCCTCGATTCAAAGCATCGCTGCAGTGTGAAAGAAAAATAAAAACCTTGTTGGCAACGAACCTGGACACAACTGGACACCAAGATGGAAATAAAGCAAAGTCCTCTAATGTGCCTCTTTATTTAAAGAAAATAAAAACGTCATTTAATCATCCTCCCAGGCCAAACAAGGTTTTTGCACCTCCAGTCAGTTCACTCTCTTTCGGGGATAGACGTGTACTGTAGCAGAAGAAAAGGCTGATGCTGTTTGTACAAGAAGAGCTCGTCTTGTTGGGTGCTGCTCACACATTCATAGTGCCTGTGCCATAAGGTATGGCTCCAAAGGACCAAAGAATTACTAATGCTGCACGCTCTCATTTATTCATCTCCATTCTAAACATGCTTTCCTATGTGTGTATGTATACATATTTACCGTATACATACATAGGTATGTACACCTAGGCACACACATAATTAAACATGTATAATTGTACATATATATTTATATAGACCTATAAATTTACATGTACATACATTTATAAAATTTTTTTACACACAACACGCAGTCATCCTCTCATACGCGCACACACAATGCGTCTGTGACTGTTTGTTTTATGTACACATGCGCACAGGCACGCACTTCAGTATAGATCTCAGACACACTTTATATTGAAAAAAAAACAACCCAAAAAAAACAAAGCAAACAACAAAAGAAATTAAAGTTGGTTCCTATTAAAACAACACCAGGTTGCAATTTGGACACTTTAAATGGATTTCCAATGTTTGTTTAAAGCTGTGAAATTAAAAATATATATATAATAAAAGGAAAAAAAAAAAAAAAAGGCATGGCGCTGCAACATCTGGTCTTCACTGCAGGTAAGTGGTTAATTTGCATAATGTATACAGGTTTTTAGGATTTTTTCCCTATTTTTTATTTTTTACTAAACAGCATTTCCTCTTCTTTTTTTTATAAACCAGAAAAAACTAAACTCTACAGAGAAAGTTCCCCACCCGCAGTCTTTCGCTGCAGATAGAGTTTGACATCAAGCTGTACAGCGCAGTCAAAAACATACTTACATCTGAGCTCATTTACAGGTACAGCCATAATCAAGGCACAAAGATCTACAAGTAGATTTGTTTTTCTTTCAATTAAGTTGTACAAAATAATATTACATTTTACAGTCTGTACAGGATAATTCAACCTTGCACAGTGTACAAGTTAACAAAAAAAACAAAAAACAATACATATTTTCTCTCCCATCCCACCCCTCCTCCCCATCAGTATCTCTAAGTTAAAAGGATGGTCTGTGTGGAAAAAGAACGCAGATCCGAGTCAGTGGAGGCAGCAGGGCTAAGGTGCAAAAAGCTCAGTCCCTTTTCTGTCATTTAAACCCGTCTTCGTGTCCCGTCCCCTCCCCTCTTTTCATTTCTCGCTTCACGTGTCTCTCGGCTGCTCGGTCCACCCTGCAGCTCGGCAAGCTAACATCGTGACAGGGTAATAAATATTGTGATGCTACATTGTGTGTATGCTTCCTCTGGAGAAAAACAATGACAAAAAAAAAAAAAGAAAAGAAAAAAAGTTATTAAGGAACCTGATGCAAAGTGCATTTTCATCTCTTCATCCGCTCGATTCCGCTCCGTCCGCTAGAAACAAGTCGGACCGGAGGAGGAAGAGGAGAAGGACGAAGGAGGTGACGAGGCAAAAAAAAAAAGAGGGGGTCATGGTGGTTCCAGCGTTAACTGGCGAGTGACACAAAAGCATATACACGCACATACGCTCGCTCACATGGCATTCCTCCCTCTCTCCAGCACATACACTGCCTCTGCACGGAGGTCCTGCAGGTGTGTTTTCTGTTTCCACACCCACCAGTCCAGGATCAATGAAGGGGATAAAACAGGACACAAAGGGGAAAAAAAAAAAAAAAAAAAAACATTAGGAGGTAGCCCAAGGCTTAGTGGAATGACAAAAATCAAGGCATTCAAAAGGAAGGATTCAAAGAAAAGTCTTAAAAAACAAAATCTGAAGAAGCGGCACACAACAAACTTTGTTCCCCAACTTTTTTACATCAGAGAAACGGGGATGAATCCAAAAAACAAGCAAAAGGTAGTACAAAAAAAAGAAAAAAGTTAAAAAGAGGAAGAGGTTTTGACACACTTCAGTAGTAATTCATAGTCCTCAACAGGAGGGGTGGTCTGAGGGGCTCTTTAGGGGATGTGGGGTTAGCAGGAGGAGGAGGAGGAGGAGGAGGAAGGGTTCATCAAGGATGCAGAATGGTGGAAAAAAGAACACAGAAGGCTGACAGAGATGGTCTCACATCCATCACAAGAGTTCATACTGCCGCAGGTGCATTCTCTGGATGATGTCCCGGCAGTCGTTGAACACCCGCCGGATGTTCTCCGTGTCCACGGCGCAGGTAAAGTGGGGGTAGCAGTAGTGTCTGCCGTCGCCGCTCGCAGTGCTGATCCGCTGTGGAGGAGGAGGAGGAGGGGTGAAACAGATACATCAGGAAATAATCAGCAGGAAAGTTTGTTTTTTGTGCTGTTCCTACATCAAATAAGACCACTTCCTGTCTCTGTGACTCAAAACGTGCCGCGCTGCTCATCACACAAAGTCAGCAGTGTTTACGTTTACAACAGCTTAATCTGCACAAATTACATGGAAAAATGTCTGAAGCTTTATTCTGTCAATAAATTACAATGATTTTTTTTCCCTTGAAAGGCTGGAAAGACAATAAAAATAAGAAGAACTGCAACTAAAAACACCACAAATAGGTATTTTGTGTTAGGCAGGGAGAAAACTACCGTGTAAATCTGGAGAACATTAAAGTCCTCCCATTAAGCACTGATATTATTGTAATATACAGAAAACCATTATTATATGGAGTAAATAATAAGAGACAAACATGCATCTTTGCAAACACCAGGGGCTAATCTAAGAAGGAACTAAAAATAAAAGCAATAATATAGATAATAATGGTCTTATAATCATATGTAACCATGGGGACAGCATCAGCGTGTAGGTAACAACCACATAAACTCTATTCACAGATCAGATTTCATAAAAACCTATTTTTGTTCACATAATGCAACTGTACATTATAATCACAATAATCAGAGCCCGTACAGAAACAGTGAAAAAAAAAACACTCATTTTCAGACTGCTTGTCCACATAATGTGGTTTGCATCTGCACAAAAGGGTTCGACAAGTTCAAAGCAACAAAATATGCACAGCTGCGACTACAAGCAGGACTATTAAATAGAAAGTTAGAAATGAATAGAACAGATCTATTCACTGTAGAACACTGCTGAACTTTGGCTCGTTTTAAAAACAGACCGGACACGTGGCGATGTACTTACAAGAAACTCATCTCGAATGAAGAACTTGGCTCTTGTCACTCTGGGGTCTTCACCAGGTTCAGGAGTTGCTGTGAGAACAGCAGGCTCGCTGTTAATACGAGTCAAGGCAGCGAGGTTCAAAGTACATCACACAGAAAGCACTAACCTTCATTTGGTATGGTGTAGCGAGCATATTCGGGGAAGTAGTCTTCAATTTTGGATTTTCCAGCTAATACTTTCTCAGCCAGCATGTCCTGCTTGTTCAGGAATAATATGACTGATATAGTGCGTAACCATCTGGAACATAAATGACAAACGTCAGTCGGGATACGGTAATGCATAATTCCACAGTTTCAGGTCATTTATAGTTTGTGTAGCTCAAAGTGAAGACACAAAACACTTGAAACCAGTCACACACACTTCCCAAAATGATAAGGAAACGATGAATCACTAATGTGATGACCAACAAATGTCTTGGCTTTGGGTTCTGCAAACCCGAAGCTCATCTCACACATGAGAAAAAAACACTCCAGCTGGCACAGGACTGCAGGACTGCTTTAATCTGTTAACATAGGAGCGGAAACTAAAACGAGACGTAAGGCATAAGCTTTGCACCCAGCTGCTAATGTAAAGCCGGTACTAATTTCAACACGTGCATCGAATCTTCATGAGTAAGAAGCCAGTATGAGTTCCTATTCACACGACCCAATGTAAACCGTTACTGGTAGCAACAGACCAAATGTTCAGAAAGCTGTGGGATTTTTAAGGGTAAATAAGAAGCTAAAAGGAAACTAGCGTACTGGACCACCGAAGCTTTTGTAGAGCTGTAATCAGTGTGAGAAGAAAAGCAAAAATTGAAAATTGAGCTGTCAATCAAACGTAACTTTTACTCTGATTAATCACAGGTTAGCTGTAGAATAATCCCGATTCATCACATTTCAAAAATCTGCACAAAGCGAGGTGGTAAACCTGAAATTGTAGCCTCAGTAATGCATGCTCAGTGATGAGATGGCGCTGCCCTGATAAAACAAAAACTCCTTCCTGCTCAGTTTGCTAATTGTAGCATTTTTATTTACAATCTGGCTTCATAATTGGTCCAATTCTGGTGGATTCAGCCCACCTCTAAGACGAGGTGCTGATCAAAATCTCAAAGATTTCAAAAGGGGTCTTTGGTGGACTTGTCCAGTACAGCTTAAACCAGTGAGTGAGATTATCTCTAGGCTTGTCACAATAACAAAATTAGCATTGTGAAGAATTATCACAGAAATGATTGTGATAATTGATAATATTGCACTGAGCAAATAATGTTAATGTCAACTAATATAATAAAATGCTATAATAATGCTAAAGTCAACATTCATTTGTTTCTAAAGAACATTTAGCTTGATGTGCAGATTAGTCTATGCTCATCCAGGGTTTCAGGGTCTGTGCTTCTATGTGCAATAAAGCTGATGCACCGAGAGCAAGCCGTCCACATTCACACTCATAACAAAATTACTTTTTGTTCCCTCCCAAATCTCAAGTTTCCCAGGCTCACTGTGGGCTTGCTAGTACTCATGGAGTTTGACTACACATGTGTAAAACCTTGTGGGCAAAGGCACCTTTGATGTCTGAACTGGCTCACTTTTACAATGATCCAATCATCCTCCAGTCTTTGTTAAAGAGAAAACTGCTGCAAATTTATTTTAATCACTTTTTCTAATTGCAGGATTAACTAATTTATTGCTTGTTACGACAGGCCTAATCATGTCCTCTTTAATAGTTGTAGCTATGTTTACTGATTTTATGGTAAAGCTACTGGCCCTGCATGTTGTACCCTCCCTCATACCATTTTGATAAGGTATGATAAATAACCTTGCTTATGTGTTAGTAAAAAATATAAAATTATGCCCACCAGTTAATTTATTTGTGCTAAATTGAGTTTATTCTTACACCCCTTAATAAAATAGCAGGTTCTGACCCACCTGTTGTTCCAAATACTGCGGAAGAGGTCCAAAGCTTCCCGTAGCCTGTTGGTGTTATTGTCTTCCCTTATTACCATGTTGTAGCTGCTGCTAGCCACCACGAAGATGATAGCAGTGACGTCTGCAGAATGAAAGAATAAAATAAAGAACTCGTGATGAGGATGTTGGCAAAAGAAGGAGAAGTGTGGTATGCAGAATGGCTGGAAGTCTTACCATTAAAGCACTGGATCCATTTTCTCCTTTCATCTCTCTGGCCTCCAACATCAAACATGCTGTGAAGCAGACAAAATACTGGGTCAGACTCAGATGCAACAACACACTCGCTGCTGCCGCCTTGTGATCACAGAATGATGGCATCGGGCCTCATAATACACATGTAACGTCTAGATCAGGGGTGTCCAGCTCCAAAGGTTTTCCATACATCCCTACTCCAACAAACTTAAATGTTATTAATAACTCAGCATGCAGAACTTCATCCACAGTTGGATTCATTTCATTTGAGTCTGGCGTGTTAAAGCAGTGAAAACTTGCTTGCCGGCCCATGACTACATTATCACTAAATGCCCTGATCTCAGGTCTGCTAGCTAAAAGATGAGCTTGACATAAACAGGTGAAATACAAACATCTGAATGATCAATAAATGATAAATGGAAGAATAAACAAAGCCAATTATGAGGATGGGGGCTTGCATGACCCAGGCTGCATATTTGGAAGTCATCATAACTGAAAAAGCACACCCAGAGGGAAATCCTGACCTGCATCTTTTTTCAGTCATTCAGGATGATATAATGTGACACAAAGGCCTGTTTCAGATGGTAAAATGAGACTGTTGTGTCTGCAACAGCTGAAATGCATCATCTCATCAGACGGCATCAAAGCCTTTACTCTAACTTTTAATCAGCTGCTCTTATAACGGCCGCCATTAGTAAATAATTTATCTACCACAGAAACACACTGGATTAATTTGACAATAAAGTCACCTTTTTTTCCTGCTGTCGAGCAGGTTTGGGCTCAGTGTTTTCCTGGACAATGCTCTTCCGTTAGAGGGAACAAACATGACATTTCAGGCTCTTAACACGAGGCTATGGTAAATATAGCAGGAACGCCTAAGAGGGCATTCCAGTCTGATTATTCCTAACAGCGACGCAAAAAGAAACACAGTCAAATGTTAAAAAAAGAAAATTCCTGGAAAATGCCTTGAGAGCCTCCAATTCAGAAATGGGTGACAAGAGTTTGGAAAAGTTGCTGCATAACAGAGAATGTAATAGTGGATGTGAAAGAACAAAGCTTCTTTATGTGGCACAAGAAGTGCTGGAAGTTCATTGATAACATGGATTTTAATGTATTACAGGCTGATTTGTTTTATTTCTAAATTAGCCAGTTTCATTTATATTACTCACCACCACAGGTATTGCAGAATAAAGACCAAAAATGCATATTAGTAAATATAACAGTAAATTCCTAACAGCATTAAAAATACTTACTGAAAGTTCACTTTGTCTACTTGGAACCTCGTCTCAAAAATCCCTGAA
Organism: Kiunga ballochi; assembly: GCA_037177335.1. NCBI lineage: Eukaryota > Metazoa > Chordata > Actinopteri > Atheriniformes > Pseudomugilidae > Kiunga > Kiunga ballochi. The sequence goes on from JBAMIG010000008.1 coordinate 18,952,296, forward strand.
GTTAACACTCGGCAGCGTAGCAGGTCCTACACATTATGGAAAGAGAGAAATAACCCATTCAGAAACATTCAAACTAAATTATTATTATAACGTCCACTGAGCAGATAAGCAGAACTGACCTGGTCTGTTGGTGTGTAGTCACTCTGTCTTACAGAGTCGATTCTGTCCAGGAAACTATAACAGGAGACATGGGACAGATTCGGATTATTCTGGGAGATCAAAACATTTGATTAGGCTGTGGGAAAATACAAATACACACAAGAAAAACAAACTAAGAGCATAGTGTCAGTACACAAGAAAACAAGGAAAAAAGCCCATGTGAATGGTCAGGAACACACAAAACCAACATGGCAACCTGCAGCGTGTGTCACAAAACGATGTCGTTCTCATGAAACGGCAATTCAAAACCAAAAAATGTTCGTTTTACATCAGCCCACCCATGAAGTGCAGCTATTATCACCAATCTGATCGCCATGTCGGAGACCCTGTAGAGGCCTGGAAGGCCGGCGTTACAGCTGCTGCATGCCACAAGAGGGCAGGCATGCTCAGTCTGGGCTATTTTAGTCTGTCTCTAGCCAGAGTGATTACATAAGGCGGTTATTGTGGAGGTTAGACAGCTTGCTGTTGCCATCTCTTCACTACAGAGAGAGCATGTGCAGCAGTGGAATCAGCAGCAGCGGCAGCAGCTGGGCCTCTCTGCAGCACAGCAGGCAGGCTGGGGACACTGAGGCTGGGGACACTGAGGCTCGGGACACCGAGGCTGGGGACACCGAGGCTGGGGACACACGGTCACACAGGCCTCTGGATGAGCCGGATAACCCCAAGAAAAGAACTCAGCCAGGCCACCCAAGTGCTATGATATATTCTGACTTCAATATATACAATAAAGGCCCATACACCTGCTGTAAAATTAGTAATAAAGCCTTCCAAGGCGGTCACAAGGAATATTTAACACAAATTTTAATTTATTTTAGTTTACTTTAGAAACATATTTAACAAAACAAATTCATTTAAACTCCCTCCAGTGTCCCATTAGGCAGGGACATGCAGCTCTTTATTAACTCTAACAAACTAGTTTAAATAATGCAAAAATGAACTAATAATTTAAAGAACATGGGCAATTATTGTTACAATAAACCATTTTCCATAAAAGATGAGGAAAATTAGAAAGTGGCAGATACCATAAAAGCAAGAAATTATATATAGACATAATTCTGTGGGTTTTGTACAAGTCGGTGTCAGAATAAGACGGGGATAAATCAAACTGGACAAAAGAATAAATAAACATCAATCCATGATATTAGGAACTCA
>JBAMIG010000008.1:18953706-18981098 GCA_037177335.1 Kiunga ballochi
ATGTTACCCTGCAATATCCTCAGAGCACAAACTATAGCAGAAAAACTTTTTCTGACAGACACTCTGATAATTATGACACATATGTGGACTAAACCGGGCCATCCTCTCACCACAGCTGATTTTTTAACCAAACCATCTGCAGTTTCAGGATGTCACTAGACATACTACAAAGCTGCAGCATACAGGAAACCTGACGCACAGGAGAGCGGCGTACACGGTTAGGGTTTCTGTCGGGTACAACTCGTCACTTCATTTTCACTTCAGTCCTAAAAGTAGCACACTAACACACCAAACTAGGATTAAATAACTGAGAATGAATGGCGCATTATAAACCATTAGATAAGAACCACGCTGCTCATGTGCTTTGACAATGTTTTCATCACACTGACTATTTCTAAGGAAGGCTATTTCTGAAAGGGGACTCTTCTTTCTCACACTAAATTCATGAGATCCACTGTACCAACAGGCATATCAGAGAGCAGAGAGAAAAGGAAGGTGACATTTAAAACCAACTTCAGAAGTTAATTTTTTGCTTACAACAAAAAACATAATTTAAAAGTAAATGCTTTCAACTTGTATGTGCAATTAATGATTACCGTTTTATCATTTAAAGTTATTATATCCTGCTCATCCCTCACAACCAGTGTGAATTACTTCTAAAAATGGCTTATTTATTATTTTACTATACACAACACAAACTGATTACTGCTCTAATCCTTACTTACACGCCAGCCTTTGGACTGATGGGACATTTTGGCTACATCTCATGCTCATCCTGAATATAAGCTTCTCTGCCGAAAACATCTACACCTGAGGAGTTTATCACCACTGTGATGATAAAAGCTTATTTATGTGTTTGCTCTGAGGCCGGTTTTGGGAGTTTCATATAGTTCAATAAGAATAATTTTCATAGTTTTAGATCTACAAATGCAAAACTAAGTTGTATTGCAGAGGCAAGGATTAAACTGTTCTTTATTCTCACTGGTGATATAAAAATCTTTATCTAACTTCCTAACACCTGGGTGGGAACCAGTGCTCTGTCAGCATCTTATAAAGACAGATAAGTATTTCTGCTGACGATGCAGAGCAATAATGTTTATGGACAGTTAGCGATGGTCTAAAAAGCAAATAGATATGGTGAAAAATATGACATAACATTGTAAAATGAAGACTTGCAATATTTTTTTCATTATTAAACTTCTACTATAATCCATTTCCTCACCAGGTGGGCCACTGATCCATTTTGTGATGAACTATTTAGTCTATTATCAGTGCATTTAAGAAAAAAGATCTGAATCAATCTTTGTGTGTGACAAAGTAAGTAATGCAAGGTAAATACTGACCTATAGAGTTCAGTTAGAGCTGTGCAGAATAAAGTAAATATATAAAAATAATTAAATGAAGATAAATCATGTTTAAACGGGGGAATGGGGGGAGGGGGGTCTGAGACGACGTGGTTTGCTGTGGTGACTTGTGTCAAGACTTTGAAGTCAAACAACATGAACTCCCTTAATCAAATAACAAAAGTAAGTACATCCATTTACCAATTACTGTTGCTCTGTACACAAAACAAACCAATTGCACTTTTACAAAACAAAGCAGAGCATTACACACACACACACACACACCTACAGAATAATCCCAAGCAGTCAAAAATATATATTCACTCACAAAAACCCAAATTCCAGCTTTTGCTCCATCACTGCAGCGACGTGGGAGTATTTTTAGTCAGTGTTCCTTGCAGAAACTTTGCTAGGTTATAATTACTAAGTGCTTTGTGACTGCCATGTGACAGAAGTACTATCGGTAGTGTTGGAGATCCAAATATAGTCTCCATACGAGCAAAAAATAAATGAAAGAAATTAAAGAAAAGAACCAGTGAGCAGGGTCCAGAAAAAAAAAACTAATAACAGCGATTACCGTGTGGCTGTCCAGATAATGTCTTATCAAAAAGAAGTTTAACTATAATCATTTGAGCAAGAGCTAGAAATAGATGAGCTGGATTGAACGTCTAGGGAAATGTGTGGTTTGTGTTGTTTTCCCTCGGTTTCCTCCCAGAACTCTTCTCTGTTGCCATCAGTGATCTTTGTGTGATGCGGTTATTTTGTCAAACTTGTGGTTTGAGGGATACCAGGCCACCAGTTTTCTATGTGTTTTCAGTATGTGTACAGTACTCGCATGGCAAAGAATGCTCCGATATTCATGTGTTTTAGGTTTGACCGCTTCCACCATGAAACCAAATTAAATGTGCTGCAGTTTCTCATTTATCTTGGTCCTCACACACCAGCCTTTCTCCTAAAAAAAAGAGCCTTAAAGGTCCATGAAAGTTTATTCTGAAACTGGCAGGCTGAATATAAAAGAAAGTGCAACTCCCCCCTCACTGTAGCGCTCTCCTCCAGGCTGGGTTGGCTCTGTATTTAGCCTAAACACACTGTACCGGTCCTGCGGGCTAGTCTGTGTTGCTATGTATAGGCTTTGTTATGGACAGTATCACTTGACTTGGCCTGGTCTTTCTGTGTTGTTCGCCTCATCTTTCCATAAATCCCAGACACAAGCATGAATACACACACGCACATCCACAGCCTGAGCGTCACCCACACATACTGATATGTTGAGAGAGTTGATGCTGGGGGCCTCAGGCATCAGCTCCCACGTGATGCAGGTCACATGTTGTTCCCCATTGAGCAGAAAAGGGAGCAGAGGGAAGATGATGGCGGACGATATTAAAACACTGCACACTGGAGCTCAAGGACTTTGTGCAGTTTATTGGAGACTTTGTCCTGAGCTTAAAACAGTATAATTTATTTTGCTGGTTGCTTTTAAAAAACCGCAACATTTAAGAAACCCAAAGTTACAAGCAAAATAAAGCAGGTAACTGGACAAAGACTAGGGAAAGAGACCATTCAAAACAACATTTGCAAAAAAAAAAAAAAAAACACTTGAAGACAACAAGAGATGGTATAAAGTTGCATTAACACTTAAATAAAAGCAGTGATCAAAGAAAAAATCTCCTCCAACAAAGTGCAAACCTTCCCACCAACAAACAGCACCCAGCCTCATGCGCTCATTTGATAATTGGGTTGACTTTTTACAAATAGCAGACCATCTTTAATTAGCAGTGCACAGAATCCGATCAATAGTTTCCATATTTTGAGCCGCTCAGGCCAGCAAAATAGACTTCCACTTCAGTATCCAACTGACTGGTGACAGTGTTTTAAAACTCAGCAATGCCTGCCAAGCTGGAAAAAGTCTAATTATTTTTTATTAAAATAGTACAAATATATATGAAAGCATATATCGGAAAACTGGTGAGTCGGGTCGATAATCTGCAAGTATGATGTTTGGTGATCAGTACAGTTTACATAAAAGTCAGATGCAAAGTGAAGTAAAATGAAATTGAACGTAGCCACTGAGGCATATTCAACAGAAAAAAGAAAGTCTATCAATCTTCCTCATAAATAAAAAGCTGAATTATTCCTTTAAGCACAATCTGTGGCACAGTCAAACTAAATTTCCATCTGCTTTTACCAACAGTAGGCATCAAGAGCCAAATAAAAGCAGCAACACAGAATAACTCATTACATAACAGGAAACTGTCAAATGTAGTGAATGTTACAATACACAGAGCTACGTGCAACGCAGCTACGTGAAGGTGGGGCTGTACAGGATCCTGGTCACCTGGTGGAAAGATCTGAGGCTGGGGTTCGACTCATCCATCCAAACAGAACAGTGTGCAGTTTGGAAGATGGATCAGAAACTAGGCAAATCCATCAACAGCTCTGTGGGTACTTCCTGAACAAAGGAGCAAAAACGGAGACACTCCTGAAAGTCAAACCAAATCTTGTGCAAACAAAAGTGCCTGCTTCATGTCAAGGTCCCCAAATTACCTTCCAGGGCTGCATCAAGTCGTACTTTTGAAAGGTGTTGTATATAAAAAAGTAAAATATGTTGTAATGCCCTTTTGTCTCTGCTCAGTTTCTATGTGGTCCATTACATTACCTCAGTTTAAAATAGACTAAGCCCCCAAATTTGAGCCACTGTAGAACATGTCCACTGCTTCAGGCCTAAAGTACGCCCCATGTGGAGCTTCCAAATACAGCTGAAATTGACAGATGGGTTCCTCTAAATAATACCAGAGCACATTATTGATGCACTGTCAGCCAATGAATTGTTCCAAAAATAGATAACAGAGTAAAAATGACTTAATACACTGTATCAGACAGGTTTAAATGATTTTGCCTGAAAACAGCAGCTTCTATGTTAAATTGGTTGTTCCACTTGGAAGTAAACTGGTGACCCAGTCAAAATTAGCTTTTCCTAATCAAAAGTCAATAACCAATGGCTAATATCAGACACGGGTGTCAACAGTATCAGTTCAGACTGCATAAGCCCGTACTAAACTTCACAGGCTGGACCCTGGTGATCATAAACCATGCACAGCCACCCAAAAAATGGTTCAGTTTAAACAACAAATTGAGTCAAACTTTCAGTTTTTATTTTTCCAGATGTTGAGCATAAACTCTCCACCTGAAATGCAGCCAGAACCTGATGGGTTCAGGCCTGCGTGCTGTTTGTGTAGTTCTCAGTCTGGCCCCCAGGTGGCATTCCTCTGCTCTAGCTACACACAGCTTCTCTTCCACACTGACCCTGCCTGGTTTAAGCAGCTGGGTTCCCATGGCAACCCCAGTCAGTCCATACCACTCCTCTCTCTCTCTCTCTCTCTCTCTCTCTCTCTCTCTCTCTCTTCCTAAGCCAGGCTGCACTTGTATCATTCCATTCCCTGACTCTCCCATACATCAACACAAAGCAGGACTGGGATCTGTGCTGGCTTTCTGTACTGTATGTGTGTCACTGTCACTGTGTGCATGTGTGTTTAGTGGGAGGGCAAAACAAAATTAGGCCTACACAGACAAATTATATCAGAAGGCCACAGTCTCAAGCACATAACTAAATATAAATCACATCTTCCTAAAAAGAGGGAAAGTATTGTGTACCAGATGGCATGTAAAGACTGTCACAGTCAGCTGTGGTGATTATTACAAACAGGTCTGTGGGTGTAAATAGTGGAGTACTGGGGATTGGTGATGAAGATGTTGCGAGTCAAAGTTTTCACCAAGAGTCATATGAAACAGGTCAGGTTAGAGGCAATCAACTGTGATGCAGGAAGAACAAATCGCCTGTTTGATCATAATACGATACATAGATTAGATAGTGATTTTATGTTTGCAGACATCTCATGAATTTGATTCAATTTTATTTTTGGACCAACAGATTTACTATGGTATAATTTCATATCAATCAAAAACAGTCATTTCCATTCATTTAAAAGAATATCTTTCCACGTATATCCTTCAGATTAATATTAAAACTGATGCGATGTGCAATGGGAACTTCAAACACAACCCTTTTCCAAATAAAAGTGCATTAAGAAATGGTTATCGTTTAACTTTAGGCTGATTCTAGATTGCCATCACTGGCTCACTGAAAATATAATCAATAGATTAATACAGATCAATGTATTTTTACAACTTTAACAATGACAAAACTATATTAAGCTCTTAAATAGCCTTTAACAAGATCAAATGCTCAAAAATCTAACAAAAGAGGTAATTACTTTTTTCCTTATTTTCTATATATCTGAGATATCAGTAGAGCAAGGAAAATGGACGGGTTGATTGCATGTTTGGGTGATTAATAGGATATAGTAACCTTTTGTTTTTACCTTATAAATAGGTAATATTTTTTTCTAACTTAATACATTGATTTACTTAATTTTATTCTTGAACACTGTGCACATATTAAACCTGAAACTCAAAACCATCTAATATTATAAGGCTTTCCTAAAACTTCACTAGAATTTTTTAAAAATAAATCAATATCAAAGAAATCCCAGTATTTCAAGAGGTACTATAAACCACTCAAATATGTCTGCTTCATATCCCAAAATCTGAAACATGTTTAGTGTAACTCAGTATATATACACTCAGTCAATAACTACTGTTGCATCTCTGAATAAAATCTCCTTAATGGTCACTCATAAAAATGACAAAGGCAAAGCAAATGATTGCTAACATGGCAAAAATAGTTTGTCTCCATAATGCAAGGCGATCTTTTTTAGTGAGTGTGACCATAGAAAACAAAAAAAATCACCAAACCAAACTGGCAAAGCAGCAGCTAAACGTTTACTTAAGTTAGCCTTCAAGCTACTTTGTTCAGCAAAACCAGATGAAACAACCTACAGCTCAAACTGCCAACAAACCACAGTGACAGAAAAATATAGGAAGGCTTCTATATATAGCGTTACGTCTCCCAATGACCCTATTCCTCTGGAGGTGAAAGTTTAAGCTTGTTTGAATAGTGACCAAGGTAGAGGGAAACCTTTTGCCTGGGTGTGGCTGGACGCCACCACCCTGTAGGGGTGGGCTAGTCAGGTTATACAACAAGGCCAGACTTTGAACCGGCTCTGAGGGTTTGAATTTCCCCTCTTCTACCAAACATGCTAAAGAGGACACTAATGCACACGTGGTCATGTGCTCTATGATACATTTTCTACTGCTCAGATTCTGTTGTTGCTCTGCGATTGGCTCAGCAGAGATTTGAGCCTGTCATGATTAGATAGCAAAATGTCTCCTTGTGTGTCAAACTCCACTTTGATCAATTCAGCTTCCTACCTCTGTCTCTAAGAGCAGGAGAAACAGTTATGCTGCATCTGCTGGAAGGAACAAAGAACAAACCATTTTACCATTACCAACTACATTTTAACACAAAATTCCTTATTGATTACCAAAGAGAGCTTGTTGTATCATTTTTTGACATAATAAAAATGAAAGATATTTTTGACTAAATAATTTGCTTTACTGTCCAGCATTCCAACTTTGAGGTAATTTCAGCCTGCATGGATGGGGACAGTGATAGTTTTAATGAAAATCTCATGGTATAGTCATCTGAAAACAGATGTAACATAGCTAAATAAAACACACAGACTTGTGTGCAAAGCCAGAATAATCAGTAACCGTGAAGCAGATTTAGAGCAGAAAGCTAGTTCTCCTGTGTTTTTCTAGTTGGAGAGAATTGTTAGAAATTGTTAATAAGTCCAGGTGAGTGCGTGTTGTCACCCATTTGTCTCATCACAAAACTTTCATATGCTAAAAAAAAAAAATTAAAGTAAAACATTTTTATTATAATTGCTTGTCAAACTGTTTTAGGTACATTTAAATTTTGTACTTCTTTTTATATATGTACTTCTACTAGAGTAAAGTTAGTTTGTACTCTTGTATTCTGTATTTAGATGTGTGTGTGTGTGTGTGAAGGGTAGAGGGAGACAGAGGGAGACAGAGTGAGCAGAAAGCATATGGGTGCATTCATACACACACTCAGTGATTTGTTTTATGTCCAGGCATTAAGAAAAGAGAAGCTATGGCCAGGCAGCATACAGTCGCCCTCACACAAACACACAAAACCAACACAGAGGCGTTTTGTGTCTCACCTTCTGCTACTGACCTTCCCTTTGTTTACAGCGCATTGCCGGGATACTCCCTTTGATTCGGCTGCGCACACGTGACCCTAGCCAGTTTCTGCTCTGCAGTGCTGCAGCTAAAAATAGCCTCAGCTTGCCCTGGCTCCACAGCTAGTTTACATAAGCTCTAAGGGGGGTGGGGGAGAGAGAAGAGCGACAGAGGGGGGAGAGAGGAGGGGGCGTCTCAGTGAGGGGGGAGAGAGAGAGAGAGAGAGAGTAATCGGGGAAGGAGCGGAAGGAGGAGGAGGTCTATGGCCGACCATTCCACAATCTCTGAGCAGTGGACCTGCAGCGCCACTGCTGTCCTCCAGCAGACTGTGCTTACACACTCCTGGACAACAGGAGGCCGTGCGTGTGTGTGTCTGTGGAAAAGCGAGGTACATGTGTGCAAGTTGTCGGCACATAGTAACAGCCTCTCAGATATCCGCCATTCACCGGCCTCGCTCTTTGTCTGTCCTTTAAAATGGACGCACATTTTAACCCAAAAATAAACATCTATTTATAGCCACCTTTCTTTAAGTGGAACATAAAATTCTCATTTTAACAGCATTGCTGTACATAGTGAAAGCAAAGTGGGCTACGCTGACATGCAAACAACCAAAGCATGACACCATTTTAATACGTCCTTATAAAAACACAGGAAAAAAAGTTTGATGGAAACATATCCAAAAGTTTTAAAAATAATTTTAGAAGGTTTTTTTTATTTTTACGTTTTAAGGAGTGATGGTGTCTATTTGAAGAAATTAAATATATTAAAATTTTAATATTAAATAAAAATTACAATCTGACAAATATTCATTGAACAGGACTGATCAGATGTTTCTACATCATGGTGGCTGACAAAAATATGGGAATACTGGAAATCTAAAAAGATCATTTCTATTCTGTCTTGCATACATAATAAGGACAGTGTTTTTTATATCTACTCTGTTGTGAGGCTTTGTGTTAATGCATTGTATGCAGGTAAGGAAAAAATTATAACTTTATTTCCGGCATGATACAAACAGAAAACTCTGTTATCTTATTCAGTATCAAAGCAAAAATTAAGTCTCCTACAATATCAGTAATTTCCTTTGTTGTTTTTTTTCCCCTCAAAAAAGTTTCACCTTAAAATATAAAATCAGATTGTGGTGAGTGATGTGTTGTCTTTATATGAAGAAGCAGGAAGAAATTAAATGTTGATATTAAATGTAAAAAGAACAGCATTATTTAAGCATACATAAATAATACAACATCCCTCTAGACTGATATAATTTCTCTTTGAAAGAGAGAGACTGGTCGCGCGGGTCCTTATTCTGGTTTCCTCCCAGTTTCAAATGGGAGTGAATGGTGGAGCTCAACTTCACTTATGCAGCAGTTAGTCCCTAAATTTTGAGCATCTATTCCACATCTATTGTGATAACTGAGTGCTGAGACAGTCACAGTTTAGCTGTGAGGTTTCCTTCTCTTTTATGCAACACCATCCTTAAAATGACGTTGCAGTACAAGAGCAACTCTTCTGCCATGTTCCCGTGCTTCAAAGTTAACTGTACAACACTAAAGTTCATGCAAAACCTGTGTGTAGGGCTCACAAAGTTGCCCCAAATCACTCAAATAATTGTATTAAACTCCAGAAAGTACCAAATTTTCATTTGACGACGGGGTTTGCTTCAAATTTACATTAGTATGGAAACATTGCTTTTAACAACACTAAAACAGAAGCTGTCAGAGCCTCTGGTCTCTAGAAACAAAATAAAAACACACTTGCAGTGTAGCTAATCTTGTGACACGTAGCATGCAATGCTGGGCTGCTTCAGGCTTCTTTAACCGGTTTCCCCACCAGGCTGAAAAGATTTTCAGGCCCGACATCTACAGCTTCCAAAATCATTTAAATCCCCTCCTAATGAACAGAAAAAACAATTAACATTTACAGGAACACTTAATCTTAGGCACACACAAGATGCTAAGCGACGCCCCGGCAGAGAACATTTTACACATGCATACACATATATTACATACATACGTGCACACAGGCACTCACTCACTCTATGGAAAAGACTTGGCATGTGTTCTCATGTGCTCTGCAACATCTTCTCTATCACTCTCTGGCCTCAAGAGAGGACAGAACAGATAGAGAGACGGAGACCAAGAGGGGCAGTGTGAGAGAAAGACTAAGTCCCAGAGGGGGCTTCAACAACCTTAAGGACAGCAGCTTGTGTAGATTGAATCCCACTGAGTTTCCAGGAGATCATTCTACAGTTCAGCTCGAAACTACTCCTCCCTTTTACCCAGAAATCATGCACACAAAACACATAACTACACACAGATGAATTCAAAACACACACTTCCATAGTACCCCCTTTGATTATTCCTCAGTCAGCTGACAGCAGGGTCATCTGATTGTATCAAGTGACACAAAGGTTTTTGTTAATCTGGATTAAAGCCTTTTATGATCCATTTCATGAAGAAAGTATTTTGCATTTATTATTATTGGACTAGTAACGATTATGGCTTCAGTAATGCGATAAAATCATTTACTTAGTTACTAAAAGGATAAAAGCAAAGGAGAATTTTTCAGTTTCCTTAAAACAAAAGAAAAATATCTGCACTAATTTTCCTTTTGATACGACTTTGCTGTGGATGCAGGTCAGCTTTGGTCTTTGCAGGATTGTTGGACATGCTTATTTGATTTTTGCCATTTAAGAGTTTCTTCAACTTACTGGCTGATAGCCATGGATGTAACATAGAGCCTCGTCCTGCTGACGTTTTGGAGCATTTTGGCTCATCTTTGTGACCCGGGTGATGTTGTGTTATAGGACTGCAGATGGGGCAGGATAATGTGACTGGGTGCGTGTAATGGAGTCCACTCAAACAGTGTATTTTGGGGACGTTTTGACACATACACCCAGCCAACAACAGTAAAGATGCAAAACAACGTTTAGATACAAAAAGAGTCGAATCTTTGCTTGATGAACAAATCACACAAATTATTTTTCCTACATAAAATCGTCCCTTCCTCGTTCCTTTTGTTACTTTATTTCTCAACTCCAACTTCTTTTGAAGAAAAGTAATGATCAACCTTCCATTAATAGTCAGGCATAAATATGTGTATTTCATACTGTGTAACTGTAGCTGTGCTATTCAGAAGATAAAAAAATACTGTGAATTTTCTTCTGGAGTAAAACTGGAACTGTAAAAACAACACATTCATGAAAGGTTAACAGAGTTTTAACTGATAATACTCTCATGTTTTATGTCTTTAAACTACATTGTCAGGAAAATATATTTTCAATAGAAACAGACATGTAAGAAACAATTTAAAGCCAGAGACGGTTACAGAGACACTAATCCTTCAGTGTTATGTGGTGTAGATCAAATCGGCTAGTACATTAAGTATTGAAGCTACATATTAGTGACAAAAAAGCAGCAGTGACATGCAGCCGGTGTATAAATATCAGTCTCTCGGGCTCTTCCGTGAAGAGAAGAGGCTCCTTATTGAGGAGAGGCACTGTTTGTGAAGCGTAGCCCCTCTGTTTCTGTAGTCCCTTCAGGGGCCGGGAATGGCTGACAATGCCCACCATTCTTAGCACTTTACTGCCCCAGATGACTGTGTCACTGGCCCCCAGGCTGGTGACAGGGTCCCGTGACCAGCACTAAACCCCAGCCCAACACCAGCCGCAGCCTAGGCCAAGAACCAGACTCATGTATCTCTACACATTACAGCTCCATCTCCAGGGCTTATTGGAAGATGTGGAAGCCTCTCCCATACCAAATGTGAGCCATCTTCACAACACCACACCTAAAACTCCCCACATTTATGTCTCTCAGTTTGAAATTTCATTCATCTTCTGTTCCCCTGCCCTCAGCCTTCACGTTAACACCACCCGGGTCATGCAGGGTAGAATTTCTGAACCTTTGAGGTGTGCCCAAGTCCAGTTTTTGAGAGCTACTATCCTAGATGCAACCTTTCGCCAGCACACCTAAATTAAATGAATGGCTCATTACCTGCCTTCTGCAGGGCTGGATGGCACAGATGAGGGAACAGAGCCATTTAATTCAGGTGTGTTGGATATGGGTTGCCTAAAGGTTGCAGAATAGTAGATCTAAAAGACCAAACCTGGGCACCCCTGCTGAATACCCCTGCAGGATATTCTTTGGATTCATATCTGAAGACAAAGTTAATATCCTTTCTCACGTTTCTCCAGTTTTACCTGAGCAGTTGTTGCTCTGTGGAGTGGTTATTTTTCTTCCTAAGGGAGGCTAGCAACTTGAAATGATTGCAATTAAATGCTAAATGTTACTAAAATCACCTTTAATTGGTGTTAATGTTGTGGCTGCTGGGTGTATAACCACTGTTTAGGAAGAAAAATGGAGGGTGTTTTTAATATACAAGTTTAGTAAATTAATTGAAAACCCAGATGTTAAGTTGTATAATAGTTTAGCTGGGTGCACACAGATCCACAAGGTCAAAGGGAGCATAGAGGATCTATGAAGATCTGCAGAAAATGAACGCGACACCGATGCTTTTTTTCTAATCCAATTTGCTGTAGTTTGGCTGACATTATTAGAAAATAATACAAGAATAACTCAACATCTGGAAAGTCCACAGCTGTCCTACTTTGCATGTAAAAAGACACAATTTTCATACAAAACTATTTGACCAATAACCAAAGGATTGAGACTGAGTGTCACTACAACCTCTGAAGCACACAGTCAAACAATTAGCAGATCAAAAATAAATCTAGTGTTTTCATTATGACTAATATATTTCAACTTAATCTATATTAACCTGAATATTTTCTTATTACAATGCAAAAAAATCAAAATCTCTCACCTTCTTTGGTTATCTTGGTATCAGACCAGGGTCTGCTGGCTGTTAGGCCAACCCAGCTAAAAACACTGCCTCTTCTCCCTGCAGAACTGCAGACTCGCTGGTTTGATTTAATTATTAGCTAAAAACATCTTTTTACATTTGCTTGTACTTAGTTTTGTTTGTTTTTATATTTTATTCATTGTTAGGCACTTTGTGAATTTTATCTTGAGGTGAAATATAAATAAAATTTACATTAATTAGTAAAAAAAACAAAAAAAAAAAAAAATAACTTTAGCATAAAAAAAAAAACAGTTTTATCCCATTTTATCCTGTGATATTAGAAAGATTTAATGCTTCAGGTACCAGTATAATGGAATATTATTGTACTATTATCTGATAATGTGATTATTCATTGTGGGTGAAAACTATTTAAGAATATTTTACATAATTTCATATGTAGAAAAGTACAAATCAATTAAGAAATCAATTTACACAAACTTAAAAAGCCTTTTTTTAAATGAGTGAATTTGTAGAAAGTTCACAGTGTCTTAAAGTTGCTGCTTGTTTAAGTCCAGCTGTAGTTATGATATGATGTGGTGATTGAACAAGGTCGATGATATTCATATTATTGATTGCGATGACAATGAAAATATACAGATGGGTTAATGCTGATTGGCTAAGACATTAATGAAGAATTACCCACATGGGTTATGTTTTTGCCCGCATTTATCCATCCGTCTGTCTGTTAGCAACTTTACAAAAAAAACTGCTGGAGGGATTTTAGTGATTTTTTAGAATAGATCTTGGTCTCATTTAGATTTCTTACATCTTGGGAGTGATGTGGAAGGGTAAAAAAAAAAATGTAATTAATGCATCATCATTAAAAGGACAGTTCATTTATCTCATTTACTTATGACTGCACTCCCAGGTTTTCTATATCTAAGATAAATTAACACCTACATAAATTTGTGAACTATACTGAGCAGAAAAAGCTTGCTATGAAACAATACATGGTCTTTGTCACACAAAGTGGCCAGAGGGAGGCTGTGATGCATAACTCATAATCAGGAAAATAGGATTTCAAAAATAAGATTAGTGCACCTAAGTCAAGCTTCCGTACCACCAAACTCACATTTATGACCTGGTATCAACTCTGTTTCCTTCTCATTGCGATTGTGTCGCACAGCTGTTTCACAGCAGCATTTCTCCACTAAGCCCCTGACCCCAGCACCATGGCCATCCAGGGAAGCTCTCCTCTGGCCCTCTCCCTATTGCGGCAGCCTGGTATTCCAGCCATCTCTTCATGGGCACATGTACATGAGCAAACCTCCTAGGGACCCGGCGAGGAGTTCAAATTTGCGTGTGAAAAAGCATTTGATTTTGCTGTTGACACATCCAAGGTATTGCAATGGAACTGGCCTGCCACGGCCGAAAATAGCTCATAATCAATCAACTGGCAGACACATATCTGTGCTCTTAAAACGTATAAATGTGGAATGCAGAGGGCAGATCAATGGGTGACAGGATTCCAAAAGCATCGATATGGACACGCTCTTTGGCATAACAAGCTCTTGCCATCGGCTCGTGCTTATTTCCTGTGTCTGTATCCAAAGGGCCAGCCAGCGTTAAGCCTGCTGGAATAAATATCTGCAGTGGAACAAGGTCTGTGAAGGACAATCCAAATGAAAGCCAAAAGTTTATCATGTGCCTTCTAAAAATCTTAATGGGATACACTTGTAATAAAATCATGTTTATATAGATTTATGGGTTTTTTTTAGATCATATGGCAGCATATATTTCACTGTTAATATGCAAAGCTCCTTTGTTCCTCCTACACACCACAACATGCAAGCCAACTTCCTCTTTAAATTTACTCTCGATGACTGAAAGCAGTCACAGTCATGATCCAACACAGATCCCGCTGCACGAACGCTAATAAGTCACCATTAAATAGAAAAAAGAGACACATTAAAAAAACTAAAGTAGAAAAAGTAATTAGACTTTCCTGACCACAGGCTGGGAGTATACGAATGTATACAAATCTAAATGTAGCTGGTGCTTACAAAAATGAGTATATACGCTATGACAGGTCTAAAACACATTTGCTTTATTACAGCCGTTGTCCATTGTGATGAACCTTGCTCCTTTCCTTTTAACCCAGTTGGCTGCTGAAGCCGTCTACCAGTGTTTCCAGTTAAGAGTAGGTGACCGGTCATAAAAACAATGCATGTCCATGTGGGTAGTCATTTACACACAGATGAGTCTGCTACCAGGTAGGACATAGTATCTGCAAATGGCTCCCATCTACAAAGTTCAACCACAGGTTAAAACTAAGAGAGGAAGTAAGTGAGAAGCCATGCGCTGTGACAATTTCCAGACTTCAGTCTAAACAGTTTCTCCTCCTACAAAAGCATATTTAAACAATGATTACAAACTAATGTATTGTAATAGTTATTCTGCTAATTCTTAGTTAAAATCTATAGCATTATATCCTACACACATCAAAATAGATGAAGAAAAGCAATGTGGAATGAATAAAGCCTAACAAATGATAAAAAATACTTTAAATAATATAAAAGTAGAGAAAAAAACATTATACATTTATAAACCGCACTATATTATAATTAAGACTAAATATAAACTAAAAAGCACATATATAAAAAGCATTTAGGCACACATAAAAGCACAACAGCCCACAAAATGTTAACCAATCAGCAGCTGTGATGTAACAGCCAGAGAGGCAATGATAGGAAGACAGCAGGAAGGGAAGGAGACAGAAGAGATCAAATGAGGAAGAAAATATAATGGTACTGAAGCCATAGTCATTTGGCAGCACTTGAATTTGAAAAGTAGATATAGGATTCAAAGACAGAGCACTTAAGTTCAAAACCACTCCACACAACAGAAAACTTACATTTGAACAGCTACTACTCGATTTAAACCCTGCATGCCTTTCATTGTCTTCATTTTACTGTGTTAATGTTTACTCGTGTCACAAGACAGCTGCGTTATCAGTGCTCCAGCTAGCTGCTCCAGCACTAATAATAGTGATTTTAGTCACAATATAGAATATTCTTCCAGATTACAACATTCAGCCAACTGGTGCACTTACAGATGTGTGACAAGGAAATGAAGGTCTGAAATATTTACAATACCACATATTTATATATGACATCATCATGATACTGGGACAGTGTCCAAAATAAAACCCACTTTTTACATATTGTGCACAAACACTGACTGACTGAGCAGAAAAGACCAACACAAGCCATGGATTGTATCAGCTCCACCTTACAGATTCATGTGACTTCCCAACCATCACCTGACTATTTCTCTCTTTTCTATGGCAGCTGCTTACAGGCTCTGAAACAAGGCAAGACCAGACTATATGTCAAATTTGTGTTTAGAAAATGCAAGTTATTGGTGTAAAAAGTATTACAAAATCACTACAGCATTTCTATGCTCCATAAAACACAGTCTAACAAAATGGCTAGCAACCAGTCGATATCAAGAGTTACTGATAAAGCGCACCTTTGACCGAACCTGCAGAGATAAAAGGGAGCCAACCTTTGGGACAGGAAAGGAAAACTTCCAGTGGTCCCTCCCCCTGAAAATGCACTGTGTACATGCCGTCATATTTACATGTGAATCAAGAGGAGAAGCAGAAGGAGAGAGGTGTAATCAGTGGGTCACTTTGCATATCCAAACTTCCTTTTTCAGGACACAGAAGGGCCCTCAGCTGTGTCCAAAGTAGAACTGGAGCCTTTCATACACAGTGTCTGCACCTTGCCACACTGCAGTTATCAGCATTTCCCAACTACACTATCTAAAGTACAATTGTATTCAGAAAACCTGAACACAATGATAGTGAAACTGAAATCATGACCCACATAGATTTGATAGAGCAAACCTGACAGCAAAATGAAAACTGGCTTTAAGTAAAGCATCATTACATCATTAGATAATTTAAAAACTAATTTTTCATTGATACAATGAGTGAGATGCTGACATTTTAATGCAGGTCAGATCAGGATTTGCATATCACCAAAGGGATATGTCCAATATGCTGATGTGAGGCAATATATGTATAATTTTCCACAGGACAACTACAATTGTTGCTTGACATGCCACACCCTGAGTAAACATATCACAGCCTTATTCATATATGACCTGACACCAACACATCGCATAGCTTTTCCCTCAAACAGGGCACAATGAGCAGAAACAAAGCACAGGTATAACTATAGCTTACAGGCTGCAAAAGCCTAAAATAAAACCTGACTTAACTTATTAGGTGGCTCTTAATTTATATAATATAAAGTTTTAACTCACTATTGTGCGCAGTCGATGAGCTGGTATTCATTGGATCTCTCAAAGCATGCTTTCACTCCTTCATCGTCCCACAGCTTCTTTGCATGATCAAAGAACTCCTGAGGAAAAAGAAAATAGCATTAAGACACTGAACACTGAAACTACTAAAATATATAATGTGGACAATTTACCAACACGTTTCCTTTCACCACCACTAAAGTCTGGAATAGGAGCAATCCTTTAAAGCCGGCATTTTGATTCAAAATATGTTTTGTGTGTCCTTCAGAATAGTTTCAGGATCAATCCTACGTTTGCCAATGATTAGTAACCTGTTTTAGCTGGTAATTAGCATGTAAGCTAAATCAATAACTGTAAGACTAGCTTTTAGTCTGGAGGTAACTAAAATGATATGTAAAGAAATCTGCAGTGCCTAAATGCACAAGCGTCTCCTTCAGGATGCAGTCCAATCACATGTGATGATCCACCACGCATACCTTCGGCAAAATGCCTGGAAAGGACAACAGGTTACTTCAAAATAACCAAACACACACACACACACACCTTAAGTCCTGTAAATAGAAGGGTAAATTATACTTTTTTAGACTGTCTTGTACTAAAACTAGTAATCAACATTTTTTTTATCATTGTAAAAATACCAGACAGTTATTAATGTATTACATAAACAATGATATAAATACATCACAATCAACCATAAATGATGTGGCTGTAAATGGCTAATTGCTTTAACAACAAACTAATTTTTGCTTAATTCAAACAATGAACATTCATATCCAAAAAGGAGCCATCTGACTCCAGCTAGAAGACAAAAGAAGGTTGTGGGTAAAAGTCACACATAGAAAATACATATGATTGAAATCTTCTATAATCATCGTGCTTTACTGACTAGGATGACTATTACAGACCACCCAAAAATTGGAAAATTTACTGCCTGAGAAAGCAAAGATGACTAGTCAACAATTTGCCACCATTTTTTTCCACAACCAGAATAGCAGGTAAACATGGAGAAGCTTACACAATCTGTGCAACATGCTGCACTTGTGCATTTAAAATAAAACACTTATTTTGTCACTGTGCATCCTTAAATGGCTAAACAATCCAACAAAACATACATTTTAGAGTTCATTTTCTGCACAAGAGGAAAGTATCAGCTGCAACACAGTCCCAGTATCTTCTGCAAACATACACTTCAACCAGAGCCAACCCTTTTCTTCTGATGTTGGTGGCAACGTCCTAAGAACTATTTGCTCAAGCAGCATGACCAGTAAAAGCAGAGCAGGTAGTAAAATATCTTGCTCAACAGGTATGATTTCCAGATAAACGTTACAAGTCAGAAAGACTGGGTATAGCTCTTCAAGAGTTTGCCAAATTTCCCTAACCTACGAGCACCTCCAGAGCCACAGACAGTTGAAACTAAAGAATTACTCATAAAAACAGGCTAAACCTGATAAAATCTTAATATATCAGATTACATCAAAACAGTAAAAGAAAAAAAATCCTTGTGCTTGAATGTAGTAAAACTTAGTCTTGAATAAATGACTATAAACTTCCATAAAAGTTCTTTAAAAGAGCCAAAATGGGAATTGTAGTTTTTGTGAATCTAAAACACTCAGACCCCATCTTTTAAATGAAGTCAACCTGAATGTTATGTCATTCTTTTTTTCTATAAAATCTGCATGCCCTTTAGTATTGATCTTCTTCCAAATATACAAAATGTTCATTAAGAATCTAATTCACAAGCTAAATTTCACAAAAAGCTAATAGCAGTTTTAAAAAACTATGTTTTCGCTCCCAAAACATGCAGATTCAACTTAAACTGCTGTGCAAACTCATCCATAGGCGCAGTGCTGTGACCATACACAGTTTTAGTGCTTCAGCTGACTTCCTGTTTCTGGACAAAGGAGAGCATTATGAGAGGAACTCATCTCATCAATGACTTTAAGACATTTCCCAGGACTCTCTGTAAGCCCTAAACAAAGATGATTGAGCTAACATCCCACGTCGCCTCCTGTGAACACGTCTTTTAGATGGGCTCCTCCTCTACCCTGGCACCACCACATGACTCTGCACTCAGCACTGTGCTCCGAATGGGGAGAGAGAGCCAAAGTAGCCCTGAACCAGAGAGAGCGAGGGAGAAGGAGCCTGATAAACGATCACATGCTCTGGGAGATCTCCTCTCAGCAGATCCGGTGATTAAGTTCAACATGGAGAAAATCCACTGATCCAATCATTATAAGTTTTACAAGAGATATTAATGCGAGCTTACACCCATTTTAACAACCTGAACACTGAAGCTATGAAGTCACATAATATAAGCAAAACATGTTCCATGAATACATAATACAATCATAGTTTGGCTCTCTAAACCAAAACAGCTCCTGGTTAATAAAAAAACAAAACAAAAACAAACTGGAACTTTATTTGCATCCCCTTCAGCTGAAGTCAAATTTTAGCACCCAGCTCAGCTAACAAGAGCAAGATTCAGCATCGCAGATAAAACTCTGGCAACTAGTTGCACAAGTTTCTTTAGATTTTTACACCAGCAGACATGGAGGGCCTCGAAGCCCTAAAGAAGGACCCGACTAGTCTAGATAGGGCTTGGTAGGGTGAGGATGAAGAGTATATGGTGGAAGGGGCAGAGAAGGGAGGAGGGGAACACAAGTATGGTCCTCAGGGTTCTTTTCCACAGAGGCGTGTGACACTGGGCCTTTGAATAAATGCAGTGTGTGCTGCAGTGCCCTACAGAGGAACTGATAACGCAGAAAGAGACCAGGAGGGAATTTGCTTAAATACAAAGTTTTTTTTTTCTTTCTTAACTCTTTCCTCTGTGTTCTTGGTCGGTTTCCACTCGTACTTTAATCACAAGCCATGAGATGCAGATTTTCTTGAGGCTCAACTAGTACTGACTTTCAGCTCAGCCGTGGTTTAATCAGGTAAAGTTTGTGATGTAATGTCAATTGAATCATATAGGTCAGGCTGACACGGAACAAAATGGCCTACATTTCATTCAACTTATCAAAACAACATGGTGAAAAAAAATGTCTTGCATCTTCTGTCTCAAGAGTTACTTTCTGCAGAAAGCCTCTTAAAAACGTAGAGAAACAGCTAAGATAACGTCTGTCTGCAAACCATGCAGAATCCACCAGACCACCTGTTAGCTGCTAAGAACACTATCAACTCTTTTATTGGACTTGAATAGTGTTTCAGGGTTAGATAACAGTCACCCGACACGACGACTTTCATGGGTTATTTCAGTTAAAGAGTACAGACAAATTTAGATTGAAAAGGGAGCAAAAAGCAAAAGGAGAGGGCGCACGGCTGTTCATCTTTCATAACATGGTTCCAAATACAGATCAGCCTCCCATGCCACCCTCTGCCCCACATCAGGTATCCTCAAGTGATCAATTAGAGGAAAAACAAACTTCTAGGACTCAAAATGTTCTACATGAGGAAATCCCTAACAAGTTAATAGCAAAGGAATGCTGGAAAGGTGTTTTGCTGGACATCCACAAGGCATAGAAAAACAGAGGCCAAAATCCTCAGTCAAAAGCAATAATTACAGAATATTGACTCAACTTGCATCAGACAATGTTAGAAAACAAAGAGGCCAAACTTCTGTAGACCTAATCCTGACCCCATTGTCTCTGCTATATATAAGCAGCATTAACAGGTATGAAAATATACTCAGTTACAGTGACAAACTTTCTTCTTTGGTAAAATGACACACAGTTACACATGCTGTCAACACGTCTGACAGAGAAACACAGTAAAGCAGGAGCTGAGGCTCATTTGAATTTGCTTCACTTCCACTGACAGACGCTGCCGAGTGGCTAATGTTGCTACACCAGTGGCATTTGTTTCCATTTGCATAGATGACGGTCTGTGCTTACTGGTCCATAGATCAGTTATGGCAAGCTACTACAGGAAAAAAAGTTTCTGAAAGGTAAACTTTGCATATGAGCACTGAGCAGCCAGGTCAGGAACATCATGTAAAAATGGTACAAAGAGAAAAACATAGACCCAAAAAAAAAAGCCATTCATGAAAATGCAAGCTAAATTTTGGGTTTTCTTATGAAAAATCAGCACAAACTGTTACTGATACACTGTCTAAACAAGCCATAAAGCCAACCAAGAGGATATTTAAGATATTTTGATTACAAACCATCAACTGTGAAATGTCACGACACACGACTGCTAATGCAACAACATCCTAACACCGTTCTCTCTGAATCAAATTTCAATATTACAATGATCAGTCTTTAAGTACTAGATCACAGCCATGCTTTTCAAACAATAATATTCCTAAAATAAACATTCAAGATGACTTTAGTCTTTGCTCTATTACTTAGCATCAATAAAAACAGAAGTTTCAACAATCAGGACACTGCTCAATCTCTCAGAGGAAAATAATCCCAGTAGCTATAATGGTTATTTATTTAAAGGCACTTTAAAGTATAGAAAAAAAATACATTTATACTATATTTAAAATAATTGCTACCTTAAGTTTTAAACACCTCTGGCTCTGGGAAAATATTCAAGAACATTTTTACTCTTTCCTGATGATTCATGGAGGAAATCTCCCGCGAACACGAGTAACCACCAGAGTAACTGATAACTAATAAATAAAAAACAGCCGTTGCTCTGAACAAAATGTTGTTTTGGTGAATGCTTACATGACAAGACATTCAGTCAAACAGAGAGTCACAGACTGTCTGCTTCTTCTTATCCCCTCTGAAACCTTATCACTAAACATGACATCATCTGTGCAGAATTTTCACGGTAAAATATGCTTTCACGTTTCCAAATGGCGCCAACAGATGAAAGCCACAGGTAACTGACTGGCCTTGTTCCTGCGCTGATGTACTGGATATTATGCCTGGTGGCACTAAGTAACAATGTAGTGGTGACACTGACGGCACAAGCGAAGCCTGAGACTGCTGACAAGCACATTCGCTCCACACAGAGCCATGTTGTTCCCTTTGGCTTGGCCGGGCCTGGGAACTCAAAGCCGATCCTCCAGTGGCCCCGGCCCTCACAGAACACAACATCACAGCAGCAAGGGCCACTGCTGCTCCATCAGGAAATTAACACCCAACCGCTTCTAATGGTTACTCCTGTGATGTCGACTTAAATAATGCTGCAGAGAGGGAAGCTGGGAAACAACATGATAAGATGTAAGATGGCAAGGCAGAAACAATTGCACTGTAAGGACAAAGCGCTGCTGTACAGCGGGTGTGTGTGACCTGGACACACAACTTTTCCACAAGATCTCAATACCGGTCTGAATTTAAACAATCAATTGTGAAATAATTTACAATGTTTAAACTCTTCGAATGTTGTATTTAGTTCATAGATCAGAGAAAAGCAACAACCTGTCCTGTTGTAGCTGAAACTGCATAACGTTTGTCTAAAATAAAATGGAAAAGAAAAACACTTATGTGATGCCTTTTGGATCCGTTTTGCCATTTATAAATGTTTCTTGTATCTCAACAACATGAAGGGAATGGAAAGTTCTGTCGGATCTGAAAACATGTCAAAAGGGCTGATCGATACACCGGACAGAAGTTAGCTGTGCATTTCTCTCACAGGAAATATTTTTAATTCATACTTCAGCGTAGCTCCAACAAACAAAACATAGTCTAATCTATCCGAGTCTATCTATAGCCCTTTATCAAATACTCATTTCTGCTTTTTGGATACTGCAAAACGAGTGTCAAACAAGGAAGACTTTTAGAATTATGTAAAACATTATCTACATTTCCAACACATGACCTTGTGCTATTGAATGGTTGATCACATACTGAAAAGAGTCCCATGTGCTCCATCTCGCATTCAGATCCACAAACAGCGAATGAGCTCCAGCTTGGACAGGGAATCAAGCTTTTCCAACACTATCCTGAAATATTAGCTCTTTTTTTATATACCATGTTTATTCTTATCAACATATTCCTGAAGCAAAAAGACAACAAGTCTATTGTACGAGAGCAAATAAAAATAAAGTGAAGCAACATGGGGTCTGTTAAAGCTAAACTACAAATGAACCATATTACTAAAATCTATATTATCAGAAAAAAACATTCATTAAAACAGCAACGTTATACAATCACAAGTCAAGCAACAGCCACAACACACACTCAGAAGAGGATAAAGAAGATAGCAGCATATTAAGACAAACACAGCTTCATAAAATGTCTTCTTACCTGTGAATAGTCAAAATCGGAGAGTGGTGCTATGCTTTTGATGTATTCGATTCTGAATTGGTCCTCTGGATTGGCTAACGGGACTGGGGGTATTAAAGTGCTCATCGCAGACACTATAGTCTATAAAGCAGAGGTTAAGAGAGAGCAGAAAAACATGTATTTAGGCAGGTTGACTTAGAGAAAAAAATATTATAAGCCTGTATAATGATGAGTAAAATGTGACTGCAGTGGGATTCAGTGTAACAACACGTTTGGTATGTGATGCAGATGTAACTCACCACTATGGCATCCTTCACGTTTTTCCGAATATCTTGGACTTTCTGTTTCTTTTCTCTGAATGGAGACACAACAGACACGTGGCAGCGATTACAAAATAATCACTTATGTTAAATTATCATAGTTTTATCAACAAATTTATCAGCCGGGTTGGAATACAATGTAATACAATTCAGCAGAGTTATGGCACTGTAAGATATATAAAAAAAAATTCATTTTAATAAATAAGGTGCCTAAACTATGCATTAATGTGGTTTTCCATTAGATGCAATTACTCATAAAACTCGACTTGAGTGAAAATATCTAGGCTTGATCAAACTGATTTCCCTGCTGGTCACAGAGGGGTACTGCATGAGTCAAAGCCTGTGAGAAATTTTTCTTGCAAAACTCTTAGAAAACCATAATAAGTACAACTTTTTAAGGAGGTCTGCTTTTTTCTCCCTTTAAAATCTAAAGGTATGATGGATTTTTGCTTTTTAAATGATCAACCACAGCTCTCGTGAAAGCCCCACCTTAACCTCCCGACTGGCTCCCAAACCATTTGCTTTGTTTGTCAACCCCCTATTTAGTCAACAGGAATGATAGATGTTCCTGGTTTGTAATCATGTTCTACCATTACTTGGTCCAGACCTCTCAAAAGTTTGGTTTATCTTCTGACATAGGATCTAAAATTATATTTAAATTCACCAATCACAGCAGCCATACAAGTTGTAAGATTTTAACTTGTATATGAATTGTTGTGAATCCAACTAAGTAGCCTATAACCCCAAAAACATGTCAGAAATCAGGATAAAAAGTTATACTCAAACGTGTGAAGCCATTTTTCCAACTCTTAAAATCACAAACCTCCAATATATGTATGTATATTTATATTTATATATATATATATATGTGTGTGTGTGTGTGTGTATGATTTCATACAGCTACATTACTGACATGTTCTAGGCCCATTTAAAACAGACCAGTGAAGATCAATGCCATGCAAGGCCTTGCAGCAAAACAAATCATCAATAGGCCTGTGTCGATCACAACCGTTCACTCTCATGCATGAAAGAGGAAACGGACTTTTATGCCATCTGTGTGACACTGAGATCCTCACATATGTCTGATAACTGCACACGAAAAGGAGGAGGAGGAGGAAGGAGAAAAAAAAGACGGAGACATTAGTTGCTTTGCATGAGATACAGGGCCCAACAGGCGCTGCAGTGCCTGGGGAAAATCCATTCACAGGCTGTACTCTGGCCTCGACAGTGTTATTCATTAGTAGGGGAGCCATAAAAATAAGCATTAATGTTATTTTGAGCCGCTAATGTTGCTATTGAATAAGCGTATTGAATAGCACTCACTCAGCGTTGAAGCCGTTGACGTGTAGGATCCTCATCTGCTTCACAATGGTGCTTTTTCCGGACTCTCCCGCACCTTCGAAAACACACCAAAAAATAGAGCAAATATCACCAAATGACCGCAAACAGGAGCACAACGGTTAGCGCAAAAAACCCAGCAATGTTTAGGAAATTTAAGCCAGTTAATTGTAGGCTCTGGAGCTTCGCTTCCATCAATATCCACCCCCATGACATATCATTGCAAGCGCTGTCAAATGGGGCTACGTGTTCGGTAAACGAAAGGGATTACGGTTAGCTTACATTTCAGATAGCTATCACATCTATTCCAGCCTTACCCAGTAATAAGAGCCTGTGTGTTGCTTTATATGCTTGTCTCTCCTTTTGCAGCAGTTTTTCTATCTTTTTATTAGTTTCTCGTTGTGCCTTTTCGTCGATGCGTTGGTCTTCAGTCTTGCTGTTGCCCAAACAACCCATCTTCCGTCGCCCTAACCCTTCCTTGTGGAATCGTAAAAAAAAATAAAGATGACACCTGGGATGATATTGTGGTTTCGAAATAACACCAGAATGAGTCTACTGTAAAATAAAAAAAGGGGGGAGGGAAAAAAAAGAGAGAAAATCTCGACGAGGCTTCTCCGTCGGAGGGAGGAATATGTTCCCCGTTACAATTCCGCTTCAGCCGCAGCCAACCGTCATCCAAACCGACGAAGAATAACGACTCGTCTCAGCGAAAAAATATCAGAAAATATACATAAACAAGAAAGAGAGAGGGGGGGATTCAATTTCTGGGAATCCAGTCAACTGTTCCTATCGCTTCTCCAGCCCCTCTCCTCTCTGTTTTTTTTTCTATCTGAATTTCTATCAGTATTTCTGTCTCTTTAACTCAGCACTGCCTCTCTCTGTGGCACCAGGAAGTAGCCGTAGACCGTGTAGGTGGAAAACAAACCTGCGTTAAACTGTAACACCAACAACGCGCGCGCAAAAAGCATTTTATAACTTGAGTGGTAAAAGAGAGAGTGAGGCCATTCCAGATTTAGTTCTTTGCTATCCTGGTATCAAACTAATCGGCAAAAGGGGTGGAAGCCTGTACGTCCTGTGGCTGCTTTACAAGAGGGGCTGGGTCTCTCTCTCTGTGAATATGGCCCTGGCCCAAACTGGCAACCCATTTACTGTATCCGTGTTCGCTGGTTTTAGGTCTGGCAACACAATATAGTGGTCCAGATTTCTCTAGAAGTTAAACTTAGTGCTGTGGTCTTAATTTAGATATTTTGTGGAATCATGTGGGGTACATTGTGCAATTGTGTATGTGTTTCATACATTATATGATTTATACAGCTTATTAACATACAAAAAAGGATGTGATGGTAAGTTTCTTTCAGTAAACACAGTACTGTAATTCATTTTAGAGGTGTTTTACCTAAGTATTTGTCATATAATCCAAGTTAGAGTAGCCTACTAGTGGTGTGGAAATGAATACAGTAGGCTATAACACATGCATCAAAATCTTCCAGAAAAGATTTTTTTTTTTTTAAAGAGTTTAAACTTATCAGCATCATAATACATATAAAGTACTACAAGTACTTGGCATATTCAATCTCACATTTCAGAACGGTGCATATTGTATCATTGGAGTACTGAAACATTAATGTGACCATCACTTTAATGCTGCTGCTGGTATAGCTGCAGCTTCTTTTTACAGCGTTAATTCGTGAGTTTTTAAAGTGCGGGGCAAGCCTCCAGGGAGAAACTCCAAACACTTTCAGGGAGGTAAGGAAGTTATCAAAAGAATAACATAAATGGTGTGATTAATTTGATTTGATCTAGTCTTCACATGTAACACTGAATTGTGTGTTTATATTGGCTCACTCGGTTAGTCTGTATGGGTTTAAACATGCTAATTATTATATTATAGCAAAGTATGAGTTTAGCTAAAGCAAAACGATTAGCTTTTGTTTACCAAAATATTACGTGAATTGAATGTCTAAGGTTTCTGACTCCAGTGGATCACCAATCTAGTCTTACCTTAACTAAAACATATTTGTTTGGTTTTATATTTAGTCATTTTTTGGGGTTTTAATAATCTGTATTGGCAGAATTACAATAACTAAATGGGTTTATGACATACTGATATGCAAGCAATAGTGTCAAAGATGCATTACATGTGATATAATCCAACTACTTTCCCTACAAATCAGGTTTATTCTAATTTAGAGACCGATGACAGAATGAAACACACGCTTCCAATCAATCCTGAGTCGATTGAGAATAACAAATTGGCCAAAATGAATGTTTTTGGAGTATGGGGAGGAAGCCAGAACGAACCTATCACATGCAAATAGAACAACGCAAATTTACCTCAGCAAAGACTCAAACCAGGAACTTTGCTATAAAGGCGTCTCTTTGGTTGATAAAAGCCAGTGTTTGAAGGAAATAGTGAGTTTACTCTCCGAAATAAATGTAAAGAGTACAACGTTAAATCAGATAAATTTACCTGAGAAAAGTGCATTACTGTACAAAAAACAGTTATTTTAATAAACAAAAAAACTCAATGCAAAAACGTGTATTCCTCTAAAATAGTACAACAAATTAAAAACATAAATAAACAATGATTCAGGACTGAGACCTTTGTATTTTCCTAGAGTCTCTCTATTTCATGCTTCATATAACTTTTGTATAGACTTTTCACTCTGCTCCATTCATTCCACAGGTAATGTGGCTTCCTAATTACTGCACCACATTTAGGAAAAGTAACAATACTCTTCATTAAAATAAAAATACTGTGTCCATAATTCATGATTATAGTACTAGAGTATTAATCAGTAGAAATAAAATTAAACCCCTTTTGTGTTTTAAATTAAGTATTATACTGTTATTATTGATACATGAAGCCAAACAGCGTTTTACTGTCTCACACACACACACACACACACATATACACA
>JBAMIG010000008.1:18998182-19010723 GCA_037177335.1 Kiunga ballochi
TATAATGGCCTTTTTATCAATTAGACACAGATAACCTGTTGAAAAGCCTGTCCCTATTTTCAGCCTCTCTGGACTTGAACTACATCACTGAGATTCCAGTGAGCCACATTTTCTTAATCACATGATGACTTAATCCACTTGCCCTAACAAGGGATCACCTGCCGTCTGCGACTGTAAAAGCTGAGCCGAGGTTTTTTCAGCTGAAGCGCAGGAGTCAATATATAGTTTTCTAAATGCCCTCATCCAGTGTTTGTTTTATTATCACTTATATGCAGAGGGAAAATAAGCAATAGAGGATTTTTTTTATCTGCCATCGAGTAGGCTGACCGAAGCAGCATAAAGCAGTGCTGTTTTTTTATTTATAATTATTATCTTTAGTACTGTGTTTATAATGAACGCCTCTTGCAGCGTCTGGGGCTGGCAAGACTCTGGGATGAAGGAGAGACATGACTCTGTGTGGACGATGAACCGCTACACCATGCTGAAGCAGCTGGGAGATGGCACATACGGCAGTGTGCTCCTGGGAAAGAGCAAAGACACCGGGGAGCTGGTGGCAATCAAAAGGTAAGCAAAGCTCCCTGAGTACAAGATTGTTCCGTACGTTGATGCTGCTGATGACTAAAGGAGGTCAACACAAACTGCATGGTATGCAGCATTGGAGGCATAGATGGATAAAATGCAGTGTATCCTTTACCATGAAACTAATTTAAGTTTTTAATGCACACGGTGAGAATATAAATAAAAATATAACTAAAGAAGTTATTTAAATCTATTTATAACATGTATCGTGAAGCTATTTAGATTGCTGCAAAGTACCAATGCTTACATATAACACGTTTTAATCACAACAGGATGAAGAAGAAGTTTTATTCCTGGGACGAGTGCTTGAATCTACGAGAGCTGAAGGTGAGAATAAAGGATAGTTATCCATTAAAAGATCAGTTTAAAGAAATAAATTAAGTACGAATGGGAAAAGTCACGTCGGTCGTTTTGTAGCAGCTGATTTTGTTCCATTTTTCTGTAAACTTGTCCAAATATTAAGTTAAATTCAATGAACAATATTTAATTCTTGGGTGTATTATTGTGGTGTTACAGTTTAGTTATGAATAGTCTTAATAATGAGCATTAGTCTTTATATAACTGGTGTTAACATAGTGTCTGAATAACGTTTTCAATAGAATCCAGTGTATTAGGGAAGGAACCTGCTAGGTAAAAAGATGTTTGAGCCTTTGCATTAAAAGAAACATCATTGTAAAGATGAATAAATTAAACTATCATCCGTCTCTGAACATAAACCTTCAGTAGCTGATTGAGCGCTTCCAGACACACTGATCTGGGTCATTTATTTAATAATTAGCTACATAATGAGCTACTTCACTGTGATTCTGCTGTGTGTGCATGTGTGTTTGTGTTTCAGTCTCTGAAGAAGCTGAACCATGCCAATGTGGTGAAACTGAAGGAAGTTATCAGGGAAAAGGACAACCTCTACTTTGTATTTGAATACATGAGAGAAAACCTCTATCATCTCATGATAGAAAAGTAAGAACACATCAAAGGCTGTTTTTAAAATAAAAGTTTATAGTGATGAAATGAAAGCGTAATATTATATAGAAAGCGTTTTACGTTACTTCTTTATTTAGTTTAAACAGAAACAAGTTGTTCTCTGCTGCATGAGATTTCAGATATTTGTGACTTGAGCAAAACTGCTGAAAACAGACAGATAAAAGTACATTTGTGTTTGATTTCCTCTCATGAATTGCTGCTTTTATAAACTGTCAGCACTCTCACATGAGTCCTGAAACTATTGATCAGACCAAAACTGGACTTTTTAAACGCTTATAAACACATTACTCTGACAAAATGGAAAGAAATTAAGCCAGATAAGGGTAAAAAGGTCTATTATTATGTTAATTAGAGGCTGCTGAGCTCAAAGGTACGTTATCCACAAGAAAAGAGGATGAGGACGCGCACACTTTTTGTACTCTATTGGGTCTCCTTCATCTGGACATAGGATGCAAAATAAACGGTGTGCGAGCACTCATCCTGTTTTCTTGTAAAACGACAAAAGAAATCAAAGTTTTCAAACCAGTTTAACACACAAAGTTAATGTGCTTGCAGGCTGCACCACAGGGGAACTTGTTCACAGAGTTAAATTGTCTAGACTCAGTTTTTAGAGATGTCTGGGGTTTTCTTAGTAATAAAATAAAAACTAAGACACTGAAGCAGAGAAATTAAATCCATACTTCCCAGAAAGAAAGTAGACACTGCGTAAATGTAAACAAAACAGAATTCAGTGATTTGATTTGATTTCCAGTTGAACATAAATGACTAATATTTCTTTAAATTGGCTTATTTAAACATCACATTTAAAGTATTAGCTCCTTTCAGGTTCGTTCATGTGAAAGTTGTGGGACGGTTTCAGGAAAGTGACAGAGTCAACATAAACAACCAAACCTGGAATGTGGCATCACATTCCTGTGCTCCTTGCAGGAAAGCAGGTGTGAATGCTACAGGAGCTTAACTCAGCAGAAACCCAGGGAAAAAAAAAAACAATTTTAGCTGTTAAGTAACATTTCTGCCTCAATAAAACTCTTTAATTATGTTTTTATTCTCTCTTTCCTTTTCTCTCCTATAACCATGTACCTGTCAGAGAAGATAAGATGTTTTCTGAAAATGAGATAAGGAACATAATGTTCCAGGTTTTATCTGGTTTAGCATTTGTTCACAAGCATGGTAAGAAGTCCCTTCTTTCTCTCTCTCCCTTTTCATTTAATACATAAAGTTTTCCTTACAGCTTAAATGTTAACTTAACTCGTCTTAACTGTGTTTCAGTCAGATAAAGTTGCGTGTAGTGGTGGTGTGAGTGGTTGTTAGAGTATAATGATGAATTTCTGTGCACACATGAGCCTCAGCAGCTGGTTTATGAGGAGCTTCTTGTTCTTTAGGGTATTTCCATCGTGATATGAAGCCAGAGAACCTGCTGTGCATGGGCCCAGAGCTGGTCAAGATAGCAGATTTTGGACTAGCACGAGAAATCCGCTCACAACCGCCTTACACTGATTATGTGTCCACAAGATGGTGAGATCTATTTTATACGCTGTTAAAAAGATTTATTTAAAGAAAACTGTTGGATACTAACAACATGCATGGACATAAATAGGATAATCAGCTATGATTTTATAAATGAACATTGTTTTTTAAAAGCTTGCGTCGTATTTTGTGTCTGTCTGCTGTGATAAAACACATTATTGTGTTTTTATTAGGATGATTAAAGACAGAACGTAGTTAAATCACCACAACATGTCTTAATAGATATTCTTCTGTGTTGTATCAGGTACAGAGCCCCAGAGGTTCTGCTCAAGTCCAACTCTTACAGCTCCCCCATCGACATCTGGGCGGTGGGCTGCATCATGGCGGAGCTGTACACACTGAGACCTCTGTTCCCAGGCAACAGCGAGGTGGATGAGATATTCAAGATCTGTCAGGTGCTGGGAACACCGAACAAGGTGAGGAGTCATCACATAAGGCGTTATATGCTGTACATCTGCTGTGTTAGCATAAAGAGCATTTATCCCTTCTTGTAAACATTTTAGCAGGCCTGTAATATTTTTGGATTTTTATTGAGCAAAACTGCAACTTTTCCCTCTCATCACACCAGTTAGACTGGCCTGAAGGCTTCAACCTGGCTGCATCCATGAACTTCCACTTCCCAAAATGTGTCCCCACCAGCTTCAGATTGCGGATTCCCAATGCCAGCAACGAGGCGATCACGCTGATGAAAGACATGCTGCAGTGGGACCCAGAGAAAAGGCCGAGTGCCGCTCAGGTGCGTCTCTAACCCCACTAACCTTTCACCAAATATTGCTTTGAACAAAAAAAAAGGTTAGGTCTTTTACAGCTGCTTTGCAAGACACTACAAGTGATTGTTTCGTTTCAAAGCAGTTTTACTTGTGTTTTTGGAGTTATATGTTTGTCATTATCTAGAAAATAAAACACTGCTTTAACATGAACTAAAAAAAATGCATCACATATCTTCTTTCAGGCTTTGAGGTACCCATACTTTCATGTTGGCCAGTCACTCTGTGCCCCGCTAAAGCACTCAGAGCGACGCAAACCCCAAGAAAAAGTGTCAGAGGCAGCAGAACCAAAGGCCTTGTCGCTGTGTAAGACAGAGCTGGAATCACAGAGCTGCTATCGGTCTCTCCATCAGCCTCTCCAAAAGATCCCCATTCCTCAGGTGAACATGAGCACCCTGTCGGACAGCCTGCAGGAACCGCTCAGCCTGGTCAAACAAAGGCAACCAGCGAGCTCACAAGCTGTATGTACCACATGTGCACTTTATTCATTATTCATCTAAACTTACTTTAGATTTAAATGTGTTTCAAGAAACACCTCAGGTTTTAGAAGGACAAACGTATAGTGATGCTCCATGAATATGACCAAAACATGATCTTATCCACACATACAGAAAGGAGAGAGACAGAACAGTCTGTCTGGGTCTCGATCAGGACGTCGACGATGGATTCAGACGTCTTTTAAATCGGTCAGCCGGGACGACGGTGATGATGCTGGAGTGTCTACGTCTAAAAAACCCACAATCGCTTGCTTGAAAAACACTCTGGATAAGCCCGGCCTTCGGTTAGAGAACGTTCGAGGGGTTTTATTTTTTCCTTTTTTTCCCCAAAGTTTTGAATAATTTCCCATAATGTGTTTATTCAGACTCTCCGAGTCAAAGAACAATGAAGGAGGAAATCTGCAGAACAACACAGGGCTGAACAGAGCTCAGTCTGCCAAGCACCACTACCTCCTCCAGTCCAGATACATACCAGGTAGGAGTGATGTATGGGGGACCTGTTCAAACACTTTCAGCTCTATTACTGTTTCACTTCCATTTAGCTACACGGTTATTTGTGACTATTTTGGCCCCGCTACATTAAGACATCTTCAGCATTTGGACTGCGCACACTGAATTTACTCTCAGCTGTTTGTCTTTTTTTTAGGTCTAAACCCAAAAATCAACTCTTCGGTGGTGGATCGGGGGCTCAATAAAAAGCTGACGAGTAGCAGGGGCTTAAACAAAGAAGGCCTCGGATTTCTTCCAGGTAAAAAAAAATCACATTCAGTCTTTGTGAATCCTCTGTCACACTATATGTTAACACAGAGGTTGCTGACACAAATATTGGGTTTTTTATTTAAGTCATCAAACCTCTGCAATGTTTTTTTTTTTACACATTTACTGACATTCAGCTTAATTCCTTAAGAAGTATTTATGTTACTAAATCAGGTGCGTCCTGCAATGATGCATTTTATACAAGGATGCATTACAGACGGCAGGAAAAGCTATTGCAGTTTCTTTACAATTGCAGTAATTGCAATGTTACACAAGGGAAAATCCCAATTAACAGGCTGCTTGTTCATTTATTATTACATCCCCTAAGCAGCTCAGGCAACATGTATTTTACATTATCTGGCTGAAAAAAGCATCTTTTTATCTCTGAGAACTTTAAAATGAAGCTTTTTCTCTCCACTGGTTTCTTCTGCCGTCGCTGTGACGTTGTTATTTTTCTAAAATAACAGATAAGCAGCCCCTGAAAGAAAAGAGTCCTCTCCATCTTAGTCTTTCCAAAGGTAGATTTTCATCTTTTTGTTTATATGAGCAGAAAAACACATAAAAATATGGGAAATGTTTACAACCTGTGGTGGATCTTTATTTTCTGTCCAGACTCCTTCATGAGAAACAAGCCTTTCACATCATTTTTGCAAACGGTCGAGTCAGAAGCAGCCAGAAAGAGGATTATACTGGCACCCATAGGAAGCACCACAGCCAGTGAGTCACTAACCACACCTTTCTGTCCTCTCAGTGCCTCAGACTTTATTCAGTCTTTGTCGCATCATGTCCACCAGTTGATAAAAGAAAATATTCTGGGGTTTAAGATGTTCGATCAGGTCAAGTGAACATGTGTACGAATAGTTTATCATTTCCTATTCTGCAAAACCATGTTTGTGATCATGTTTTCATTAAACTTTAGCACAGCACCCCCTGGAGTTAGAAAGTTTACACATGGGACCTGTCATCACATGAGCTAACTTTTCTTTTTTTTGCTAATCCTGTAGTGGATCTGTCATCTGCTGCTGATGTAAAAACCCACACTAAAATGAAAACATCCATAAGAAAGATTCCCTTAAAGCAGCTCTCTCCATCAAATGAAGGTTAAAACAAATAAATCACAGCTGAATACATGGAAAGATCCCACTTTTCACACTTTCTGCTCTTTTTTTTTTCCCCAATCAGATCTCAAAGGATGCAGAGGTTCTCTGAGTCCTGAGCTACCTGGATCCAGCACCAGCGCTGCAATGAAACCCATCCTTCCCATGAAGACAAATATTCATGGACGTGTGGACTGGACTGCCAAATATGGAGGCAGCTGGTAGCCCAGAAACCGGCTCCACAGATGACTCATGGGAAAAGTTCTCAATGTATTTTTATTAGGAAAAGTGTGTTTCTTCATGTTTGCGATAATATTTCAATTAAACACACTAAACAGTCCTGCTCAATTATATACAGAGTGGTCACTTCAGCTGTTAAACAAGATATAAATAATGAGGCGTTGTTTTATACTTGTTATACGGTTGTTTTATTATGCAATCACAGCAAACATAATCTAATATACAGTCTGATGCCTCATAGTTTCTAAATGAATGGTTAAAAAGAAACTAACGCAGTCTCATTTCTTTTTTATAAAATAACTTTTAAGCTAGAGTATATAAAAAGGTAAGGTTTTAATCTTTACAATCAACGATTCACATAAAGATGTTCAAGGTTTGTGTGGTCTTGTCTTTAACAGTCCAACGATTATCTTCACCAGCATCAGTGCACTGAAAACAGACGAGAGAAAAACTGCTTTAAAGAAGGACAAGCAGTCTACATCTGGAAGCAAAGAAAGCAGCGGTACCTTGCTAATGTCATTAAACCAGCTGGCATGAACTTCCAGGAGCTGAGAAATCTCAGACCCATCACCACGGCCAGAGTTCCTGCTGTACCTGTGTTTAAGGGAAATAGGTGGTGTGAGTCTCTGATGCAGAACAAGCTTCAGCTAAACAAAGTGAAATTAATCACCTAGTGAAAGCCAGGCATTCTTCGAATTATAAGACACCAGATAAGCACCAACAGCAGCTAACAGGCCAAACAGGAGTCCGGCCAGCAGAGAGGAGACGCTACCTGTGGAGGAGGTGCATGTCTGGCTCAGGTGTGTCATCACCTGGAAGATAATCATCTACATTTCTCAGCATCATACTACATCTACCTATTAAAACTCATACTTTAATTAATATAAAATGATTTTTTTTTTCTAGTTCTATGTTAACGTCAGTGAGATGTAACTTCCTGCTATAATCTGGCATTAGAAATAGACTAATTTTAACAAACTACACCTAACAAAATTACTTTAACAGCAAATAATCGAGTCAGTTTTTTTTTTTTTACAATCTGAATAAAACCCAAATTCTTAAAAGTATTGTTGCTACAAACTGAGTCTCACTTACCAGCTTTTAGGTAACCAGCGACTCCTCCTATTGACACCAATACAGCATAGCTGAAACCAATCCAGTCAACATCCATGACTGCAAACTAGTAGCCTTTAGCAAACCAGGAAGTACAAATCCGCTTTTTCAAACTGTACAGGCACCAGCAGGTAACCACGAGAAGTTTGATTTTTAGTGAAATGACATCAAATACAGTATGATTTTTTAAATGGATGTTGCTAAGTTATCCCAAGCTAAAAAGATTAAATTAGAAACAAACCTAAAAACTGCAGATTTATTTAGCTAGCAACTTCCAGCCAATCCGGAAACACGTTACTTCCGGTATGTGTCAACTTCCAAAATAAACGTATCAACGATTTGTGCTATTAACTTTTAGAAAGTTGTTTCACTTAATTAACATCTCCCTGTAGATGGCGTGTGTGATTACATTAGGAACTTACTAGAAGTCTGAAATAACCTGTCAATTAAAAGAAAATGTAAATATGTTAGAGAAAAAGGTCAGTAATGCTAAAATAGTGTGTATTTGTTTCCAGCAGGGAGATTTACTGGGAGTATGTAGACACATTCATTTCTCATGGTGCTCACTTTTGAGTAAATACACAGGTGTAACAAGACTAAAACACTCAAAAGAAGGGCCTTGATGCCATCAGATGTAAACAGAATATTTGTGTGCTTTAAGATGTAAATAGGTCAGATATGATCTGGAAGGTTAATATACTTTTAGAAAGAAAGACAAAAAATGCACGACTCTGGGCCACTGTTGCACATTTTTCAGATTTATTTTAAAAAAATACAAAGAGGAGGATATATAGGATATCTGAACAAATATGGATCACTCATTTGGCTAAAATATGATGTTCTGCTGGGGAACTGCCGAAGTGTCTATCTACCTAAAAACATCCCAAATACCAATCTGAAGCAGTCTGTGGCGTAACAAGCTAAGGCCCTTAAGGACCCCATTGAAAGCTGTCCAGTAGTTTTTATTTAAGTATTTATTACTAGAATCTGAGTGGCAAACATGTCTTTCTCCACATGAGGTGAACCTACTTATATTGGACAACAGGGTATAAAGTTTTATAAAAATTCAGAATAATTAAAACACATATGATGCTTTATTATTAAGCCTAAACTTTATTTTCCTCCATCCTTTTTCCTCTTCTTTGTGGGTTTACTCTCATCTTCTAGAATGACTTCTTCTGCTGCAATTCGGACTCTTTTTGTCTTTGCAAGTTCCTGAGAAAGCTCTATGGTCAGAGAATCAAAGGTATCGATTAGACACATGTTTAACTTCGATCGGTCTTTTTATCACATTCCTGATCATTTAACACACACTGTGGGTAAACAGTTTGGGTTTGCATGACTCTACCTTTAGATGTTGTAGCCTCAGATGATGGTTTCTCAGCAGTTTTCTGCACAAATGAAGGTTTCCACATAGCAAGACATGTCAGTCTAGCTGTTGTGTTCACCTCCCCTAAAAGGGTGGGAGATTCCAGCTTCTGAAACAGATATAAATAACCTCACATAATCCTCTCTTTTTATTCCAATCCGTGTAACACAGTCATTCCCCTTTCCTGAATATATTTTTTGCAATAATGTCCAAAATTGTTCTAGTTAAATTTTTTAAACAATATTTAATTATTATATCGTTGTGTTGCAAATAGTCACATTTTTAAGCAAACATAACAATCCTGTGCTGCTAAAGTTAGTGTTTATTGCTTCACTGCATTGTATTTAAATTATATATATATATATATACATATACAAAATTACCTCTTTAATTTGGATTTTCCACATTTTGATGAAGCCATCATTTGAAGCAGTCCCCAGCACACTGTAATTCTCCATAATCAAACTATCAACTGCTTTCACTCTGAAACCACAAAGACATGCAAAGATTACTGAAGAAAAGAGCATTTCTACTTTAGTTACTTCACACAAATTAGGCAAAGTAAAAATATTCATATGGCAGTGAAACAGCGCAGCACTCTGAACTCACCTGGTTTCATGAGCCTTAAACTCACACACCCATTCAGCCTTTTCCACATCACATAACCTCACAGTTTCATCGTCTCCTGCTACAGCCATGATGGTGTTCTAAACAGACAGAGTCACAACACTGGTTTAAACTCAGTTTTTATCTTTGTATTGTTGTCCAGCATTAAATGCTTTTGTTGTTACTGTGTGTTACTGATGTCTGTGGCCATAGAAATTACATTTAAGAAAGTAAGAGATGAGATCCTCTTTGGGTTTGTGACTGTTCCCGTTACAGAGGCTGTTTCCAGCTTGTAGATATCCACTTTATCATGCACCACAGCCACATATCTATCGCCATCTGGAGACCATCTGACAATGGTTGCGTCTGTAAGAGGTGTAAAAGAAAACAGGCTCATGTCATATTTAATTCACCCAATAAAACCTTGGTCTTTCTCTGAAGGGGAAACCTACTCTGTTTGATGTTTTTGATAAACGCTGATCTTCCATTAATCAGATTCCAGGTTCTAAAAAACAAAAAAAAGGAGTCATTATTACTTTACTTTATTTTTTTTATAAATCCTTTATATAAGTG
Organism: Kiunga ballochi; assembly: GCA_037177335.1. Classification (NCBI taxonomy): domain Eukaryota; kingdom Metazoa; phylum Chordata; class Actinopteri; order Atheriniformes; family Pseudomugilidae; genus Kiunga; species Kiunga ballochi. Next base: position 19,008,291 of record JBAMIG010000008.1, read on the forward strand.
ATGTTTCAGGAAAGCTGTAAGATTTACTTCAGCGTCTTATCTGTCCCCACCGACAATGCAAGTTTCCCAGAAGGATGGACGGACAGAGATGTGACGTGACCTCTAACAAAAACAAGATTGCCTGGTCAGATGGTAATTGTGGTGGGTCACATTCAGCCAGGAAGACAGACACAACAATCTGCAACTGAAGGATATTTCTTTGTGCTTACTTGTGAGCTTTAATGGATTTTAAACATTCCCATTTCTTTGTGCACCAAACACACAGAAGACCATCCTCTCCTCCACTCAGTAAGTGAGATGTTCCATAAAACTCAAGGCAAGTGATGGTTCCTAAATAGTAGAGAAATATTTTAATCAGATATATATTATGATTTTACCTTTATTTTGACTGCACCGCTAAACGGTTTCTGACATGCTTATTTGTTTTGTCATAATGATGTTTAAATGCTGTGAAAAATCTCTGAAAATTAAACAAAAGTTTGTCACAGCAAATGATCCAGCTTTCTACAGTAAGTCAGGGCAGATTAATGGAATATAATTTCATAAAGATAACAAAATATATCATACCGTCATGATGAAGCAGAGCGCCATAATCAGTTTTCTTCTTCATGTCATACAGTTGTATGGTCTCATCTTTGCTTCCTGTGACTACAAACCTCTCACTAGCTGCAACAGCTGACACTGAAGCAGTGTGAGCATGATGTGTGAAATCAGCTTTTGCTGTCCATTCCTGTGAGAAAAGAAATAAAATACATGGAATAAATTTATAAAATAACTACAGACACTTGCCAAATAGTAGGGTGTTCACCTAAAAAATACCTGATAAGACCTGTAAGTTTCATACCTGATTATCTGAGTGTGATTATTATAAAGTTTAAACCATTTCTATTTGGCAATAAATAAACAGAAAGCTATCCAGTACTGAGTTAGTACAGGTCAGCCCTAAAGTATGGGCTAGTTATAAGAGTGTTAAGACTTTATTAACAACTAGCAGTAACATTTCTTTTTTACTATTTTAATTAACATTACAAATGTAGGTATCCATCACAGTTGCTTCTTTAATATTTAAATTGCAAATGAAACAACCTTAAATTAATTTAAATATATACATAATTGTGCGGATACATAAGAACATCATCGTTTCTTATCAGTTTTACTACAAGGAAGCCGTTTAACACTAGCAAGTTATACGTTACAAATAATGTAGATTTATGGCGAGTACACATCATCACAAAATAACATTGCAACTCACTTTTTCATCAATATTTACTTGGTAACCAAATGTGACCTGCTCGTAGCTACCAGCGATCACCCCCAAAACAGCTGCCATGCTGTCACTAGTTAGGCGAAGCTAGCCTGCTATTAGCTTTCTTTAAACTCCTTTTTCAGTACAATATTTGTCAGTCAGTTAGAGCAGCAACAGTTAACAGTCCAAACGGAGTCCAGCAATGATGGTGCAATAAAATGAAAAAGCCTAAACTATGTAGTACACCTGAAATGTGATAAGGGCAACTATTCTTGCTAAACATGCCTTCAGATCCAAGAAAAATGTGGATCTGTTGCGCATGTGCAAAGGCATATGGTATTGCCATTGGTTGTTTTTCTTCTTCTCCTACTTTTTAATGGGAAGTGAGATATAACTGTTCATTACCGCCATCTAGTGTTACTGTCTGTTATACTTAAATCCCCTTTGAATTAATTAAACAGTCTTTTTTTCCTTTCACAAAATATTATCAAGGCATTTTAAAGACGAATCAGTTCCACCCAATTAAGTGTCACCCAATTAGTGTTCATAGAAGTTAATTTTTAATAAAGTAATTGACTACTTAAGGAAAAGCATTAAATTACATCTAATCTTGACTTTGATTTAGTCCCCATTAAGCGTGAGTGCGTGTGAGGTATAAAGAAGAATAACTCCCTTTAACAGAAAAGAAAATCCTATGGCAGAATACGCCTTTAAAGAGCAAAAATACAAGTTAATAATCTAAATACTACCACACCCATACACACTTTATAAAAATTAAAGAGGAGAAAGACAAAAAGGAAAGGATGTGCTCAGTGCATCATGAGGCTCATGCAATCTAACCCTACCCTAGGGATCTCTAACTCCAGCCCTAGGCCTGAAGGATTTTGTTGTTTCCCTGCTGCTACATACCTGACTAAATTATTGGCTCAACAGCAGATAGATCTGTCAGATATTCCATAATTTGAATCAGGTGCACAAACATTTATCACCCATGATGCTGAAATCAGGAAACCTTTACACGAGACATGCACACATCACTTCCAGGTTAAGGATTGCAGCCGCCAAGTTGACAACAACAAACATTTTCATTTTATGTTAAGGAGTTTTTAATTACATTTCTTTCTTTCTTTCTTTCTTTCTTTCTTTCTTTCTTTCTTTCTTTCTTTCTTTCTTTCTTTCTTTCTTTC
>JBAMIG010000008.1:19012307-19023539 GCA_037177335.1 Kiunga ballochi
TTTCTTTCTTTCTTTCTTTCTTTCTTTCTTTCTTTCTTTCTTTCTTTCTTTCTTTCTTTCTTTCTTTCTTTCTTTCGATCAATCAACTATTCTATTGATAAAAGAAAGCACAACAAAACTTCAAAAGGGAACCAGACATAACCAATCACAGGAGGACCTCAGCCCCTCCAATGTAAATGCGAGGGGAGGGCTGTGTTGTGATTGGCTCATTCCTTCAGCTACGTCATGACTGACGCTACAGATCATTTCCGAAACCACTGTAGTTTTTCTAGGAATGTATGAAACCAGAACTACCACTGAAAGAAACCATGGCAAGAGGGTAAGTTTAGTCTGAACTTTAAAAATCATGAGTAATAGTTTTGCTTCAGTTTCACTTAATTATTTGGACAAAGAGAGTTTATGTTTAAGGATACTTCCCGACCGTTAGACGTTTGCGTCAATGTAAAGAGGAAATGTTTAAGGTAAACATGCTGTAACGCTGTAACATGACACCTGTTATGGTTTTTTCAAGAACCTGCGATGAGATACAATCTTTATAGATGTTTTTGTCTTTTATTTTTGCCCTGGTTTAAGACAAAGTGTGCAGAGGAAATCTGGATGAAAGACAGCACTGTTGTTGAGATGTAGATGTGGCAAAGTCTGCTAATAATTATTGGGTGGTATTATATAACAAACATGATTTAGTTAACATCACAATGTTTTTGCTATAGTTACAGTTCATACTGATCCCTGTGATATTCACTGTCCCTATTAAACTTAGAACAGAGATGTTTTTGTCTCAGTTTGTTCTCCTTCCTGTCATTTGCTTCTTACTCACCATACATGACAGTAAGGGTGTGGCTACTTTAATACACTTTAAAATAAAAAAAATTAACAATGAAAATGGATTAGTTGCACTATCTAAATGTCTTATCTCATTTCACAGCATCTGTGGTAGCTTTTTATAAGAGGTTCTTGCTTAGAGGCAGGGTTTTTCTCACTGTCTCATTGTTTTCCATTATTTTCTCTGACTAAATTAAAAAAAAATCCCAGCAAGACAAAGAGACGTCCAATAATAAAAGGCTTCCAGGGGATAGACAGGTTTTAAAACTGAAACTTGAAACCTTTAGGGAGAAATGAAATCTTCTAAGCTGGACATAGAAACTGGGTTTATTTGTTGATCTTAATAACAAAAAGCCATCATGTTGTTTTACATACTTTTAAACAGTTGAGGATGGGATTGTATTAAGGTGTATTGTGTCTTAAAATAGTATATAATACCCCTTATTTTACTAGGTTTGGCTTTCATGCTATTAGACTTTCTTTTTCATCCTTTAAAATGTCCTAAATAAAAGTTATCCATTGTTTTTTTCTTTTTATAATATCTTCCTATTTATTTATTTTCAGCATTATTCCTGTACCTAATCAATCAACAAGTTCAACACTGACAACAACAGCTGTTAAAGTTACACTTGTGTTTTTCCAAATTATGACATGTCGAAATAAAAGTTGTGAACTATATGAGTTATTTCTCTTTTACTAGTTAAATTATTTTTCCCTTTTTTTTAGCAGTCATCAGGCAAACCAGGAGCTCACTGAGGTGATAAATAAACTCTGGCGCCTGGATAGCAACCGCCTCAAGCCAGGAACTGATTACATCATTTCCCTCCAGGTGAGTACCAACGGTTTGCTGCCACAGCTGTCTGCATTGCAAAGCGCTCGGAGAAAGGTAGAACAAATGCAAATCCATTTGGAGCAGAAGCCAGTTTGCTGCAGAGACACAATGTGACATCATCTGCAGCAAATTCAGTCTGTTGTGTCGCTGCTAGGAAAAAAATAATGTGATAGTTTAATAGTCTGAATGGTGATTAGACAACAGAGCCCTGAAGCATTTATTTATTTCCGAAATGTGTGTGTGAGGATTACAGGAAAAAAACTTGTTTTTGAGGAAACGTGCTTAAAACAAAAAATGCTGTCAATCTGCCATAACTTCAGAACTGATATGGAAACATCCAGCTTTAACAAAGAATAGACAGATGACAATTTATTTATTTATTTATCAGTTATACAACAACTTAATGAAAGGCTGTGCAACCTGCTGTCATACTCAGCCGCCCAGCTGAAGGGCTTTATGAAGTACATCGTCCCATTTTTTAACAATCTTCTTCAGAGCACTTTGACCTCCCTGACAATCCCTAGGATTCACCAAGTTTGTTTTTTGCCAGTCTGGTGACTCTGTTTCATCTCTGTGGTCTGCTGTACGTCCCATTGCATCATTTCAACATCATCAGAGCACTACTGCTACTCCTACCGCCTCAGCAACATTTCAAAACTCTGTCCTAGAGAGGCTTATCCACGCCTTTGTGTCCTCCAGACTGTTGCAATGCACTTCCTGCCAGGATCCTCAGCAAATCCATCCCAAAGCTGCAGCACATGTCAGAACAGTGCTGCTGATTTTATTCATGCATCATCTTTTTTTTTCTTGTAGCACTTTAACAGTGTCCTTCAATATAAGTACTTGAGCTATACTTTATTATTATTATCATTATTATCATTATTATTATTATTATTATTATTATTATTTTTATTATTAGTATTATTATTGTTGTTATTATTTCATTTTTATTAATATTATTATTATTATTTATTATTATTGTTGTTGGTGTTTTTATTATTGTGTTTTTTAAATTAATATTATTACTATTATTATTATTATTATTTATTATCATTATTATTATTATTAAAATGTATTTTACCATTTCTTGTTTTGGAGGAACTCCTGGATGTTTTGTGGACAGGCTAAATCTAAATTTTTGTCCCACATGCTCATATATACTAAAGGTTTTTGGTCTAATGCTGAAATGTTGGTACTTTGTGATTTTGGTGGAAAACAGTTTATTTATTATTTTATGGTAACTTTTTTTTACTTTTGTGTGTGTGTGTGTGTGTGTGTGTGTGTGTGTGTGTGTGTGTGTGTGTGTGTGTGTGTGTTTTCTAGGGAAAAGCAGGTCATGTGGCACAGGGAAGTAACTATGCTAGAGATCGGGCCCACGCTCCTCTCTTCTCATACGTCAATGAAGAAAAACTGAAGAAGATCGAGACGTATGCACGTAAGTTGCTGCTTAGATCTTCTGTGACCCTTTAGTTCTGTTTTGTTACAACCATGATTTTAAGAGCATATTCCTTCTTTATGCAGATTTCATCAACTTGCTGGACAACTATGAGATGTCCACAGGGGTGTCAGAGACCGTCACTTCAGAGGAGCTTAAAGAAAACAAGCTGTTTATTGATGCCATCATGCAGACTGATGTGATGAAGGTAAAGCAGTTTTCTTCAGTTTACTTCCCAAAATGTCAATTATTGATTAAGTGAGGATGGTAATATTTATATGGATGCTTATTCTTAGGAAAACCAGACAGATGCTCCTTTCCCAATGTATCCATTCTCATCATGTTATTTTGCTCTGACACAAAGTGTGCACATGCCTATCTGGTCAAGAAGGGACAGTCATCGCCCAACCCTGGTCAGTTCAAGAAGCAGCTGCATGACATCTGGTTCCGGCTTTACCACAGGGACAGGAGTGGAGGGTGGGTATGGCTGCACCAGCAGGGGGCGCTACAGGCGAAACAAGTTTAACCATCCACTGACTGGGAGGCTGAAGTGTTATTTAAAGGCTTTTAAAGCCCTTCATCTTAATCAGGACTCTTCCATCATGGAGCATTTATACATCAAGAACTCAGAAATTGTATGCAAGTAGATTTTATTGCACATTAATAAGCATTTTAACCAGTTTTCTCTGTATGTGTTATAACCCAAACCCACTGCAGACTGGATGATGTGACATCTTTGTAAGAATGAAGACTCCCAAAAGTGTGATTGCGTTTTGATATGTTTATTTTGTTTCATCACAGTGAAGATTCTTGCGGATTTGAACACGTGTTTGTTGGAGAGACCAAATTTGGCAGGGAGATAATGGGCCTTCACAACTGGGTCCAGTTTTACCTGCAGGAAAAACACGGCCACGTCGACTACAAAGGCTTCAAAGCTAGAGACAACAAAGACACCGTAGGAACCTTATACACAAACTCAGTCTGCACAAAATAACCTGTTTCGTTCTCAATGTCTTCCTCTTATTTTCTATTTGTTTTAAAGCCTGATGAAGACGACCACATGCTGAACCTTCAGTTCAGCTGGAAAGGCTTGGTAAAGCCCATTGGTGGCTCTTTCATTGGTGTCAGTCCAGAGTTCGAGGTTGCTCTTTTTACCATCATCTTCCTTATGTCGACTGAGAAGATGACGTCTATGGTGGTCAAAGTGGATGAGTACATGCTGGAGCTGATCGTTTATCGAAATGGCCAGTCTATCGGCACGTCCTACCCCAAACTGCTGAGCAGCAACAACAGGGATGTGTAATGTCATGAGCTGTCAGCTGTCCTGTTAAACATGATTATCTTGATCTTTTTTATTATTATTATTATTACAGTTTAACCTGGTTTACACGCAGTATAATCGTTATACAAACCTTGAGCAGGTTGTTGTTGATGCACTAAAAATTTGGCCCTATTCAAAGCCTGATCATGACTAAAATTATGGAAGGAGTAAAAATAAATGCTTAATAATAACTGTTTATGTGTTTTGTTTCTGTGCTGTTGTATTTTGTCTAAAAGGTTATAAATCAACCTGTACATCCCACCTGAAGTATTATTTAATCACATCTGTGTTGTTTTTGGCACCACTTTCAGCAGAATAAATTGTCAGAAACTATGAACAGGGAAAACATTTTAGTAACATAAATCAGTAAGGCCATCAACCACATATTTAAAAATTTTAGTTTATGTGTACAATTGTATTCCATTATATCAGTTACAGGCTCTTTTATCCCTTTTTAACTGAGTTTATACAAGTCTGTCAGAAATGTCATTGCTTTGGTTCATGATATTTTATGAAAATAAAAATAAATTGTAATACTTAACTATAGATCTCGGACAAACTAATAATTTTTATATATGTTTAAGTATTTCTCCCATGAGCTGGGAGAGTTCCTGCCTGACATGCCTGACAGACATAATTCAGGGTGCATTTGAGGCTATAATCTCCCTTTGCGCATGCGTAGTCAAATAAGCGATGTCAAACCACAGAAGCGAAACTTTCTCTTGAAACTACCTCATGAAGTGGTGAACAAACAGGTAAACAGCACACTCTTAAGACGTTCTACTGGTCAGGTTGAAGTGCTCGCTAACAGTGACAGCGACAAAAAGGTTTTTACTCACAAATAAACTTTTTAAAACATTGAACCCGGTTAGCTAACAGTTAGCTGAGCTAACGGAGTCAGTTGGCATCTCGTCGGACTGACAGGGAGCCACCTGACAACCACTCACATGATTTCCGCAACTTAACTCCTGGCTGCATATTTTCAATACATGTTTTTGTTATTAGTTGTAGTTTTATTTACCAGGCTCCGACTTTGGTTGTCTACTAAACAACAACAAGCACAAACAGCATGTTTGGTAAGAAGAAGAGAGCACCGATGCCGAAAGGGCAGGGCGCTGCTGCGGCCAAGCAGGTAACAACTCCGAGAGCAAATCTGTGTCAGGTGACCTAAAAGAAGCTGACAAGACATGAATTTTAACTTTTAAAAATGGGCTTTTAGATGGGTCTGTTTGTAGATCTGAATCCAGAGGAGGTGATGGTGGGTATGGAGGAGAATCTGGACGATCCGGACCTGGAAGCAGAACTTGCTGCTATTACTGGAAGTAAAGTTACTGCAGGAGGAAGACCCAAGCCAAAGGGAAAAGGTGAGTGGAGCTGGTATTATCTTAAGTTGTGTAAACATACAAACCCTGGATAAAGAAAAACCCACCAAAGAGATTATTTCTGACATTCTGCTTACATTAAATTACTGTTACATAGAGATCTTTATGCATAAAAGATGTGTACAAAATGATAATGCTATCCTAAACTTAAACCTTCATAGAATACATTTTATTATTACTCTAAAAAGCCTTGATATACCCAGATATCTGTGACTACTTTGGGAGAATTGGTGCTTATTATTGAGTATAGTTTAAGATGTCTAAAATCAGTCTGCAACATGTTTGTGAAGCTGTGTAAAAATGGCTCCATGACACCATGTTTGTGTTGTAGCTCCTCTGCCCATGGAGGACATCGCAAAAATGGCAGATCAGTGTATGAGAGATGTGGATGACGATGAAGATGATGATGACAACATTGAAGATGATGAAGATCTATTGGTAGGTACTTGTGTACTTGCTGTATACTAAAAACAGTAATATTTAATAAACAATGATGTCTCAAAGCCAAACGAGTGTAATCTCAGTATAATTTAAAAGGTATGGGTTGTTTTAAAGTACTGAAATGTAATGTTGTAATACAAGTAAAATGTAGTATTCATTATGTTTATTTTGCATAAAAATGTGTTGTGTAAGTCCATGTTCTGATCATTAAAAATGTGTCAGTATAAAACAAAAAGTTAGGTTTTTTAAAGCTTTAGATTTAGACGTAATTTAACCAAGTTCTGCCTCTTTCTGTTTAGTTTTACTAGCTAGCAGCTTATGTGAGGTTTGGAAATGAAATTACAGCATTTATGAAGGAAAAATTAAGTCAATGAATGAACAAACATAATAATGTATTTTTAGCACCAATTTACTGTTTTTATAAATTCCTTTGGTAAAAGTAAATGCTTTCAGCTTGTTAACTGCATCCCCAAATGCAGCAAACTCAGAACTTTGCTGCAAGAGTCCTCATTGAGAGCAAGAAATTGGACCGAACCAGTCCAGTTCTGCCATCCTTACACTGGCTGCCTGTCCATCACAGGACAACTGGTTTATAAAGCTCTGAGTGGATCAGGACCAAGTTATATCAGAGAGCTTTTGTCCAAGTATGAACCGAATAAGCAGTAGCTGAATTTCCCGCTGGGATGAATAAAGTATTTTTCATTCATTCACTTTTCATCAAACTAATTTTGCAGCATTTTCTATTGTCGGAACGATTAGACGGACGAAAACAAATAGAAATCGTTCAGTAACACGTGCATGTCGTGCTTTGTGTGAGCGCTGTGGATCAGTTGTTGCAAACTTTCTTCTTCAGGCAGAGTTACAGGAAGTGGTGGGTGAGGAGGAAGCTGAAAATGAAGTAACTGCGTCCACCACATCCCCAGTCCCTGATGAATTCTGTCAGGCTGAAACACCAGCGTCTCCAGTGGTGCAGGTATGATAACAGCTGCTAAACGCCAACATACAAAAACCGACACCACCAACATGTACGTGGAAAATGCCGGAAATTTCTCAGTTCCTGCTACCAGGAAAGAAGTTTTTAAAATGCTCTGAATGTTTTATGTGACTTTCATTTTAATCGAAAGACTCAAAACTAAGTTAAGATTTACAGATATCAAAGTTAATGTTTTAGTTTTCCTCATTAAATCTCTATTAAATATCAGCCCACAGCTGCTAATGTGAATATGAGTATTAACTAAACTCTGTTATATGTCTGTGTGAAGCAGCAGGAAGTAAAGACCACCTCAGCGGCGCCGGGCAGCCTCCAACAAACCCTGGAGGAGCGACTTGCCATGTACCAGACAGCCCTTCAGAATGCCAAAACTGCAGGGGAGACGTCCAAAGCAAGGAGATTTGATCGCGGCCTGAAGGTTGGTGAAAGTACACCGTCCTGAAACCATGCCAGCATGTCTAGGTGTTTCTGTCATTTCATTATTTATCAACCATTTACAGCCGGCCTGTAAGATTAACAGGTTTTATTCAGAAATATTAGCTTAAACCGTCCAGTTACATCAAAGTGATCACAGCAATTTGGGATTAGTTTTAATGACTTTTTGAAAATAGTTTAAATAGTTTGTTTAAAGGGATGCATGTAACTTTTGGCCTCTAGGGAAGCTTCACCTTTAACCTCCAACAGGCCACACAGCACTGCCTCCATCATGTTTTCAGACACAGGATCCTTGCAGATTCGTTTCATGTAGCCGCATTTAGCTTCTATTTAACAGCAAAATAAAGACACAGCTGATACTGCAGCTTATCAGACACTTTTACTGCCATTATTTTGAATAAACGCTGGCTGAAAGATGTGGAACACGGTGCACGATGTTAGCTCTTTGCTCAACAGGCAAAAAGCTACCCTACCAGTAACGTACCAGTATAATAATACTGAAGCAAACAGAGTGGCTTCCTCTTTCTGGCCTCCTCAGGCACAGTTTTCACCTTCTTACTTACTTTGGCCATGACTAACTTTCATTTGAAGAGGAAGAAAAAGGAGCACAAAGCAAAGCCCAGTGTGTTTATAGAGGGCGTGTGGGGAGTAAAGCAGAGAGCTCCAGGTTACAGGATCCCATGAGAGATCCGCTACTGGATCACAATGTCTGGTTTCTGAAGAAAGCAACCACCTGGAAGCACCAAGCACTGCATGTTAACCACAGAAAGGATCCATTATTACTCCCAGTTGGCAAATATTTAGGTAAAAAAATATAAGGAATTCCTTCATGTTGCAAACCTGATTCTGTATTGTCATAATAAGTTTAGTTAAATCTTTGATTTAGGCTGTTCAGGGGCTTAATTGAAAGCCTGATAACACTGTTTGGCTCTTTGATGGAGAGCATCCTGCTGTTTCACCTGCTCTAATTTAACTTTTTATTCCACATTTTATACCTGTCTTCTGTGATCTTAAAAAGCTTCTGCGTGTAACTTTTGCTCTTTATAGACGTTACAATCAATGCTGGCTGCTGTGAAAAAAGGGAGGCCAGTAATAGAGGCAGAGATCCCTCCGCCTGTTGCTACTGGAGACCCAAAAGCTGCTCCTCGACCCGCTGTTCCTGCAAGACCTGCTCCCCCGGTACCCTCACCACCTGAACCTACCCATCAGAAGGCCTCATCACCTGTTGTGCCCGACATCGTCATACCGAACAGGGAAGAGGAACAGTCTTCCTCTGCTTCCACAACGAGCAGCCTCCCATCACCCGAGGAGCAAACGGAGAAACCTGCTGAACCCTCGCAGACCATTCAAACAGATGGTAAGTCTCTATTGGTTCTTAATGTCTGTCTCTTAGTTCACCACATCTGAATATAACACCTCAACCTGGATACCAGTTCCATTCAGTTCATTTGTGTAGCACCGCTTTACAAACATCGATTTGAGCCAGTTCATAATAAATAGCCTCGCTAAGTAAAACCAACAGATTGCATAAAATATTGACTTTGATCCGGTATCCCAGCCTGAGCATGCATGAGGCGGCAGTGGGGGAAAAAACAGGAAGGAAAACCTCCAGCAGAACCCAGCTCAGGGATAAAAAGCAGAAGTGCTGAGTGCATCATGGGACGTCTTTATGGCTGCATAACTAATGGGAGACTAGTCCTATGTGTAGTTATGTGTGTATTTATTAAACCTTAAATGGCCCATTTAAGCTTATTTATGTATCTTAATATGTTTTACCATAAATATCATTGTAGCTGCATGAAGCTGTGTTTTTTAGGAGAGAATCAGAGAAACTGCATTTCTGGAGAATATAGTGTGAACGATCTGATTTTCTGGAGGGAAATAGGTTGGTTTTGCTCTTTAGCCTGGCAAAAGACCCAGAGAAAACGGTTTGAACAGATTTTGTGCTTTTGACAGTTTTCATTAGGAAAATAAGCAGATGGACGGTTTAAACTAAAGCCTGCAGCCAGTTTTAACAAAATAAAACCTGGAATTTGTGATCATTAAACACAAATAGTAATCACAACATCTTACACATCTGACCTGCTTATGTTTAGGATGGTACCCTGTTATTTATTCAGGGGTTATAGTGGATCCTTCAGGTGGATGTTAGGGATAATATTTTGATACTGGTCTCTTTTTTCTACATTTATTTATTTAAAGTTTTTACTTAATTGTTTTTTTAATGAGAAAATATCTGTTGCAGTGAAACATTGTTGTCTAAACACTATCGAACATGTTATTGTCGGCATGACGCTCGATCTCAGTCAAAGTTTTGTTGCCTGATTATGTTGAAAATAAATGTTTGAAGCAGATTTATTATTTCATGGTGTGAAGTTAAACACACATCACAGACGGGGTGGGGTACGAGCACACGGGCCTGTAATCAGAGTATGAAGCACCACTGAATGGTCTTATTCAGTTACAGATATATCTGGATACAGACTTATTTCCACAATGTGTGTGAATTGACTGATTTTTAAGGTATTTGATCTGATCGTGCCGAAGTTCCTGATGTCTGATCAGGGAAAAGCCCAAAGTTGCAGGCGACTGCACTAAACCTACGGATAAAATATAACCTGCCGGATTATTTTGGTGGCAAATGATAAAACAACGATCAATAAATAATTTACATTCTTGCACTGGATTATAAATGACCTGTAATGGGTCTCTGTTTATCCTTTTGGTTTGGCATTTTACGACGATGAATTTTAATGTGCCAGATGAAGTGGGCGTCTAACTTCTCACTGTGAGATGAATGCGGCCTTTCTGATAATTGTTTTCTATTTTGAATCCACAGCGAATGCGGCCACCAAGGCGATGCTCTTAGAGAGGCAGAAAGAGTACAAAGTGGCGGCTCTAAAAGCCAAGAAACAAGGAGAAATGGAGCAAGCCAAACATTTCTTCAAGACCAGCAAGGTAAGCTGGGAGCTAGCCCCAAGAGGAAGCTGGTTTTCTGTGTATAAACTCATGCTAATAAGCAAATCCCTTCTGTAATCAGCTGAAATGAGCTCAAGTTTGTTTAGCAGAAGTAGATCATAGGATTTTTATGTTTTAGGTCAAAATAAATGTGGTGTAAAAAGTTGACGTGGCATTAATTTGACTTTCTTTTTGCTTAGTGTGTCTTTGCACATTCAGTCTGGAGGATTTCTCCCTAAAAATGCGAAACATGCCAACAATGTGGATGCTGACAAAGAGCACCGTTATGTTGTTGAATGGTTTGTTTATTTTCATGTTTTCGTGCAGACGTTCGATGCGGTGATCGAGGCGCTGGAGAAAGGACAAGCAGTCGACTTCAGTGGTCTTCCTCCGTCTCCAGGAGAAGGTCAGGAACCAGATGGCAAATTTTATTTTTGGTTTAAACAAGTTGGTTTTTTTAGTAACCTCCTTGGTTAACCCTTTCAGATTCTCATTATTAAAAAAGGTCTCTCTCTCTCTCTCTCTGTCTCTCTCTCTTTGTCTGTCTCTCTCTCTCTCTCTCTCTCTCTCTCTCTCTCTCTCTCTCTCTCTCTCTCTCTCTCTCTCTCTCTCTCT
>JBAMIG010000008.1:19026809-19056922 GCA_037177335.1 Kiunga ballochi
ATTCATTCATTCATTCATTCATTCATTCATTCATTTATTCAGCTGTACTGTTAAAATCTTTTTAACATCTTTCTTGCAGCAATATCAAAGTGCTATCCGAGCTCACAAAGCAGGGAAAGCCGTCAACTTTGAAGAGCTGCCGGTTCCTCCTGGTGAGAGTCGTGCATTCATTTCCATGTTGCGTTCACGGTCTGGCTAAATGGATTCAGATGTGTAAATCTGTTTTTTCTGTACAGTTTGCATCTGTAAGTTGTCGGTCTCTCTACAGCGCGACGTGTTGCTGTTCTATAAACTCAGTCTGCATCTCATCTTTCAGGTTTTCCTCCGATCCCCGGACAGAAAGCAGCAGCAGGAGCCGAGCAGGGGTTTATCGCTGCTCTAGAAGCTGCCAGCAAGCTCGCTTCTACTGATGCTGCTGAAGTAGGAGATGATGATGATGAGGAGAAGGAAGAAGAGGTGAGTGATAAGTATTGGAGCGCATACCGTGTAGTTATTTGTTTGTTTGTGGATGGCTGGGTAATTTATTATTTTTTTTTTTTTATAGACAAAGCCTGCTGCACCAGAAAAGCCAAAGAAGCTCATGTTAGATGTTCCCTCTTCAGGTCCAACACCGAAACGGTCTCCATCAGGTTCACCTGAAAGAAAAGTTCAGAGAGAAGGTCTTTCCTCAGCTGGTCAGTCTAAAAGCAAATAACAGCAGCATCCAATCACCCCACCGTTCAGAGAAACAGAGGAAAATGTCTCCGGTCTTCTTCAGTTAATTCCCCTTTCTCTTTGTCTGCTCACCAGGGGTTCAACAGCTGGAGCTCCTGGAGAACCGGAAGAAGCAGTACATGAAGGCGGCTCTGCAGGCCAAGCAGAACAACAACACGGAGCAGGCCAAGATTTTCCTTCGCACCGCTAAAGGCCTGGACCCCATGATCGAAGCAGCTCGCAGCGGCAAATCTGTAGACATCAGCACAGTGAGCATACAGCACCAAGTCCGGTTCTGGTGGGGGGACTTCATGTGGGGATGTTGTTGTAGATAAGCTGTTTAGGGATATTTAAAGTAGGGCTGATCTTAGTGATGGAATTGTAACGAATCCTGTCTGTGCTGCGCCTGAAGATGCCGTCCCCCCCTGGTGATGAGGAGAACGACTTCATCCTGGTTCATCACAGCGACGTGCAGATTTCTGAGAAAGAGGAGCAGGTGTACACGCACCTGTCACAGATCCTGAAAGAGCAGTATGAGGTAAACCTGCACGAGCAGCTCACTTATACCGGAACAACTGGGTAACAACGTGAGCTGTTTTTATGTTTGCAGGGGAAACTTTCTCTGACTGCAGCAGCAGGTTGCAGAAACAGGCTGTTCAGTGGATTCTTGCTTTTTCTTTCAGAAATGCCTGACTCACTCGAAGCAGTTCACACACCTGGGGAACGTTGCTGAAACAACAAAGTGAGCGCCCGTCTGGCTCCCGCAGCGTTTTTCAGGTGATGTTTTTCTTTGGGATAAACGGCTCGTGTCGACGTTTCAGGTTTGAGAAAATGGCAGAAAGCTGTAAGAAGAGTATGGAGGTCCTAAAACTGGCTCAGTCCAGGGGTCTGCCTCCACCTAAGCATCACTTTGAGGAGAGATCCTTTCACACTGTGAGGTGAGAAGATTTTACATTTAAATACAAAGACGTTTATTTTTTCTCTTTTGAGTTTAATAGGTGCAGTTTTAACAACATAAAGGGCAACTTGCATGTTGGAATATTATATTTAAATGATAGAAATCAATAGGATTGGTACAGCAGCCATGTTTTTTTTAAATAGTAAGTAAACCTGTACATGCAAAGCACTTTATGCATCGCTTAGATTTCTTTTGTCAGATTAAATGGGAACATTTTATCTAATTTTTTCTGTTAAATTTAACATAAGTTACAGAAAAGACATTAATTCTTGTGACGATTAGTTGTATTAGTGTTCTAAACATTATTCTGCTCACATGTGAGGGTTTCTCTAAAGTACTCCTTTGCTTTGCAGGGTATTATTACGTCTCTGTTCATACTTAAAGTTAACTTCACCTTGTTGGAATCTGCTTTCCAGAATATTTCCGGAGCTGAGCAGCACTGATCTGGTCGTTGTCATCGTGAAGGGAATGAATCTTCCTGCTCCTAGTGGTAAAAATCTTTATTTACACAGATCAGTCTTAACGTACAGGACAGTGAATCTGCTGTTCGGTGATAAATGAGCGTTTTCCTTTCCAGGAATTCAGCCAAATGATCTGGATGCTTACGTGAAGTTTGACTTCCCTTACCCCAGCACAGTAACAGCCTCAAACTGCAGTTTGTTTTCATTTATTTCATTCATTTAAGACAGCTTTTGCCTAAAAATGTTTCTTTTACGGTGAACAGGAACAGCCGCAGAGACACAAAACGACTGTTATGAAGAACACGAACTGTCCAGGTAATAAAACACATTAGTAACGTAACATTTCCACTTAGTTTGTAGCATTTCTGCACTGGATTATTTAATCTTTTATCCAACAGACTGGAAGTTAAACATGTTTTATTTGTTTGCAGAATACAACCAGAGCTTCACGCTGTCCATCAACCGTAACCACCGTGGCTTCAGGAGGGTGGTGTCGACTAAAGGCCTCAAACTGGAGCTGCTGCACAAAGGGTG
This sequence comes from Kiunga ballochi, assembly GCA_037177335.1. Classification (NCBI taxonomy): domain Eukaryota; kingdom Metazoa; phylum Chordata; class Actinopteri; order Atheriniformes; family Pseudomugilidae; genus Kiunga; species Kiunga ballochi. The sequence continues at coordinate 19,029,456 of JBAMIG010000008.1, forward strand.
GGTTGCCTGCTTTGCAGGGTGGAGGTGAAGTGATTGCACTTTGTAGTTACATAAACACACCTTTAGACTACAACATTAGTCACACTTGTTCTACACAAGTTAAAGTGCTAAGAAAATGGGGCTGATCACACACACACACACATCGTATCCAAATGGATGAATACTGTCGTCTCGCAGGGGCTTCCTGCGAAGCGACAAGCCGATCGGCACCGCGCTTGTGAAGCTGGAGAAACTGGAGTCCCAGAGTGAGATCAGGGAGATCGTAGAGGTTAGCAGCATTATGTTTGGAAAAAGACAAGAGGAAACATCTGTGACGCATATAAACAAACTAAATCATGCAAGTTTGTGATCCGACAGGTGATGGATGGCCGAAAGCACACAGGAGGTCGTGTTGAAGTGAAGGTCCGACTGCGGGAGCCTCTGAGCGGTCAGGACATGCAGACCAGTACGGAGCACTGGCTGGTGATCGACTCATAGCAAGGAAAGCGAGTCCATGCCTGCAAGCTACCAGCTATCAGTTTAATGTGACTCATCTGTGCTGTTAAATGAACCTGAGTGATCTTTGTTTTACAGATACGAGGAAGGAGGAGTGCGAGGAGGTTGGGGGTCGATGCCGCTCAGTTTAAACTGACCTGGTTTCTGACCTATTAAAACCTTTGCACATTTGCACGACACGCAAGCTCTTTCTTTACACAGCTCTCCCCCCGGAAGGCCTTCACCTTCACTTTCTCCAGTATGTGGAGGAGCTGGGATACATCAGGAAGATGCGAGGGACATGAGCTGAAGGTGGTTTAAATCAGAAGAAAAGCACTCGGGCAACAATCCCAGCCACCTAAACAGCTTTCCGGCATATCGGCAGGTCTACTGGCGATGGCAGCGCTTCCTTTACTGATGAAGAGCTGATCTACCCTGGTTCTGCTGCCTCACATAACCTTATATCAAAGAACCTGTTACCATATGTAGAACTGCATCTATGCACTAATACCAAAGTAATCAAAGTTGCTGTAAAATCCTGCATATTTGAAATTGCATTTAGCTGCCAAACCGTAACGTCACTACAGGTTCATGAAAGCAACACTGGTTGCTGCGAGTTCAGCCTCCACACAGCCGCGTTGTTTTTCTGTGGAAATCTGAAGCAGCAGCGTCTTCACACCTTTAACAGGAGTAAGCCAAGAAATAACAAAGATACTCGATTATGTGGTTATTCTTTTTGCTCGTGGTCACTAAATTTCACTTAAGTCTATGTTGTTGTTTTGTTTACGCTGAACAGGACAAAAATGCAGATTCAGTTGATGCTCATTTTTATCATAGTATCTCCAGACAGTGGAGGGTTTTAGGAGCATCCTGTACTTTAATTTAAGGAAAATTTCAGCTTTTGTTTGTTTTCTTCTGCAAGTTTAATACGTAGAACTAAGCACTTAGCTTAGCATTAGGAAACTGGAAACACTAATTATCATGCATGAAAGTCACTAAGATGCATAATGAAACAAAAGGTGACTCATTGACATATTAATGAGAATATCAGTACGATTCTCTGTAAATGCCTTTAAAACTATGCATTCATCCTCTCAGAAGGTACAATAAAGTTTTAAAGGGTCAGTTCACCTAAATTAGACATTTTAACCAGATGAATGTTGCAATATTTGTATCAATGGAAGGTGAGACAGTTTATTAAATCACTTTTTATTTTACAATGATGCAGGATACTGTTTAAGGCAATTAAAGCGAACTGACCCTTTAAATTTTTATTCTATTGCTTACAAGAAAAGTAACAGATCTGTGTGAGTTACACAGGTTTACCTCAACACAGCTTATTTTTGTCATGTTTATTTTGTTCTGTGCAGAAAATGGGAAAAATGTAAATAACTTTGTTCTAAGTAGTTAAGTTAAAAGTACATGTTTACAAAACTAGTTTTTATTTACAGAGCACTCTGAAGCAATGTAACAGAATCAAAGACTGTTTTTAACTGAGAGCCTGATCCTGCTTAAATGTATTAATAAATATATCTGAATTTTACGCCTCTCTCTTTGAAATGTTGAGTCAAAACCAGCAAAGTCAGGTCAGTTTTCTATAAGTTTTTATTTTACATATACTACAACTGTTTAGGAATAAAGACCCATTTCATGACGTGTAGTGTGAAGAAAAAAAACGCACATTTGCTTTTGGCTTTTCAAACAATAACATCCATAAGGATATTTAACTGTTAAAATGTAGCGTTAAGTCACCGTTTCTGTTTGCATGCAGTGTTACTGTTTTGAATAGTAACATTTTACAAACAAATACAAAACAAATGCTACTTTCCAAACAAATTGCACCTTTTTTGGGGGATTTAGGACATATTGCACACATCAGAAAATGCCAAAAATAAACCGTCAGGTTTCTTTTTCATTATGCTGAGTTTTTGAAAGGTGATGCTGATGAAGGTCACACAGTAAAAACAGTGTTTGAGTGACATCAGCTGTGTGAAAGCAGTGATCTAATTCATCGCTGGTAACCTTTGACCTCTAACGCTTTACTAACACTTTGCTACTGAAACCCCTAAAATACAGAAGAACTACAGGTTTAATTTAAAGTTGGCTCGGCTGCAGATGTTTTTAAGTGTGATTGTCAGATTTGATCAGATTGTTTTCAATAAAAATCTCGCCTGTTTTTAGTCCCTTGTGTTAGCATGATTACTGATGGAGACGTTAGCATAGCGGTTACTGTACAGAGCTTTAACAGGATGATTTTTGGTGGTTAGTCTGTCAGACACAAAAGCACTTTTTTTTTTCTTTTTCTACGTTTTGATAAGAAACAGAAGGAATACATTCGTAAATTTCTTCTCCAGGTCCACGTTGCTGAAGGAGGGCACAGAGGAGCACGCAGCAGCTGCAGAGTAATCAGATCCTAAATGCTCTACCATGGAAATGCTTCTCCAGAGTTCTGCAAAGTCTGGCTTTGAGGGCTTTGGAAGGATGTGGAAAATGTGACATGAGATACATTCAGCCCTAGATCTTTACAGATGCTGCACTTTTCCGTCCTGCTGCTGAAAGAAACCCGTGCACGAGGACACGGCGGCACCCTGTTGCTCGCACCGACTCCTGTAAATGGCTTAGACTCCAGTGCACTGCTTCTGCAATGTAATACAATTTATATATTTATATATTGAATATATTTATATATCTTTACATCTTTAACAGTTTTTCTCTTTGTATGAATAAAAAGACTGAAATGCTGAAGACGATGCCGACACTGAAGACGGATTTCCCTTCTTCTCCTTCAGATTTATGTACAGATTGAGTTTTATCATAAAGCATTGAAACCTTTTTCTCCCTAAATCGGCCGTGTAGGGCATCGGGGCTGAACAGTGTCAGGGTAATGTGTAATCTTGTATCACAGGGCGTCAGTCAGAAGAGTACTACTGGGATCTCTGAAGGCTACAGATGATGTAACAGAGAAAGTGTATAAAAATATATACATGATGTAAAGAGTTGTGATTGATGAGTAAAGCTTAAAAAGTGGTGCCGAGGTTTTTTTTTTGCTCTCCTTTGATGGTTCTCTGCTGCAGGCACTGAGCACCGTGGTGCAAAACAAAAAAAAACATAAAAAAAATCAGAGGCACCTTCTTCTTCTTCTGCTGCTTTTCCCTCTTTTTCAATACGTCGCCCAGCGTTGGGATATGAATCTCCCTTGCACCAGCATCTGTGCTACACAGAGGCAGGTTTTACCCAGAATTCATTGCTTCAGGGCCTCCAGCTGCCACAGAAATGTGAAGAAGTTGAGGATCCAACAGGTCAGTCCAGATACCCACCTTTCTAAATGCAGTGCACCTAAAGCACACTTTAAGCAGCAGACTACTCTGCATCATCTGATTAGTTTGCATCCATAGATGTTTATATGCAGACATTTCACCCAGATGTGTTTTCTGGATGTGTTAAACTGATTATGTATGACCAGTGTGTGAGCATTTTAAACACAGAATGAGAATAAAACATACTGATTAATAAAGGATGGAGGTTCTTCAAACATGTTTTATAAAAGAGAAAAGCTAAAGGAGCTGGTTTAATGTATCTGTAAACCGGATTATGTTAAAGGTGCTTAAAGGTGTCGTTTGATGTCTGAAAATATGGAGACCGTCTCTTAACTTTCTCCTGTACGACACAACTAGAACATGGAGTTATTAGCTGCACTGTGCACCGATAGTGGCACGTGATCAATGTGTACTAGCTGTACTTCTACTCAGAAACAAAATCATCATTTTATCTTTTTTTAAAAGTAAATCGGGCTTTTAAAATACTCTGTTCTTCCTGTTTATGGTTTTTATGTGTGAAATGTGGCAGAACGGTGGGTATGAGGACAGACTGATCTGTGGAGACTACCAGCTGATTCCTCTGGAACGAAACCAGTGATGGGTGGATGCATAGGTTTGACTTGAGGAATGCTACCACACCTGGCACAGTTTTCTGGCTCTTTTGAGGTGGAAATGGTTGGAGGGAGATGACGAAGGTCCGAGCTGCAGCGTGATGTTAAAAAAAAACAGTTTGGAGGTGAAGTGTGCAGGTTGGTGGGACGTTTCTCTCCGGCTCCTAGGAGATGATCTCGAGGATGTAGAAGATCAGCTCCATGACAACTGGACCTTCACTCAGCTGACATGCCCCACTGTGGATGACTGGGATCAGAGCGCTGTCCAGGTCACTCAGGTACTGGGACAGGAGAGGCTGCCCATTACTCCCTGCCAGGTAACCCACCTATGACAGCAAGTCAGGGTTAGACCTGGAGCTTTCCACGCTAAACAAACCAAGACCTTTTTTCTTCTAGTCTTCCTCCATCCTACCTGGTCAGAGTCCAGAGTGACCCTCAGGCCCAGTTTGGCCATGCCATCCTCTTTCAGCAGCTTCAGGTGAGGACACAGAGCCATGCAGAAAGCTCTCGCCACGTTCTCCGTCAGCCGGCTGTGGTCGGCTGGGTCGCTCAACCCGTTAGGGTGGTCTTCGCTCTGGAGGAAGAACGCCTGAAGGAATCACACAAACAGTAAGAAAAGGTTAGAGGATTATGGAGGAGAGAAGAGATGTGCGCTTTTTCTGGGTTAACATGATTTAAAAAATGAATTTAGTCTCCGTTAGCAGAGCTGCAGCATCACGGGATGAAGGTTAAAACTGTTTGGTACAGGAAGACTTCTTTAGTGACAGGATTTCATGTTTTCGTAACAGAATGGGGTCGTACCTCAGTCCAGCGGATGACTTTGCCATTTGCTTTAAACTCGGAGCCGTGGAAGATTTTCACGCTGGTGATGGATTCCATAGACTTCCCATCGATTGGGCTGATGACTCTGAGTAACACAAGAGATGATTTTCACACAAAGCTCTTTATAAAGTTATGAGAAAAAGTCCCTCGTCCTCATGTCTCCTGTCTCACCCTTTATTGAAGTTGTGGTCATCGTCTGTCCACTGGATGTGGACGAGCTCCTGGTTGTCTTCCTGGTCGGCTTTACCGCACGTAATGGTGAAGTCCTTCATGTCTCTCAGCGCTTGCCGAAGAGAGTCCATCGTTTCGGCTGTGATCTGGATCATCACTCCATCTAAAGAGAGACAAAAGATGAAGATTAGTTTATTCCAGTGGAGTCATACATTAGACCAACATTAATGAGTGGAGGAATCACAGCTTTTACTTCTACTTATAATGAAATAACATCACTTTTAATAGGATGAAACACTTGAAAGGTTTCTGCTACACACATATCTGTTGTCATGAATGGGTGTACATCCATCTCTGAATAAAGAGGTTTATGATCAAACCAACAGCAGAATCTGACTCAACAACAAGCAAGCGAGGCGTCCCGAGTTAAATAATCATTACAGAGAGACGCTGTGCAGACAGTTATGAAACTGCTGCAGCGCTTCCACGTGCGCTCTCAGCCGCTCACCTTAAAGTTACTACAGGAGCAGAAACTTAACCTTTATTCAACTTTTCAATTAGCTTAACAATTAGAAATTAATTAAAAAATCCATCACAACTTCCTGAACTATTTTGTAGAAACAAATAAATAGGTTGAATTTTTTTAAATAAGCAAATAAAAGTTACTATGCACATTTATGAGGTGATATTCCTGTGTGGCATATGATGGGCATGACTAGTGAACCTTGTGAAACGACAATTAAACTTATTTTTGACTTTTTTCTCTCACCTTCCACGATGCTGGTTTTGGCCAAGAAGCCAGACGAGGCTTTCAAAGCACCACTGAACACAAAGAAGCAGGCTCCAGTAACTAAGGAAACAGAACCGTGGACATTAGATTCACACAGCAACACGGAGCTGCTTTTGTTTTCACACAAACAGATGAACACAAAAGCGACACGTCGTCACAAAGAGGATTTCCAGACAAACATGAACCTTACAGACAACAAGAAACTAACGGAAAAAAGACGACAGGAGACATGAAAGAAGTCTTGATGTGAAGTGTGTGTGTGTCAGTACCTTTGCGTGGCTGGTGATGGATGCTGATTGCCTGCGTCTGGTAGTTCCCGTCATCGTTCTGGACACACACCAGATGCGAGTCGGCTCGGTCATTGAAACACGCCCCCATGGCCAGCACGTGCTCGTTGGACTTGTTCATGGCCTTCATCAGCTGCAAAGACACACATAACAAAGTGTAACTACTCCGGTGGGCCTTTGGGCTGCGTGCTGGGGAAAGTGGGCTTCTGGGGGGCTGTGTGGTTAGACCTAATAGCGGTGGGCTTGTGGGTACTCGTAGCTTAAATGGGATGTCAGATTGCAGAGAACGTCACTGACACTAGTAAATATCAGCAGTTGAAAGATGCCACATATTAATTCTCTGAAGCATCTCTGAAGCTATCCTTTACTCATCAGACAGAAAATCTGCAGGGCTTTAAACACTCGCTGCGCTAAAGACTCGCCTGCAAGCTGTTTAGTGATGATTCCCACTTCACATTACTGGCTTCCCATCTGTCAGTTCATCAACAGCCAAACCCTACAACCAGCACCACGGCAGCCTTTTGATGCCAAACGGCACTTAGAGAGCAGCGCTTCTTCTGCTCGGACATTCATTCACACCCTGAAGGCAACGTAGCGTCTAATGTTCAGCTGCAGGGATCCTGGAGTCCCCCACACAGAAAAAACGTGTGTGTTGATGTTCACAGAGCTAAAGGAGACCCTCCTCCACTGATGTTGTTAGTCTGCCACAGATTTAGCATCTCAACAGAGACCTGACACACTTTTCTTTTGTGCAGGGAATCTGTTTAGATGAACGGTTGTAAAAAAAAAAAGTTTATTTTTAACCAACACTAGTGGATTAAACCAGTGAAATAACCCGTCGTCCCTTGGTAACTATGGCAACACGTCTGAGCATTTCACGTGACGTCTTGTTATTAAAAAGATAAACACACAAAGTGGTCATATAGTCAGTATTTGCTCCAGGATGACTCGTAAAACGTCACATTTTCCTCCATGTTTCTGCTTTATTGGCTTTATTTATAAATCCTCTTTTAAACCGTTTAGTTCAACAAAATGTGCAACATGAAGACGTTTCCTGAGATCTAGTCAAACAGAACGGCCATTTCTCATATTTAGGATTTGTTATGGATTAAAAACACAAAGCATGAATGTTGCTTTTGGGTCACAGGCGAGCCCGGCAGTACCAGAAACAACACCATCTCATTTCAAGAGGTATTAATATTCTTTTTAACTATCAGGAGTTTCATGAGGACAAACCTGAACTCACCTAAAAATTAATGCCGTACCTTCCCTACGTAGTAAAATCAGCACATAACACCTTCATGGGAGGTAGTTTTAGAAACACTAGACCAAGAATAATTCATTCATTTCCCCTCATATAAAAACACACACCAGTAAATTATCATTTGATTTCAGCTTTGCTCATTATGAATGAAAAGAATCACTGAGTTCATCTCAGCATGAAAAATATAAAGAACAACTAAGAATCACGTCTGCAGCCTGTCATTACATCCAGTATCACGCCTTAAAATATCATTTATTACAGTTTTTAAACTGTGTTTACAGAAATCATACATAACCAAATTCAACCAATCACAGACGAGCACACCGACTTCACTTTTCTAGTCAGACCAAACAAAAAAAAAAGCAAAAATAAAAGAGTATCACTTCATTTTGAGCTCATATGTGAGGTCCCGCTCACCTCATTGTAGCGATTGCTGGGGATTTTGATGCTCGTCTTCCTCACCTCCATGTCCACAACCAGACCTTTGACCACTGGCAGAGTGTACTGGTAGTTACGGAAATCCTGCCAAGCAGAATAGATGGACACATTTGATTTTCATTCTCATTAAATTAGATATTAATGGATGATAAATACATAAATCTATGCATTAGATTTACTTTCCAGACAGAGACTCTCTGCATGCAATATAGTGCCGTTGTACATTTCAGACACATTAAAAAATAAAACGTTACCAAACAGCTACAGACGCTTTTACATTTCCAAACAGGTTGCAATTAAATGTTCAGATTGTATTTCGAGCTGGTTTTCATTTACAAGCGCATCAACCATGGATTGAATAAGTGCACTCACAGCGAGGAGGTTCATGATGGTGTGACCGGTCTCTCCAAACAGAGGTTTTCTGAAGCGGACGCTGAACAGCGGACACGGATAAACTGCAAAACCAGAAACACTCATTAGTATTTACACAATACAAAAAACACTAAACTTACTTTCTTACACAAAATACCAACCTGGAAACAACTTAGTTTAATAACTGACTCATTTGGTGCTTTGAGTTTCTGTGTGTATTTCAGGTTGTGTGTGTATCTGTGTGTATCTCCCCGCCCCTTCCTTCATTAATGCAAATGAACTAAACAAGAGAGCCACGCTGAGCTGAGACTGCAGTGAGGACCAACGTTCCTAATCCGCAAGTGCACAATACGGCTTTCTCCAGGAGCCAATGCTTCTTAAACAACTATTTTTAGCCTTATCTGAGCAAACAGCTGGAAAAAAAGATCGAACCAGAAAAACCACAAACTCAACAGCAAAAAAAAAAAAAAGAATCTCAGCTTCAATCTGCAGTTTAGTCGGATCTTTATGCTGAAGAGCCTCTCTGCTGGTTTCTGCTGAGTCTGGTGGGTTGATTTCCCAGTAAAACTACCATTTCATGCTGAGGAGCTTCAGCTGAATGTAGCTTTGTTAATGTATTCTATACGTACGAGATGGATGAAGGCAAGAAGCTTAAACTCGGCGGCGCTGTGCTAGCAGGTCTGGCTGTGAGAGAAGAGGATTTGATGAAGAAGAGCCTCTGATTAGAAAAACCACACACCAGACTGAGCTGCTGTAGAGAACATATGAGAGCAGAGACTGGCTTTCTGACAGCTGAGGGGCAAAACTCTGCAGATCCATCTGTGACTTCATATTTTACCTCCCTAGACCGACTACCATCACTCCAGCTGGTTGAGTATTCTCCTCCTCTTGCCACATCACCCGTTACAGGAGTTTCACTGATAAATGCCCAAATAATTGGACACTTTTAAAGACATTCATCATGCCAGTCCTCCATATTGCCACCCCTCAGACCCTCTTTGATGGGGAGCAGTGCTTCTAAACTTCCTTTCCCTCATCATCTCTATTTCTCATCTGAAAACTTGCTTAATGTTCTTTAATTAAACTGCTCTACTACTTTTAACAGGTCGCTAGTCCATCACAGGTTGACCACAGAGAAACACACTACTAGTCACACTGTAGGACAATGTAGTGACCAATTAACATCACATGCTTCAGTTAAAGCACCGTTTCCGTGTTTAGAGTCGGCTCTGACCCACTGGGACTCCCAGAGAGGTTTTATAATTAGGTTTTGTACAAATGGCTCAGAGTAATCCTGAATTTTTACCCGCTTGGCGTCGGCACAGCTGATGCAGCTAACCCTAACCTGTTTCTTCTGCGCATTTACCACAAAAACTCAACAACAAGCTCCAGAAAAAGGAAATCACAAGGTGACCAATCACAATGGAGAATTCCCGTGTAACCACGCTGTAAAGCGGGTCGGGAAGAGATGTATATCGAGCCTCTGTGGAGCGAAACCGAAGCAGAAGCAGAACAAGTACAAATTATGTCATTATTTTCCTTCTTTCTGGAAATTTTATTTATTTCTGCTGACGGTTAGATTTTTATTCTCCTGAAATCTAAATAAATCCATGGCTGTGCATTAAATAAATGCCTTTGAATGATCAGAACTGCACCATGATTACTTCTTTACCACCATCAATCTGTCTGATTCTAAACTCACATCGGTACTCTGCTCCCAGTCTCAGCATAAGGCGGATAGGGAACACCTTTGCCCAGGGCGTCTCCCACTTCTGGATGAGGATGCCAAAGAGGTAGGGCGGGTTGGGCAGCAGCAGGTCCTGCAGCGACTGGAAGGAAGGGCTGATGTAGAGGAAGCCGCCATGTTCTTTGCTGCCCAGGAAGCTCTGCGTGAAGAACGAGTGACTCAGGTGGCTCAGCACGTTGCCTTAAAGGAGAGGAGGAGGAGAAAATCAGAGGAGAAGGGGTCGGCGATGAGGAGAGATGGCACAAAATGTGTGCAGCAAAGTCAGAAAAAAGAAGGATATCCAGCACAGTCAATATCTTCTGTGTGTGTCCTCACACAGCACCCAATGACGAGACAAAAAAAATAAAGCAACTCAGGGGTTTGGACTTGCTAAAGCCAGCACTTCTTCCCAAGGCTTGACAGCCGCCGACTTAATCAGGAGCGACAGCAACAATATGGCTCCCTTCCACCCGCCTGAAACTGCTCCAGCGTGAATATGAGACAGGAAACAGCCTGAGGGGAGCGAGCCATCAAAGTCAGCCGATATTAGTGGCTTTTTGGGTTCCTCTGCACGGCAGCATATGGGAGGTAAAGATGTCGTGCCTGCAGGGTGGCAGCAGGACGCTGATGTTTGGGCTATTTTTTATGGAGCGAACAACATGGTGGTGGACAGTAACCTGGTTTCCAAAACAGATCAACTACAAGCCTCTGTATAGTCTCTGTGGAGGGAAACGTACAGCTCAGACATTTTCACCTCACATTATTATTCATTCATGACATGAAATCGCTCTTTTATAACTGTGGCCTTCCAGACACAACAACTAACTGCTGAGCTGCTGGTTTGGTTCTTACCACTGAGGGCCTCCTGGTAGAGCTGCACAAAGTGGGTGAAGATGTCCTTGGGGATGGTCTTCTCATCAGGCAGACATTGAAGCAGAACGACGACCTCTGCCTGGCCGACAGCATGCATGCCCTTTGTCGTCACATACCAGCATTTCCTGTTAACATCTAATGTTTGAGAGGACACATCAGGACATGTTTATACTGAACACATTTCACGTGTCACTATTAAAACGTGTAAACGTGACGATTTTTAAATAATCCTCATGTTGCTGCTACAGCAACACTCAAAACAGCAATCTGACAAGACCTTTATAAGACTCCAGGCTCAACTCGTATGAGAGTTAAATGCTGACAGTCTAACAAAGACAGCGAGACAAGCTTAACTCTGCAGAGAGAGAGAGAGATTAAATGCATGTCACATTACTTGTTTATTTATGCCGATGCTCAGCAAAAGCTAATCTCAAGGCACCTTATATAAAAAAAGCCTGAATAATGACCTCTGTGAAAGTATATTCAGACTTTTAGGAAGGAAATTTACAAATGTGTTGGTGAGAAAGCCATGTTTTAAACAAGAGGGTAAATTACTATGATTAGATTAACAACTACATTAAATCTTTATATATGATGAGTTTGTTCTGACAACACAAAACTGCAACGCTTTCGATACAGCACTGGATCAAAATAAAACTCTGCAGCACTTCTGTGATAAATTCATCTGGAAGTTTCTTGCACATGAAGCGAATTGAGCATTTTATGTTCAAATAACTCACAGTTCACGAGTTTGACCATGGCGAGCAGGTTAGCGTTGAGAACGAAGACCAGGGGGTCTGGACCTCCCTCCTCCAACTGCTGCATGAGGATGATCTCCGAGGGCCTTTCCTCCACGGCGTAATCTGCAGGCAGGTTGTGAAGCAGAAGCAGGAAAGGGAGGAGTCAAGATGAAGTTACGTAAGAAAAGCAGTGGATGTGAGATAGAGATGTAAGGAAATTGAGGGGAAGGAGGGGAGTAAGGATGGGAGGAGAAAAAAAAAAAAGGCTACCATGATGAAACAACTGGAAAGCATCTCTATCATCTAAATGTTTCCACAACATTCCCAAGAACTTCTTCCTCCTGTTGGCAATGCGTGGTCAAAACATGAGCAGTGGCACAAAGCGCATGAGGAACACACTGAACAAGCACAAACAGCAGCAATGAGGAGACAGCAGAGTGGTGAGGATGATGGCAAGCACCTGTGATGTGGCCTCCCGTACCTCCTTTGACTCCGGTGGAGATGAGGATGGGAGGGAGCCCGTCCTCCGGGATCAGACTGAGAGAGCTGCCCACAGGGCTGCCCACCGGGGCGACAGCGGTATGGGCTGCCTAAAAGGTGCAGAGGAGGGGTGAGGAGGGGTGTGCCGTTAGATGTACTGTAGGTTTTAACACAGTGAGATGTAGCAATACAGCCACAGTATGATCCCAGGAGAGGGTTTTATTATATATAAATATTATATATATATATATATATATATATATTATTAGAGCTTTATTATGCTCTTCAGTGTCCAGAGGACATCCATCACAAAGACCAGGGCTGGGAAAGGCTGTAGCAACACATTCCCATTTCAACGTTTCCATTTACAAACATTCATGTTTCATAATGTGGATTAATCCTAAAAACCAACAAAGCAAACAGAAGCTAGGAACGCCACAGAGACAACGGTTGACATTCATAGTAAACTCAGCCTTTTCCTGTTTGCTAATTCAGACCAAATCCAGTTGTTGGTTGGTAATAGTGCCGTACTGTGCCTGGATAGGCAACCCTTACAGGAACATAACTTTATTACTAAAATCTCTGCTCAGCTCAGCTTGACTCAACTCAGTTTAGTGAGTACCACTTAATCTGGGTTGGTGTGTTACAGCAAGGTGGCACTAAAAGTCCTGTGATGTCAGTGGTGTGTGACACAAACACAATGGAGGAAGTTGAAGCGATGGTGCACCTGCTGTGAAGTCTGAGTTTTTTTCATTTTATTTTTATATTAAAGTTAAAGAAGTCCAGTAGAAAAACTCTGGATCAGTACAGGAGAGCGCAGCGGGGTTAAAAGAGTTACTCCTGTCATTCATCCCGTGTGGTCACCCTTCAGTCAATCAGTGGCCAGCAGTCTGTAAAGTCACATGTTTGGTTTGATTCGGGTTGCTAGGAACCCAAAGCATGTGCTAAAAACAGAACGTGGTACCAGGTGCTATTTACCAAATGGAAAACTTTAAAAACTGAGTCGAGTCTAGCTAAAGAGGTCCGAGAGGAAAACAGCTGTAACATCTTCAACACTTTAAGCAAGATGTTTACATGAATGATATTGTTTTTACAGCCATTGTGAAAAGGGCTGTACTCTTAAAAAAAATCCGCCTCTCTTTTTTAAATAAATAGTGCTAGACTAATTTTCCAAACTGAGGCCACACTTTCCACACAGGTATTAACTTTGTCGTCAGTAGAACAACATAGAAAACAGATGTGAGGTTCTTTAGTTTTAGATCACATGAAACAGTTTATGCTAAATTAAAGTATCTGGTATAGAACGGCTACACATAAGCTAAAAAAACAACCTAACAGTAATAACCTCAGTTATTAGATCTGCTGCTTCAGAGCATCAGATAACACATAAAACGGTCTCACTGGCTTCTCCTGTAAGAAGGCTGAACGTCAGATCTAGCTGACTTCTGAGAGGACGTCTAAACAAAAATGTTATATTTTCTTGAATAGTCCATCAAGTTTAGTTTACATAGCATCATCCGGCTATTGAGACGTTTTAAAACCGTTGCACTGCCCTGCAGGCCATGAATCATCCTGACAGCTGGCATTCAGTGCCCATACAAACACCAAAACCATTCATTTAGCTGTTCTGTCATGCTGAGAGAACCTACACATTACCCATGTTACTGGCTTATCATATACAACTCATGTAAAGTACATTTCAGCTTTCAGCAGTTTAACTGAAAAGCTTTAATAAATTCGATTAAGCCACAAAAATAGTTTTCTCTAAACTGTTTGCTGTATGAAACCCCGTAAAGCAGCGAGTAAACCCCCACAGAGACTACTTTTATCCACCATGGCGCTGTAGCTACTGTGACCCTACAAGCCGACCTAACGGCATTAGTTGTGGCAGAATGCTTTCCATACTGAGCTCACCTCTGAGGACTCTGACGTGGAGGATTTGTTTGCATATGAAGAGATTCCCCGTGACTGAGAGGGAGCTGGGCTAGATGCTGAAGGCTTGGTGGACTCTGCTGTGTCACCGTTAGGAAGGACCCCATCAGCAAACCAGACCCTCCTCTGGTCTCGTGAGAGGGACCCTAAACATGAGAAATTCTCTCGGTTTAGTATCCGTACTGGGATTAAATCACCACAGCATTGTGTCAATGAAAAGCTATAAAACTTTTATTGCAGCAGTGAAAAGAACTCACAACTCCCTGCGAAGCGGGAAAATAAACTAGTAGGGATGTTTTCTATTGTGGGTAAAGGTCGTACCCTCATTGCCAGGCTGTTTGAGGACTCCCACAGGGACCATCACAGTGGGAGGAGGTGAGCTGAGCACCCCAGAGGCCTGAGCCTGCTGCAGAGGGGGGATGGTGGAGCAATACTCTGCTGGGTTGTTGGGGTTTGGACTGTGATTGCTTGAAGTTGCTGGTGTCTCCCATGATTGAGCTGAAGACAGAAAATATCAGGCGGTATTGTTATGTACTGATCAGTGTGTGTGTTCAATAAGCATCACATTACCTCCCACGTTTTATCAACCATTTGACCGATCATAATCATGACTGCTTGCATTAAATGTCAGCTTTTAAGTCGTTACAATGTTTTGTTTAAATGTCAGTTTACTGTTTTTTTTTTATATAAAATCATGAAAGGCCAAAAAGCATCCAAGTTCACACCAAAGTAATAAATCATGTTGGAAAGAGGCGACTCTGCTTGATGATGCTCACCACTCGTCAGAGCTGAATGACAGGTGACACAAACTCGTGCCTCCTTCCTGTCCATGTACACAAGCTTACACTTCAAACTGCAACACGCTGCACAGAACACCTTAAAGAACGACAAGGAGACACACAGAAATCCATCATTCACACCACAATCTTTCAAATGAAGAACACACAAACACAGCTTATTAGGTTTGATCTTACATGTGCAGCAAAGATTTTCTGAATATCAGCACGTTAGTGTTCAACAAAGCCTTTTAGTTTCAGAGCCCTTACAAGTCTATCATAATCTGCTTTGTGGATCAACCCCTCTGGTGGTAGATGCTTTAAGGATCCTGCTGTGCCTTGTGTTTGCATCCCCAGTGCAGGTGTTAGTATTACTGCAGAGCCACCTCCTCACAGCTCAAGCGGCTGGGTGAGTGTTTGTTTACCACCATGGGAAATTAAGAAGCAAATCCAGCGATTTTACAGTGCAGTGTCAGCGACCACATCTTCCCTTTAAAGCACCGTGCGGACACCTTGTGGCATGCATGGCTTGCACATAAAGCTGGGAAGCTACCTGCATATATATCTACTGAGTCTATCTGCAAACAAATGGCTCAAGAGAAGCCCCTTTAAAGTCTCCTTTTTTTAAATTAAAGTACTTTTAAATCCCAGAAAATTGGATTTAGCAACTCGTTTAGCATGTTTATTTAATGGAGCAGTTATTCACTCATTGTCTTTTGCAAAGTGTCAGTAGTTTTACTACAATACCACATTTTACATGAAAGCAAGTTACTCAGATATTAGAGGATGTTTGAGAACTCTTTGTTACCTTCATACCTCCTGATCATACTGTAAAGAGTACAACTTTAACATTTTTATGGCAGCTGTACAACAAAGTACCAAAAACCTAATAGACAAATATGTACTTTAAAACACACAAATCATAAAAAATAAAAAGGTATAGTGAAACAACTGAATTGTCCCTGAAATTTAGGTCACATTGCTGTCATCAGGGTTTGTAAGTGAATTATACAGCCACTGACCTTGCCACAGGCCCTGCAGTGGTGCCTCCGCTTGGTGAAGGTGAACTTGACGTCACACTTCATGCAGATGGGAGCCTGAGAGTCCGGTACCCACACTGGGGCGACCTCTCCCAGTGAGCTGGCGGCCTTTCTGCACAGAGCCCCCTGCTGACCCGCCTGAAGGTCGTTATCCGGGCTTTCTGAGGGCATCAGCGATGGAGAGTGTTCTCCGTTCACACTGACCGCACCCTGATCACCGCCGCCTGGCGATGGCTCAGACGGCGAGCCTCTCCGACACTGGCTCTCTGAGTTTTTGTTCTTGCTGGCTACAGACGGGCCCAGCTGGTTCTGGACCTGGCTGGACAGCGGCTGTGGGATCTGCAGTTTGAGGTTGACTGGCTGTTTTGGCCGTGCCCCTCCGTAGGGAACGCTGACTGGCTGAAGCCGGTTATTGAGTTTTGGTTGGTTGCTGCCTGACCCCACTGATCCCCCGTCGCTCGTCTCCTGCTTGCTCTCCTCCATCTCTTTCTCCTCGGTTACAGAGTCTTCTTTAGAGGGCACAGAAGAGGGAGGAAAGTCTTCCTCCTCTGGCTTGTCTTCTGTCTCGTTGAGCTTGGAGCTTCCCTCGCTCTCCTGTTTAAAGCCATTGGGAAGGCTGGTGATTCCATGGAGCTGGTCTATCCGTCCTTCAGGATTGCATCCCTTTTCTTTCTCCTCCATTCTGAGCGTAGAAGGAGACACGGCATTCTCCTTAACCTCACACACAGTCTGAACAGCTTCACCCTTATTCACACTTTCTCCCTGCTCCTTTTTGGAGTCACCAGTTTGCCTTTCTGGACCACAGCCCTTTGAAACAGCCGTGATGCTGTCATCTTGAACTCTCTCCCCATTTTGTGTTGCAGGTAACAGATCTGGGCGAACGTTATCAGAAGGACTTTGATTTTGTCCTGATCCCACCTCAAAGGTAAAGTGGGAATGAGTGGTGGCTGAACCAGGCGCTTCTACCACTTTATGTGCCTGGTCAGGGACAGCAGGCTGCAGTCCTGCAGGAGAACTTATCTCTTCGCCGAGTCCATCCAGATCCGGGCTGCCCGGGCAACCATTCTCTACGGCACTACAGGCCGTAACAGGGGCAGACAAGAGGTCGTCGCTCCCAACTAGTTTGCCGATGTTTGGCTGAGGGAGGGGTGGGCTGTGGATGTCTGCGGGCCTCTCCTCAACCCAGGATGGAGGTTCTGGTCCAGGTTGCCTTTTAGGGTCAGCTCCTGGTGAGGCACTGGAGGATGAATCAGTGAGGGCCTTAAAGGGAAGAGGACTTTCCCGGGGGCTGAGGTCTGCATGAGCCAGTGCAGGGTTCAAAGACAGCATGTGGGCCGGCGGCGCCAAGATCTGAGTCCACTTGGCATCTGAGAGAATCGGAGTATCGGTTTCATCTGAAAAGACAGAAGAAAACTTCAGGACAACTTTTAAAAATCAGAAAAAAAAAACATGAACTCAAACTTTAAAAACACGAGAGACGTTTTTTCTGTTTTTTATCCAGTTTGTAGAAATTTTGTGGCATTTCCGACATAAAGAAAGGAAATAGAAAGAAGTGAAAGCCGGTAAAAAGATCATTAACCTCGTAAGGCCTCGTAAGAACCGCCACAGAGAACGGATACAAACCTACACACTCCCAGGTGATTGACAAAGCTAAAAATGAACAAACCAGGAGACAAATTGAGAAACGAGGTTGGCATGGAATGGGAAATTAGTGTGCGAATGAACTAGGAAGTTGGGAGAAAGTGGGCCAACGCCTTGTGAGTCCCTGAGAGAAATCAGTCAAAGTGACAAGCTGACACAAATGCTGTGTAATAAGATTGCAAATTCCTATAGTGTGTATATGAAATGACTCGCTCACGTACCCACGTCAGCCGCTACACACTGCTCTCCTCCCTCCAATGGAATTCACGTTAAGCTGTTTTAGTGTACCAGATTCAAGCACACACGCATTAACACACAGACTTAATCTGCCAAGCTGGATCCCTGGCAGTAGACTCAGATAATAACTCAAAGCCAAAATACACACTCAGCTCACGCTGCCGGTGTGTGTGTGTGTGTGTATGACAGGACTTACTTTTTTTAGGGGGGCGGTAGTGGATGGGAGGGCTCATCCTCCATGAATGTAGAAAAAGCAGTTTTTCTACTTTCACTAAGCAAACCTGCTTCTGCAGATGCACCGCTTAGTACTGCACTGTTTACTCTACAATCACTATAAATAAACTCTGTATCACAGCATTTAATTATAGTTTCTTATTCTGATTGTTAAGTGTGACCGAGGAAAGAAAAACGCATATCTCGAACTATTATTTTCATTTTAAATACTCCACAGGTTGTGGCAAATAAATCAGTGCCATTCCCTCACTGCCTGTTCTCAATCATCTCCAACAATTAGGACAAACTTAGTGGCTGATAACATGCTACCTTGATTATTAACCAACAGAGGTGACCTATTTTCACCCTACCATATTTTAATTCTGCGTTCTTTCTGATGGCATTAATCCAAGCGAACAGCAGCGCTCACCTTCGTTCTGCTCAAACTCATCCAGCACCTTATCCAGGTTGAAGGCCTCGGCCTGGAAGTAATTCTCCATGGGTCAGGAAGCTCCACCCTGCCGACGGCCGTGTGAACCTGAAAGCAGGGGAATTTGAGTCCCATTTTTCTTATGACGAGGAGATACCCACCATCGCCTGACATGTCTTTGTTTGATAACACCAGTTAATGCATTAGTTTTGTCTTAATTTGCCAAAATGCTGACACTTCAAACAGAAACTACATATATTAAGACACGAATATTATGAAAATCCAATTAATTTATAACTCAGAGTACAGAGTACTCGGTACTCGGATTACTCGTGTACACTGAACAAATGGTTATCCAGTAACATGGGTGATAATTTCCCATAAAATACCAACAAAAAACACAAACATTTATTGCTAGAAATACTTTTATCCAGCAAATCCCGACTTAAGTGGAATCTTCTGTTTAGACAAAACCATTAAAACGCATCAGCTCTCACCTGCACAGAGGTCCTTCTCAGCAGCCCCAGGTGGTGATTCTTCCTCAGTGGGTTACCCTCTTGCTTCTTCCTTCACCCAGTCTGGCAAGCCTCCAGCGCCCACACCTGAGTCACAGAAAGAGAGCTCTGTTCAGGAAAGGTCATTTCGTTGTATTGCCACAAACAGCCACTACAATAAACTGTCCTACTTGCCAGTTCGGATTCCAGTGTGAGGAAGACATCACAGGCATGAGAATAGGATGAAGAGCAAAAGGCTCTGACATGACTAGAAACTACTGTTAGCATCTCTGGGATGCAGCACAACAAGTCGGATCAGGGGCCTCAGCAACAAGCCTCAAGCATTTAGGACTCAAAGTATTCACTGCAAATGTCCCAGAACACTGATTGACACTGTACAAGACCCCGTGTCCCTCAGAGCGCATCTAGCAGCATTTGCACACTCTGACAAAAGCCCACAAATAATAAATGCCTTTGAAACAAGTGAAACTAGGGTTCATTCATTGCAAAACAATCACAGAGACAAACAATGACTAAAACCATTACTGTGAAACACAATCAGTTTAAAATCATCATGAAAAAAATAGTTAGTATTTATTAACATATTACTATAATAACCTTAAATTAGAAACAAGATTTTTGGGAAAGTTAAATATCAGTTAAGAATAAAGTGCATCATCAAGCTTATCAGTGGGACACAATTATATGCAATCAGCTGTTACCCATCCAGGCTGGACACGGTAATCTGGCTGAAGCCTGAATCACTGCACAGTAAATCTGCCCAGACTGTCCTCGTTCACCATGAGACCTTGGAGTTGGGATGTGATGTGATGGGGTGTGTGATGTGCGAGTGGGGCAGCTGCAAATGACTAACAGACAGACTGCCTTTCAGGGTCATTCTCAAAGAGGACAAGACCTACCAGGGATTACACCGGAGAGCACGTTCTCTGCAGAAAGAACGGCTCAGAGAGATGAACAGCATCAACGCAGCATAAATAGCATAAAACAGAGGGGCACGGGACAGGAGGCTACACACCAATCCATGGCAGGTCGTATCGCATCAGCCAGGCCGGAAGCAAGGAGCCTCAGACTGCACATGCATGACTCAACTACACTAAAGATAAAGATTTTGAAAACAATTTTATTTTAAATTAGCAGTGAAAACCACAAACCTTTTCCAATCACTGCTTCAAATATTATATTTCAGCATAACTATAGTTCCTTGTTACACATTATGAAGTGAGCAACAGGTACAGTACAGGTTGGTATTAAGAAAATGTTTATCTGCTCACATTACCCCGAAAGGAGTCGTCTCTAAATAAACTTAATCTAGGCGATAAATGATTAAAGGTATTGTTTGTGCAAAAATTGTAATTGTTATTTATAATTCAGCATGATGGCACAGTGGTTAGTGATGTGGAAGGTCATGTCTGGACCGGAGAGGTTTGTCCAGTGTGTGGAGTTTTCCCACTTCCCACCCACAACACATGCATGTCAGGTTAATAAGGAATAAAATGACTGCTTATCATATGTAAGTCGCTTTGGATAAAAGCGTCTGCCAAATGAAAGTATATTATTATTGTTGTTATAATAATATTTTATAACAATAATTTAAAATGTAATAAAGTCGATGAGTGAAATTAAAAATCCACTGTACCAACCAACCACAACCTGTCCCAGAGTTGTTTTTCCCACCAAAATTAATAAAACTGCATGAAAAAAAAACATTTGGGCTAAACATAAACACATGTGAACAAACACACACGGATGTGTCCTCATGATGACAGGAGCCCCTCCCGGATTAAGATTTAATTACTCTACAGAGGTGTTGAATAATGCAGATTTAGTCTAAGTGTGAGAAGGAATCGTATTTTTAGACTGTTAACTTGAAAATATGCTTTAAAACTAGACATATAAAAAAAAAAAAAAAAAAGGCTTGTTAAGTAAAAATAAAATAAAAACAAAGATTTTACAATATGGCCGACCTGATGGTCATTAAGAAAGGCCAATGAACTATAGAGACTGAACTGAAATTTAAAACACCGCTGTGCTAAACTACATTTTTACAAACCTTTTATTCTTTACATTATCTCCCGTTACAATTTTTATGAACCATGGTTTCATTGCAAATAATCAACTGATCTTCAAACCCACTAATAAATAAATAATGTGACCGTGTTCTTACGTTACAACCAGAGACTGGATAAGGACGGACGGAGCCTCCCAGTAAGGTTTAAAGAGTGAAGTTCTTACCTCCGCCATCATGGCAGCATCATACATCCCATTGCTCCCAAAAAAAACAAAAATGGGTCAAAAAAAGGAGGTGAAAGGAAGATGTGGAAGGGCACAATGGATAAATAAGGTCTATCAAACTTCAAGCTGCAGAGTTAGCTGAGTAAAATCAGCTACTGTGCTACTTTTTACAGATATCAGATACCTGTCAATCAAAAGGCCACGCCCATAATTTTGCAAAGATAAAAAAAAACATCTAAACGGAAGAATTATATAAAACAAATATTACCCCTAACAGTGGTCATAAAAGTAAAACTAGACATGTTTAAAAAGTATTTTTTTCTGCTGTGAAGTTAGTCTTTTAGACTCTGTTTTAGAGCCCCTAGTGGACGAGGAGGGAACTGCAATTTCTGGCACTTCCGCACCAGCTTCTCATTTTTCCATCAGAGGTTGCCGCTGGGTTGCAACACAATTTCATACACACTTTGACAAAGGCTGAATTTAGATAATAATACACTAAATAATTACTAAATACAAAAATACAAATTATATGAGATTACTTTCGCCTTATGCATTACATATAAACCTAAAAAAGAACTTTTTAAAAAAATTAAATGACATTGCATCACACAAACGGATCATTTTAAAATAATAAAACTAAAAAAGAAGAAATATTTGAAGAAACTAGCATATACAAACAGCCATGCTAAAGCTCTCCAGTGCAAAAGGAAACAGCCTAAAACACTGCTTACACGATAAAGCACGCCCGACTGGACATCCAGGGATGGCAGCTAAATTAAATAAGACAAGGGCATAAACAGCAAGGGGGCTCGGCCGGAGCAGAGTGCTAAAACAGTTCATTAAGCTCACACTGTCATGACACGGCTGTGTTTGCTGTTGTTTCCCTTCAGGAAGCAGCATTCCCATCCTGACCAGTCAGGTGAAAATACACTAAGTAATGGTTGCAAGCACAATTATGGATCCATGAAGTAAAGTTTTGCTTGCATGTGTGTTAGGATGATTTTCTATAAAGATATTTAAATTAATAGAATATGTTGTAGTGTGTATAAAGTCAGTCAAGACCTCAAACTATTTCTAAACCCTGAAAATACACAATTTTCTTGTCAAATTAAGATTATGTGTACCGCATAAATGTCTGGCTCATAAAGTATTTAGGAGAGCTGAAGAGGTTTGGTTACCCTGCTGGGAGTCGCCACCTCATACAGACAGATCAGGTACGCCGATTTGGAAATATACTGTAACAGTGGTAGTAAATCTGCCTCAGCCGTCTGACAAGAGAGCAAGAAAAGCAGATTTGTTATATTTAAGGCAACAAAAAAAGTTGTGACACTTCTACCTCACCTCAGCATTTAGGAGTGCGACTAGCAAAGCTTCAGGCTTAGGTTTTATAGAGTCACTGTAACCTGATGTAATCAGTTTTCACCAAGAATTCAGTCTGACCACAAACCAAAAATAACTCTTTGATATAACGAGTTTCACGGGAACTGAGTGTCGTAACCTTGTGCCATCATAACACCAGGGCGTGTGCTACAATGGGATGAAGAGTCTTGCAGATGGAGTGATCCAATCCGTGCACTGAAGCATGCAGATGCATGATGGCGTGACGAAGTCCTGATGCATAACCTCAGAAGCCTGCTATTGGCTGAAAACGGCATTGGAAACAGGAGGGATGTTTCATCATCACTGCACTCCTTCTTTTATGACATCTGAGTGCCGTCACGTTAAAAAAGGATGAGAAGCTCTTTCTGAAAGCTTTTTGGGTTTTTTGTGAGTCGCTTCTTTTTTATCTGGGAGAATATAAATAGGCGATGAAGGTACCAATAGATTGAAACCGTTTTCTACAAGAACTTAATTAGTTAAAAATACCCCAACATGATCTAGTTTGGTCTCTTAAGTCAAGTATTTTCTTAATTATATGTCACAGAAATATGTATTTCTGGCTTTGAACAGGTTGGTAGTGGGGAAAAATGTAACTAATTATAAAGTATCAGTAGAGATTTATTAGTTATTAGTTATTAGCTTCTTTTTTTTTTTTTAAACAGACAAAAGTTTAGTGGTTGCAAGTTAACAAAAACAAATAACTAAATGTGCTTTGGGAAATTGTCATTCTGACATCCTTAAAATAAGATAATAAATTGCAAAGGTAATCAATGGATGAATCAAAAGTGGGGATTTTAAACTAGGGGGAATCTCCTTCCTCTGAGCAATCTTAGCAAACAGAGTTTCAGCACTTTCTCTTTGTGGGCTCTACCTTGGTGCAACATAGTCCTTTAGCAGAGGTAAGATTTCCTCTTTTTAATCCTGAGCCATGGTCCCTCAAGGCCCACTATCGTGACGATTAGGGATCTCCAAATCCGGTCCTCGAATCGGTGTCCTGCTGGTAAGTAATCTCCACAACCTGTTGTCAAGTTGAGCCTGTTTATGACCCAATCAATTGCATCAGGTGTGCTGCTGCAGGGAAGCATGGAATACCTGCAGGGCACCAGATTAGGAGATCTCTGCTGTAGATATTCCCTGTATCCTTGCTCCAACACATCTGATTCATATTAAATAGATCCATGACAAGCTTTGCACAAGTAGGCTATTTAGCTATGAATGAATCAAGTGTGTGGAAGCAGGGAAACATTGAAAGTCTGCAGAACAGGGAGCTTTGAGGGCCAGAGATAGAGATCCTGGCTCTCCACAGGGATGTTGGAAGAAGAGCATGACTTTTTTAAAAAGAGGTAAGGTATGAGGTATGACCAACATGATCATATCCGTTCTGCCTTCCTTTTTTCCCTAAATACAGCCAACTTCCAGCGACTAAAAGCTTGCATCCTGCTTAACAGCACTTTAACATTCAAATCGGACATGGTCATGCTCCAGACGCCGTCTACTGTCGGGGAACACAGGAAACCTCAGATGATCACTTCCTCCGTTTAAGAATGGACTGACATAACTTTTTAATAACATGATCGCCTGAACGAACGACACGTTCATTAGGTAATGTTTAACGCCCAAACTGGGAGTGGGCCCCTCTTATAAGCCTTTTTTTTCCAACTTCCCATACTACGGCAGATTAAGTAAACGGAAGAAAAACTCATGAAAGAAAAACATGCAAGAACTTTTACATCCACTGAGAGGTCATATTCGCTCAAACAGGAGATAATTCATTTGACAGCAAAATGTTTAAAAGGGAAATCCACTGAGATTTGATGAGAAAAGAAGGTAAAGAAGAGTAGAAGGAGCTGATGTGCTTAACAGCAAGTGTCACAAGCGATTACAAGCTTCCTCTCTTTCTTTTTTGTAGGTTTTGATCTACATTTAACCACCTCCAGACAGTAAAAGCGGAGCAGGGAGCCAAGCTGCCATCAGGGAGAGACTTGTAATACTTTCTGAAAGCACACAGTAACATACATCTGGGAAGTCTGTACACAAGAGCTTGGCTCTCTACTCAATCAGACCCTGTGGGTTTTCATGCATCTGAAGATGGAGAAGTCATCATATTCTCTTGCTTCAGGTAGACACCATTATCAAATATCTGGTGTGTGTTTTATATCCAGGATGGCCAATCACATGTGGGTGTAATATAATGATGATTAATACTTAGATATTTGGTTGTACCCTCTTCTTTCAGAAATCCACCTCAGGACTTTAACAAAAGCTTCTTACCCACGTGATGCAGGTAAATAAATAAAAAATATAGGAGCAAGAAGGCAACTCTTAAGGCCAAATAGGTGACCATTAGCCTGGGTTATGCAACCATAAGTGGCACTGTGGTTGCTCCTGCAGGCCAAACACAGCCTCGCTGGATAAATATCCCTAACAGATAAACTAGGCAAACACATCTGTGCTGTCTAACGAAGCGGGTTAAATCGGAGAAGCCTCACAAATCAAAACAACTGGGCTTTGTTAGTAGAACTTGGGCTTGTGTATTAGCTGGGCTGCTAGCTAAAAAAAAAACACACCAAAGCTGCAAAAAGGCCAAGAGTAAGTTTCCCCAAGAG
Organism: Kiunga ballochi; assembly: GCA_037177335.1. Classification (NCBI taxonomy): domain Eukaryota; kingdom Metazoa; phylum Chordata; class Actinopteri; order Atheriniformes; family Pseudomugilidae; genus Kiunga; species Kiunga ballochi. The sequence continues at coordinate 19,054,823 of JBAMIG010000008.1, forward strand.
TTACCACAAAGTCATTTGAAAAGAGGGATAAAATATTTCATTTTAACCCGCGATGTGACCAATTAACAGCTTCGTAAGGCAGTGCCAGGGGAACAGAGGAGCTAGTATTAGCCCCAGCGGTTCAGCGGGCAGTGGTGCGACCGTTGACGGCAACGAGTTGCTGCTCTGACGGACACTCACACCGTCACTGACTCGGTGGGCTTTAAAACGATTCACTTAAACCGGTTGGTCTTCCTGGCGTTAGCTTAACATATTTTAATACAGAAAGTATATGCGTCTTGTTGCTTTTCAGTGGCTGTTGTTAACATAATCCTACAAAAAGCAAAGGGAAACGTGAATGACGTAAAATACAATATACCCGTTACGGCATCTTCTTGGAAATTCCTTACAGTTTCGTGAGACATGTACACCGGAGAGCAGAAATTCAGTCAATTTGGATGCTCCAATACTCGCCGTTGCAATGGCGGTATATATCGTTAAAGGAGCAACAGACCTATGAAATGTCATGACAACAAATCCAGTTACTCACCGGAGGAATCTTCATCTTTACATACATTCCCGCGGAGCCCCTCCGTTACCGACCGTCATAACTAATCGCCTTTAAAAGCTATTTTTACGTATTTCTCTTAAGATCCACCACTAACTGTGTGGCTCTAACAACAGCGGTAGTTAGAAAGTAAAATCCCCAGTCTACCGTAGTTGTGCGACAGAACTCAAGGATCCCTCCCCCAAAGGTTTAATACTGGAAAATAAAAAAAGAACGTCACGTCACCCAGAATGGAACCCAGACACTTCCGGTTTGACCTTTCAAAATATAAACCTAACTACTCAGGTATTCAGTGAATAAAAGTAAGAAATATCACACGAATTTAAAGGAATGGTGTAAATTATGTGTTGTGTTGTTGAAGAGCTCAGATAAATAAGTTTTAATATGATTACAAGGAGCAAAGCCTAAAACCAATTCCAAATTTGGTAAGCTCCCCCTTGTTTTAAAGGGATCAATGACTACTGGTCAATCACCAAGAGCTTTAAGGTCAAATTGAATGACTTGATTAACACAAATAATTGAAATGAAACCTACAAGAATTTATGCTTTTTTTTCTTGTTTATTTTTTTTGTTTTTTTGGGTGGAGGAACATGAGAATCTGTTCTATAGCCTGCAGCATTTTTAATAGAGGGTTTCTGTGATTGTTTTACATTTAGTAGCCCTAATAGTCATCAAAGTATACATAATTATTTTTCTTATATGCTGTTGTCTGATCTTATTTTGTGGGGTCTATTGGTAATTTCTGGTGTGACACAAGCTGTTTGTCTCCACCTTGACTGGCTTAGTCCGCCCCGCATCGTCGTCCAGCCCGCTCCGTGGTCCAGCGGCTACAGGAGGGACATTTTGGCTTATCCCAGCCGGAAGGTGACGTCTTGGGCCCCGGGGCGGGTCCGCAGCTGCGTCCCGCTCCCGCGCACGACTCCCCCAGAAGCTAAAATGGCTCATTCATCTCCCGTAACCTTGTCAGCTCAGTGAGATGACAGCAGATGTGCCATCGATCAGCACGATGCAGCACAGATGATCAATGAAACGGGATGTGGTTTGTAAAGAGCCACTCAGACTCTTTTTAAAACCCCTGCCTACTATAATAACCCAGATTATTGTTGATTTAAACAGAAAACGTAACAAAGACAAGCCTATTAACAAAATCGACTGAGTATAAAGATGCGATGTGCATTTTATGGAGATACTTTCTGATCTTTTTTTTCCTTGGGATTTTACATGTTTTTTTTCCTTTTTGTTGTCGTTTTCCACACTAATAAATCTTTAAGCATGTTTATTGCATTGTAACTGATTTATAGCTGCACAAAAAGTTGTCACCACTCTTTTCCTTATATATTACCAATAATAGATTTTTTTAAGTAAACGACGCAATGATTCATTAAATTGTGTAAATTTAAATGTAAATGTAAAGGGTGAAATAAGATATTTGGTTTATTCATCTCTTTTCCTCATCAACACCTCGTAGAGAAATTTCCCTGTATTTTTTAAAACCATCCTAAAATATTCTCCAAGCTTCTTGAAAAACTGGGGAGAACATTTATTTGGATGCT
>JBAMIG010000008.1:19057022-19079486 GCA_037177335.1 Kiunga ballochi
CCCTGTATTTTTTAAAACCATCCTAAAATATTCTCCAAGCTTCTTGAAAAACTGGGGAGAACATTTATTTGGATGCTGGCTGCATCACGTGGTATCTTTCAGTCTTCTCTCCCAGCTTCCCATCTTTAGGAAAAGCTTAACTGCAAACATTTCTGTGAACATCTGAGGCACCAGTTTTCTCAGGTACACAACTCAGGTAATATCGTTGCCCCTCCGTTAGCCAGGGTTTTATTATTATGACGTTAATAATGTGACTAATTATGAAAGCACCTCTATGATAATTTCCTGGTTTTTAAAACGTATTAAAGTATTTGTGAAAACATGAATAGCATAGAATAAAAAGTGAAAATGTATTAATTCACACTATGTATAAACACAGGCTTGCTTACAAATATTAGGTATTTAGCACCATCCTAAAACAACCTTTGAAATAGTTTAATGTGGATTTATATGAAAGACATTTAAGTCTTTGATTTTTACAAATGTAATAAAACAAAAGTAATTGCAAAGAATTGAAACTAAACACAAAGTAGCCCAAAAACATTTTATTTCATTAATAGATACCATTGTCGTGCTCAATGAATAACCCATTCACTTTAAATGTAAATGATAAAGAATCTCTTAAATACCAGCCATGTTTAGTCATAAGAAACGTATTTGTAAAGTCGTAAGTCCTTTGGGTGCTGAGAGTTATCAACCACATCAGCGCCGACTGAAATCATAAGCAATCTGCATGTTGAGCTGCTGCAGCAGAACAAAGTGAACGGCTTCACCTCTCTGGAAGTGATCTCCTGCACCTTTAACAACCGTTTTACCACTAGAGGAAATACTCTGAGTCTGCAGGAGGTAAAAACATTAAAAATGGTTGACTGTGAGGGACAAAAGTAGTCATCAGTTTGCCTCATTCTTTGAAGCTTCATCGAAGTTCTCCACGAGATCTGAGACAGAAAATAAAGACAATGTTACTTTGTTGAAAGAGATTAAATCCTAATAATCTGACTGGACGTTTAAATCAACCTAACTAAACCTTTATACACGAGAAGAGGTGTGTTAGACTGATAATACAGAAGCTGAAAAATCAAAGAATAAAAATAAATTGTCCACATTACAGAAACATTTTTACCTGGAACATCATCATCCTCTTCTTCTGCATTTTCTTCTTTGACAGTTTTCATCTCCATCGCTGCTGAAACAAAAGAAGAAATGTTTCTGAGAACTCGTCATAAACCTGAAACAGTTTTGCTCCTTTTATTTGCAACCCTTAAATCCTCCTTTCACATCTCAATTTTGATCCGTTTTCCAACTAAAAGCTGCACTGAAACATGAATAAGAGCATGTGGCAGTCTTTCTAGGTCTCCTCTTTTAAGAGACGACATCATGTCTCTGCACATTAATGCATTACACATCCACTCGCATCTCCAAGAGGAAAAGTGTCGCTGCAAGTCCAACTGCTTCAAAACAAATCCTGTAGATTAGACTTTGGCTTCACTTAAAGCGCTTTTCTATTAGTGATTACAAGAGGTGGGCAATATACATCATCTGAGATAATATGTTGCTTTGAAGATGTGCAATATTACATTATCGAGTATTTATACATGGAAAACAAATGGCACAAAGGTGGTAAATGAGGAAAACATGAAAGTTCATTTGCTGAATGAGTGCTTTCACAGACCAATCAGCGGACTGCATTCAGTCATGTGACCGTGCGGCAAGAAACTCAGCCAATTAGACAGGACTCACCGGAATCCAAATCACAACACAGCCTCTTGTGGTACAAATATGCAGGAGTATTGATTATTCAGCTGCAGATTATTCAGTGGCAACACATGGCTCCACATTGAAAATGATGATTGAGATAGTTTTTTGGGTCCATATCACCCATCCCTAGTGACTACTCGACTCTACTGACCTGGCAGTACGCTACTCCACTGCTTTTCCATTACATGTCACGATCCTCTAATGAGGGAGGGGTCCCCTGCTTTGAATGGGGGCTGCAGAACACCACAGAAGAAGACGGACATGAAGATGCAAGTCCTCGTGGTAAGTTTTTACTCTGGGCTGGGTTTTTTGGTTTGATCATGGGACTCATGGAACAAATCAAGAGACATCGTCGGAGAGAAAAACAAAACACCCTGGATCACATCAGGCCAATCAATGAACGCCAGCCTGTGGACGTCACGCTACCCACACGGCCCGAAGAAGGTACATATCTACATGGTTTGACTAATCCTAATGGAAGCGCTGTTTCCAGGTGGAGTTGTGTAAGGTCGGGTAGAGTAGGTACTGGTGGAAAAGCACCGTTTTTAGCTGCTCAGCGTTACCGCAACAGACTGTCGGCCCAACAGTGGTGCAGGAAAAATACTCTGCTTGTTCCTTATATGCATGTCCATTTTCATGAGGTCGACATGCTTTCAATGCGCACGCTTATCCGTAACGCTGCAAGAAGTGTGCTCACACACGTGCACGGTGTCTTGTAAAAAAAAAAAAGGAAAGGACAAACCGGGCTAGACTTAACCAAAGCTTATCACACCATCAAATTTTAAAGTGTTGCAAAATTTGATATGGGAGGACCTGCCAACAACCAACCAATGTGGAAACGTACACTAACAACACAGCTGGAGTATTCCATCTAATCTTATTTACAATAAATAAGCCTGCTCCAGGGCACGTCTAACCTTGTAGAGTTGCTGCGGTCAGGACCAAAGCTACATCAACTTTAAATGACTAAAATGTACATGGTCAAAAGGAGCTGTATCTAAAACAATAACCCAACAAAGAGAGAACGCATGGATTGAGCTCAAAGTTATTTTTTATCTGACTCTTTTCCTCAATCTGAATATTTACAAATCCTCAGATTTTGCTGCTCTCTCAGCAATCTACCAACAAACCTGATGGATTGACAGCGAGCCTTTCAGCCTGTGTGTTGTGGTGTGTGTGCTCACATTGCCGTGGGAACTGTTCAGCCAGCTTGCGCAGGCTGCTGAGGCTGTCGGCTCCCAGCTGGCTCAGGATGCCTGGCAGCATCTCCGTCAGCTGTTTGGTCTCAGCGTGGCCCGTTATGGCAAAAGTGTTGGCAGACAGAGATGCCTGAACTTTTGGGTTGTTGAAGTGGATCACTGTGCCGTCATCTTTTATCATATTCACCTGAGAGGCAGGAAAGAAAAATCAGCTTTAATAAGAAGCACTGTTGCAAAGCACCGTGCGGGCAGAAGCAGGAATTACTACACAAGACCTAAATACCACAATTATAGGCAAACACTTCAGATAAAGGTGTTGCACATGCACTCAACTATTCATGCTTCTGCTCGACTATCCAAGTCATCACAACAGCTGCTATCAAACCAACACAGTGCAAGTCACAAGACTGAAAATGCTAAATAATAACTGTAGAATGATATTTGTATTTTTAATTACAATACAAAAATGCTAAATGGTCCTGTACTTGTATAGCGCTTTTCTACACTTAGTGCACTCAAAGCGCTTTAACACTATTCGACCCATTCACACACCAGCGAAGCAGCATCGGGAGCAACTGGGGGTTCAGTGTCTTGTTTAAGGACACTTTGACTTGAACCCATAACTTGCCGGTTAGGAAATGACCCGGTTTACTACATGCGCCACAGCCGCCGTACAACATGAGACAAAATTATTGCAATGCTTTAAGCTAGCATTTGTTTTTGTTTGTGCTCTGATGTAACTCAAACACTTTGTGGCAAGTGGGTATGCTGAAAGCTCTAAAAATAACTAGATGATGACATGACTGTGGAAGGCTTTACTCAGGCTGTCCCGGTCTTATCTTTTCTTGTGTCTTATGACACAACGCTGATTAAAGATTCAGGCTTCTGAGACACAAAATATCAAAACAGTGCAAACACACTGCGACAGCGATCATCGGCTTCCCTGTGACGGCTCACCTCTTCTATCCCTGCAATGTTGTTCACTGCCAGCTTCTTCAGTGAGCCCTGCAGTTTTTTGTCATCAGCTGTTGCTGTTTTGTGAACAACCTTTTTCTTCCTGCGAGCAGTTCCCTGAGAAAAGAACAGGTGAGTGTCATAAAATGGGTTTTAAGTGCAGACTGAAGCAAAATAACACACTGACGTACCCACAGGTACATTTGGACATTTTAGTGTTAGATAAATTGAACTTTTAACCTTAAATTTATTTCTGTCAGTCCTCAATGGGTCAAAACTAATTCAACAACTTTAGCAGAGGCACTCAGTAAACCTGAATATTGTAAAACAAAAAGTAAGTAATCTTTATGCAAAGGTAGGCAAAACATTTTCAACAACAAAAAAGGGGAAATAACTAATAATTTTAATTTTTTTTTAAAACAAGAGAGTAGGATAAACATTACCAAAAATAATACATTTGCACAAATATTTTCTCTACACTTAGCATAAGACATAAAAGCAAATAGAACTCTTAGCATTAGAGAAAAAGTTTCTTTTACAAAATGCCTTTGTTATACTAATCCTCCTGCTTTATATTATACTTGCTTAGGAATTGAGCCACAGAAACCACATTTTGCTGGTTGGTATGTCCAGAAAACACATAAAAACAAAAGAGAAAGCCTTACAATATTTATTTTCTTCAAACTTTAGGAAAAATAGTCAATTTACCCTGAAACTAATAGACCTAAGTTAATGTACATCCCAAACATGAATGGACTGTTTTTTACAGCTTCGTACCGAATGAACCTGAGTAAAAAGCACTGAGGGTCAGTGGCCTGACATGGCAGAAACAGGCTTCTAGGTAATTTAAAGTGTCATTGCACATAAAAAGAAGAAGAAAAAATAAATCAACTTATTGTCATTTCTACTTATTTATCAGCACAGTTATATTCAAGTCTCTTGCTGCCATAATCCAGAATTTCTTGAAGGGCCTTTATACCTTAAAGTTGCTCCTTAATCCCAATCAAAGCCAATTTAACGACTGTAAATATTACATTTAAGTAAAAGACAAATAATTACTAGAATTTACAACACATAATCTCTCCATATCTGATAGAACTTGGATTATTGTAAGGAACGTACACAACAGGCAGAAGTATTTTGTGGTAAATCAGTGTTTACTTGTGTAGAAGGATTTGTTTGAATAGGCTCCAGGCTTTTAATAGTTACATTAGTCATTCGGGATAAGGGTTCATTATCTGTAAATGTAGTGCAAAATATGGCAATTCAAAAACTAACAGAAAAAGGGAACAAATGTTGCCACCTAGTGTGTGAAAATGGATCTCACAATAGATTGTAACAAAGCCAAAGAGGCCACCACAGAGAAGTGGCCAATGGTACCTCATAAAGGAAATGCTGAGGTCAGGAGAAAAATAACAACAAACTGGCAGATGCTAAATGGCATCACACCCCTTAAGGGGAACAATAACCGAACAAACAAAAGAACCAATAAAAACACCGCGCTTCAAAATGCAACACTGGGCCTAAAATATGTAACTTAGTATCAAACGGTACCTTTCCTCCTATCCGGACCTGAGCTTGAAGTTTGGCGAGTTTTTCTTGATTCATAGTGTTCTGTTGTAAAGGGGGAAAAAGAAGAAAGTATTCACATATCTCCCCTTGAAAATGTTATAAAAAAACAAAACTCCGCTTTAAATTGCTAAACACACAACAAGCTGGTAATGATGTAGCATGTGGTAGCTGGACTCCACACGAGTTAAAGCGATCACTTTCCATTTCCACTAAACAGCAAAAGGTTAGCAACAAGCTAACAGGTTCGGCTGACAGTTTTACTCAATTTGTTGTAATCACAGATTAACACAGACTTAATACTATAAAGAAAAGCACCGTATGGGTGTAGTTATTTAAATAATGTTTGCGTGTAAATAAAGTATAGCTAGTTAAGCTGCTAGGAGATTGGCTAAAAGAGCTAACGCTAGCATTGTTGCGAAACGAACAAACTAATCGATATTTATCGTTGTTCTTAAATAGACTGGTAACATATTTGGTTTACTTTAAGCAATAAAAGAATGGGTTAAAAAATGCCACATATTTAAGTGATATATTTACCTGTTTTCAGGGATTTACCAGTCCGTACAACTGTTCATGCAACAAATGGAGCACCACAGATTAGACCAGCATCAATTGCTCAACATTATCACAGGTTTTTCACGTCAGATTTTCAAAGTAAAATGTCTCAGAATTGCTATGCACGATATTTTTGCCATATATTTATATCTATTGATAATATTAATATTTTCTAATAAAATTGAATATATCTTACATATATTTAATGTACACTTAAGTAAATGTATATTTTTACATCACATTACTACGCTTTTAAACTTGTTTTTCTACGTACGTTTCCGGTTTTATGCCAATCGTTTTATGTTTACCTTGACTATTTCACACAGTCGTGCAGAGCACGCGGTAATGTGGATGTGATGTCACGTGAACGGCCCTCAAAACGGAAAGCGAATACCCTGACGGCCAATGGGAAGCAAGGAAGCAACTCTTGCACGCACAAGTTTGCACGCAACGTTTAGTCAAACTTTATTGAAAGTGTACAGTGCAGCAATTGTACTTCCGGGTCGCTGGCTATCGAGTAGTGTCTGCTATTATTACCCGCTAGCCCTAGTCGTGAAGAAAAAGCCCCGGAAAATGCAAACGTCGATAGTGAACGTGGCCGTCTTCTCTTTGTTGCACGTTTTATTGTCTTTGTCCTGTTTTCAGGAGGTAATCGAAGCAGTCAGCAGTAAAGGTAAGTTAATATTCAGACTGTGTGTGTAGCTCTACTAGTAGAGGAAAGCGGTGTCTTTGTATCAGCATCCTGTTTAACAGGTATGCGTCCTGTTCAATAGAAAAAGCCTTTTTACTGCAACAGAAGTACAGGTTAGCTTAATAAATGAGCTTTTGCTGCTTATACACAGACCTCTGAGTTTGATTATTTATAAATTATAGTGGTAATCCCTAGATTTAATGCACGAGTAAATAGATTAAAAAAAAACACAACTAGGCTACTACTCACAAAACGCTTTTTACAGAAATGTCATTTTTGTTTTTACTTGTAATTTTTTTTTACATTTAATTTATTTTGCATTTAATATTTTTCTATTGTCTTCATTGGTTTTGTTTTAAAAATAAAGTGTAGGCTAACATGTGGACATCTTACATAGCTGTGTAGTTTCTTTAACACAAATAGCTAATTGGCTAATAAGTCACATGTAATTAATTAATTTAGTCGTGTAAACTTGGCTAAAGTTAAAACCAAGCAGCAGAATAGAGAGGAAGGGGGGTTTATGTGGCTTTGAATGTGGCACAGTAAAACTAACTGGTCTGCACATTTTAAAAACTAATTTATATTTAGCAGATTGACAACAGCAGCACAAGATGCCTCCAAATGTCCCCGATATGTTCCTGATATGTCCCTGAAATGTTCCTGATAATAGGAAATTGAATCTACAATTCATACAGACTCACTAGAATCAGACAACAGAAGAGAGAAATTGTGCACATCTATCTATTGGAGCGGAATAAATTTGAACCGCTACATGATTTGGATGCAAAATAATGTTATTTTTAAGGTATAACAGGAGACCTTGATAAACACCCTGAGAGGGACTGATATTACACACACAGGTGTAAGTAAAGATGACGACAAAGCAGCTTGATGTAGAATTACAATCATTTGTTTGTACCCCGCTTTGCTTCCTCTCAGTTCTTTGTACTGATTTAGAGCAGATCCACCCTGCAGCGTGGAAATACAACCCCACTTATGGTTTGCTGTTTAACTTGTTCTGCAGGATTTGGAGATAACATCAACTGGAGGACACTGGATGATGGAAAGAAAGAAGCCGACGCCAGGTGAGCTGAAACGGCACCTCTTCTGCCATGCTGCCAGCAGCTTTTTCTGCAGATGTTACCCAGGGGAAAATGTCTTTAGCAGACTGACTCTTTGTGTCTTTTTCTCACAGCAAGCAGCTAAATGTAGCTCATATTTGCAGGTTGTATTTTTTTTACATTTCTTTACATGTATTTTTAATGCATTCTCGTGTGGTTGCATTAACAGCGGGCTGCCTATCATGGTCATCATCCACAAGAGCTGGTGTGGAGCCTGCAAAGGTAAACAAATTACACGTGCACAGTTTAAAATCTGAGCTGCTGCTTCTGTATTTTAGTATAACTGTTTAATTAACCGATTGTGCAAACATGCTGTGGTTCCTTTTTATGACGTTGGATAGGAAGAAGGTCAGTACAGTGTTAGATCAAGATATTTCAAGAGTTTACACTTGAGCTGCTGCTACAATATGGATCTGTAAAACCATGTTAGATACATGGGAATAAACGACAGTAAGCGTGGTCTGTGAGCTCGGTCCTTACATTTGATATTCCCTGAGTTTGAATCTCTGACAGGTTGTGTGAACATTTAGGAACAGTAAAGATGTGCTTATTTAAAAACCTCAAATCAGGCATGTTTACAGAGAAGGCTCCCTTTTTAAGGCTTTATCAGCAAATGCTAAAGGTTTTCTGAAGCACGATGAGTTACTCGATCCGTTAAATCAAATATTATGTTATTACTACTTCTGTGAAGCATTAACATGAGATTATCAGACTCTTAAATGACTTAATCGTTGTTTTTATAATCAGCACTGAAGCCCAAATTTGCTGAATCCAAGGAAATCTCTGAACTGGCGCACAACTTTGTTATGGTCAACCTGGAGGTGAGGAAGCATCGACGGACACTCATTTGTTGGCTCATTTAATCTCAGGGATTAATTTAGTAAACGATCATTTTACTTTATCTGAAACAGGACGAGGAGGAGCCGAAAGACGAGGCCTTCAGCCCAGATGGAGGATACATTCCTCGGATTCTTTTCCTCGGTATGTAGGGGAAGGCTGGGGTCTTCCTCCATAACACCCATCAGCCTTTTTAGATGAAGCATGCATGAAAGTTTTCACAGGTCATGTCGCCAAAAACATTGACTCCCCATCAGTGTTTAATTGAATGATAGTTTCTGTTGTGATTGGTAGAAACTGCTTTAAAAAAACAAATGCTTAAAGCAGGAACTGCACCCAGTAATAAAGAGAATACATTTCAGACTTGTTTGGATTATAGTTTAAACTAAACAAACCTTTTTAAATGTTTATTTTGCTCACAGATCCCAGCGGCAAAGTCCATCCTGAAATCACCAACAAAAACGGAAACCCCAGCTATAAATACTTTTACAGCAACGCAGATCAGGGTAACAGCCCACATTATTACAGTAACACCTACCAGTATCTGTGTTCTGCTACAAAACACACTTTTGAGACAAATACAGGAAGTAGCATCCGCTAACCACTGCTCCTCCTTCCACTCAGTTGTTTCAGGCATGAAGGAGGCGCAGGAGAAGCTGACGGGCGACGCTTTCAAGCGGGGTCACACTGGAGATGAGCTGTGAGGAGGTGGAGGTGGAGGCTTCAGGCTGTAAGGGCTACACTTCCTCTGAGTCTGTGCTTCGTCGCTACCGCTAACAGCCCCTTCTCATCCTTACTACTCGCGCTCCAAACAGTCTCGCTGATGGAACAAGACCTCTTCAAGACATCGGTGCTAGAGTGTTTCTTTCTGTCCTGTGCAGGTTTCCCATCACTGTTTCTCCTCCTGTTGCTTTAACTAAAGGACATGTACTGTACTTGGTGACTGTAGAGGGTATAAATAACTCATGCTTGCCACGTTACCCGATATTGGATATTATCTCATGTAGTTCTGCGGTTTGAAGCACAAAAGCCTGTTTTTTCTTTTTTTCCTTTTTAATTTGCTAGACAGCCATAACATGTGGTCTACTGCTTCTAAGAGTCCAGAAGCAGAAACGGTGCCTGTGATTTATGATCGGGGCTGATTTTTCTCATTTAGTCAGTCTTGTTTTTTGAGATTTATTAAACAAACCTGATGTTGAGAAAATGGATCTTTTCATCCCGGAGGAGTAGATTTAATCCCCTCTGACTTAAGAGGAAGACTCCGGCTCAGGATTTGTCTCATTAAATGCAAAGTCTTATTTGTTGGAGTGGCGGTTTTAGGACCCCTGATGAAAGATGTCCCTGCTTGTTCTGATATTTTCACTTGTAATCCGCTGCGAATGTTAAAGTTTCCATCTATGCATGCTAACATTAGAAGAGATCCTTTATTTTCTCATGATCACAGAATAATTACATCATTATTTTCAGATAACCTTTTTTTTGTGCCAAAATAGCAGCTTTATCCCTGTAATGATGAACCCTTTTAGAAATGACAGCACTGTTATTTTTAGGTTTGCAACTTGTTCCCTTTCCTCTTCATTAGTATTTAAGCAGAACCAGTGATGTGCTTCCAAAATTCTCTACAATATTTTAAGTTATATCTGCAATGATGTTCACAATGTACTCAACACTACAGTTGTATCTGATTTATGTCAGTGGTTCCCAACGTTTAATGCCTCGAAGCCCCTTCCTCCTTTTTGCCATTTAAAAACAAGTGATTCCCTCCTTTCTATTAACCCTTTTACTACCATATTCATAGCTCTATTCATTGATATGGCCACTTTGCGGTACGTTGAAGTATATATGCAGCGCAGTGTTACTGGTGATCCCTGTGGCAGTGAAAGAATTAACCCTGTATCGATGTGCATTTTCTACGAATGACCTCTGATGTTGTGCTTTTAGGTGCAACAGTATCATTTCTTTTTACACTGGGATTAGCTTTAAGCTAAACTAGCTCATCTTCATAGCTGAGGTATTTCATGCTGTAAATGTAGCGCATGTCGCTGTAGGAAGTATTGATTGAAGTTCTTCCTGGTCTATGTTCATATGCTAAGTAATTAGGAGGGGAGGGGGGCCACTGTTGGTCACGTTTAGTTCTGTGATCCAGTTTGCACACGCAGACTCTTTGCACTGCCTGATGGGTCGTTTGATGAAGGTTTTTGTACAGGAAATGTAACTTTTTAAAATAATGATTTGACATTTAATAAAACCAACTTATGCAGAGCTCTGAATAGGAGCTGAGTTTCATCTATTTTATGTGCAAACCCGACAGACATGCCCTTAGTTGGGAACCACTGATTTTTATATTCTCCAGTTTCTGTGTACTTACTATGCTATTTAGTTTTTGTTCTGCTGCATGGGTCTTTTACTCCTACGGCTTTGTTAAACTTAAAATGAGGCATAAAACTTTGGTCAAGTGTCTTGATGTATTTTATACAAAGACAAGTGTGCAGATAAATTTGTTGTATTGAGTGATACGAGTCATTTTCATTGTGAACAGGATGCATTCAAAACAGCATAGAGAATACCAGCGTATCAAATTTTTATTGCCTATGCAACATCAGTGATCCCTTATGTTTTTTAAAACAAAGTGCAGCAGAGGTTTATACCATTAATCAACCTACTATCTGAGTTCATTTTGACAGTAATGCTAGGGCATTTCATTAAGACATTACCATTGATCCCCTTCTCGGTGTAAAACTAAATGGCTTTCACATCCGTAAAAGAGTAAAATGTCTTACAGCATGTGATTTAACTAAATAAATTATAGGAAAATGATACACATGGATGTCTTAAAATATATAAGGACAAGTTAATCTACAAGACAAAAAAAAAGAGGAATGTGTTGTAAATTTGGCAAAAGCCAAAAAGAAAAAGAACAACCTCTGCTCTTTGTATTGCTGAGTCTGACAGATGGATGCAAGGCTGCAGCTGAGAAATGTAAGGGCATGGAGGCGTTGCGAGCTATGAGCAATAATGTAAATGCTGCTAGACATGACATTCCCCCCATTTCAAACATTTTACAAGACATAAAAAGGTTGCTGAGAATAGGAATATTTCTACAACCTTTATAATTACTCTAATTACACAATGCTGCTTCTGCAAAATAAGCAACCCTTAAACTTCTTTAAAAAGTCTATGAAAGGCTGTGTAATACATCTGTTTAGCCAAAAAAGACACAGCTAAAAAATATAATCACAACTAAACCTTAAAACTGCCATTTTTTTAAACCAGTGTGAAACTAAATACTCTGCTTTAAAGCTTTTAGGATGCAGCTACAGCCGTCCTGCCTATGAGGTGATTTATGCAACATCTGGAATGAATCGGCAACGCTTCAGTCTGCTGGAAGCCGGTCAGAGGTCACGAACCGCATCCCGCATTTCACAGAGATCTTTACAAGACTAAACAGACGTGCTGACATGTGAAATTCCTTATGTAGACGCGTTTACATCACCTCTCCCAGAGCGAAGCTTCACCTAAGATCAGTATGGTGATGTGAACACTTCGCCTCATTAATGCTGGTTTGCTCATGATGTTGGTGACGGAGTGTGTGTATGAGTGTATCTGAGGGAGAGGGGCGGGGGTCCAGCAGCAAACTTAAAATCTTCCGTGTTTGGCGTCTCCAATGGCTCCCCAGACGTCAAAGACAAACTCATCGGGAAAGGCGAAGTCTCCGAGGGTCTCGTCGAGCGCCATGGCAAATTCATCTGGGTTCTTCTTGTCGCGGCCGACCTCCACCATCGTAGCAGCTGGAGAGACGAGATCAGATACTCTGTTAGAGTCCTAAAAGCAACACTCGGATTAAAGCGCCGGGATACTGTGATTCAGTCGGTGCTCGCTGTAAAATAATCCTTATTTTTCTGTTATGGCTCCAGCCAGATACTGCAGAGGGGTTTCTTTTTGTCCCGCTACGTTTCTGTGGAAATGAACATTATCTTGTATTTTTAAACAACAGATTATAGCAGGCTTTTGTTGCATGCTTGTTACTTTGAATGGCCTTGGTTTGAGCTGGTGTAGATGAATGCTGAGAGCAGGAAACAAAAATAACCTTCACAGTAAGGGAGATGTGCTCACCGAGTTCAGTGTCTCTGATTCCCATGTAGCTCTCCAGAAGGTCATCTACTTTCTTTATAGCCTTCTCCTCAAATTCTGTTGGCTGGAAAACACAAATAACTCAGATATTTTACAGCATTTCAGAGTTAGGAGCGCAGTAATGTATCAAATGCTGCAGGACGACAGAAGGTCCAGCTCAGTAATATTGAGGATTATTGTTACTTTGATAAAGAATGAAACTTTATTCTCATCAATCATTCACTCTTTTTCATTAATCAACATTTTTTCTGCATTTTTTCTACATTTAAATGTCATTTTTAAGAAAATGACATTTAAATGTAGTTTTTAACATCTTCTGATTAGGAAGGATGACCAAAGGAGCAACAGTCTATAATCTGGATTTACTGTGAAAAATGCTAGAACCTGCAAATTCAACCTAAAATATTAACAGCTTAACTATCTTCCTACTCTGATCAGCAAAGCGCAGTCCTGGAATTAATAATGATGGGTTTTTTATAGAAGGCGACGTTGCTTTTTCTCCGTGTAGTTCCTGTAAAACTGGCACCATGAAAGTAAAATAGCTGCCCTGCTCCAGCAAAGCGATATTCATGCATGTTGAATTTAGCAACAGATGCTGTCGTATGATACCACAACCAATCAGTGAGGGATTTGATGATTGATCAAGCAGAACCAGAATTTTTCTGCCATCATATGAGGATTTTTAACAAACCAAACAGGATGAACCCACGGTTTTATTATTTTTCTGCCAATTTGAGCAAAACTCACTTCAACAAGACTTCAAACTCCACTCTTCACCCTTGATGCTTTATCCATCATTTACTGCTTTAAAATGCCTAAATTTGCTCCAATATAAAACCAATCAAACGTCTTAGAGGGTATACAGCGTTTGCAGTGTCTCTGAGGTCGGGAGAAATTTCAGCGGTCCTTTGTGTGGAGCCCATTACACTGTCACAGGAGCGCTGATGGTTAAATGAGAGGAAACAGAAGCTCACCTCATCCTCCACAGTAGCTGGACCTTTGGAGCGTAGTCTCAGGGTTCCCCTTCCAGTGCCGATCTTGTTGTCATTTGCAGGTTTGGCACCCTTTGACCTCGGCTCGAGCATTTCTGTCAATATAAAAGACAATGTTACTGATGAGGGAAATGTTTTATCCCTTACATTCACCTTATTCACACAAATCCAGAGATGTGCCTTGTTAAAAATTCACAGAAAACCCGTCTCAACATGCTTTCTATTGATGAAAACCAAGTAAAACCATATTTAGACGGGTTTTATAACCAACAAAGCCGTGATCCGCTTCTCCTAAAGGCTTTCTGTGGTCTCTTATATTTAATTTTAGACATAAATAATCATTACACTTTCACAAAAATAAAATATCAAATCCACCTAACTACCCAGATTTCTCTTTAAGGCTTCAGAGACATTGGGTGATTGATGGATGAGCCATATTTTCTTTTGTAAATCACTTATCAATAACTAAATGCGAGTTTTTACTTAGTGAAATATATGGATATTTATCTTTTAATGATTATTTTTCATTTACTAGATGAAAAATCTAGAGAACTGATTATTGAATACAAGTGGTTAGGACCTGAGAAAATGCTCAAATAATTTATAAGTAATTAATTAATCTGAAAAAAAAACAGCTACGTTCATGAATCCCCATGAAAGCCTCAAGATGAGAAACGTTACTGAACATTTAATCATACCGCAATTATTATGTTCTGACAGCAAGTCCTGCAATAGATGCTATAATGAAGAACATCTTATCATCATCATCATCATCATCATGGCAGTCCGTTCGCTTGAAAGTGACCTTCCTGAGTGAAATGACTCATCTGAGTAGCAGCCGTGATAAAAGTTCATCAAATGACCTTTAATCACAGAAAAGAAGCTCCAATGCTTCCTTTATGAAATGCAGGACTGGATAGACATTCTCCATTATGCAGGAGAGGACATAATTCTGTCCCACAACCCTTTGTGGACGAAAAAAGTCACTGAGTTGTGTTGATATATATAAACATAAAGTGTGAGAAACCTGAAAACAACACGTTTTATTTATGCACCTGTGTTTTTAATCATTCTTTGCTTGTTGTGTAATTAAACAGGACATCTCTTCTGGATATCATCCTTACTTCACATTTCATGCCTGCTGCTGTGACTTTTGTGGGTCAGGTACCATCACCTACACTTTCTCCACTTCTTACTCACCAAAAGCCTTCATCGGCTCAACCAGCTTGAGTGTGAAGGTCTTGTCTCTGGGCAGGTCTTTTAGCATGCGGGCGACCTCAAAATGCCGCGTTCCGATGATGTTGTGTCCATTAATGCACTCTATGTGATCGCCCACACAGACCAGCTTCACCTTGTCCACCACGCTGCCCGCTTTGATTCGCTGCCATGCAGAGACGAAGAGGAGGAAGAAGTCAGTGTCAAACGCAGTTACGTGGCAGGGTTCACACCACAGAGGAGATGCAGCGGAAGGTTTTTGCTGCATTTAGCTGCCAGGCTGAGCGAGACTTCAAAAGGCAAGGCAGGAAATACTAATAATTGATCCATTTCAGATATTTTACATGATAATCTGTGGAAATGTTTCCTCATAAAGACATTTTGTGGATCATTTTTCATGTAAACACAAACAGATGCACTTAATGTTCTCTGAACAAAATCTGCTGCCTCAAAATGGTGTGAAGACATGAATACCTGCTCATGAGAGCTTTGCTTAACTAAGGTTCAGTCCTCCACTAAGCACAGCTATGGCTACAACCACACTGTAACAAAAAACACCGAGGTGACAAAGTGTCTGCAACCCTGTGGGGTTATCAAGATGCAGTGCTGGAGCAGCATCACATGATGGCACATGTGAGCAGTTTGATCTGCTGGAGCGACATGACTGGGAGCAGATAAGCATATTAGAGCAGGTTCCATCACCACAGGCCCAAACGAGGCCCGGATGAAGTACGGAATGCTACTTTCAGCCCGACTGAGCAGTAAGCAAGTCCAGTGAGTGCAGGAAAGTTTAGAGGCTTCGGATCTGACTGGAGATGATCATTAACGGATATAAATAGTTTTAACTTCACCATTAATTAAAGGAATAAATGAACTAAAATAGGTTTTATACTAAATAAAGTCATAATGAAGCTGAAAAGATTAGATACTGTGTACTTTCTCATTTATATTGACCCTCTTTCCTTGTGTAAAGTAATTAACATGTAAGATAAAAATCGAGCTAAATTATACTTTGAAGGCTTTTAAAGATTATGTCTTGTGGTTTAGAAATCAACATTTACTGGTTTACTATCAGGTAACTGGACCTTGTAACGTTTTACTAAATATAATCACACATAACATAATAAAGGGATTCATTACAGACAGTAAAGGATCAATGTATTGCATCTGTGTGTCTTTACTCTGATTAGTTGATTTTATTTACCTTTTTTTAAATATTTGGTGAAAAAAAAAAGCTGAAAGCTGAAGATCTAAGGTAAAAATTGATGTGGATGTGTTTAAATCTTCTTACCTTTATGAAGGCGTAGCCCGCTCCATTGTCAGTGATGGTGAGGCCCAGAGCATCTTCAGACTTATGAATCTCTACCTCCTTTTTGATCCCTTTAACGTGAGCAAAGATAAAATCTTCTAGGCCAATCTGACCCCCTAACAGCTTCTCCATGTCAATCTTGTGGGTGTTGAGGGTGCAGAACAGGATCTGTACAGAAGCAGGTGGAAAGTTGGTCAAATGACATAAAACACACACACAAATCGAGATGCAGAGGAGAGCGTCAACTGCAAACATGCCTCCTTGCAATGTGAGAGGTGATTTATAGTTTTGGCTCTAAATTGGATTTTTACAGAACATGACAACTGAGACAGAAATGAAAGTGTTTGTGCGTAGATGACAGAGTGATGTGTCACTCAGCTAAATGCAGGCATCACCACATCCACACAGATTCATCCGTCTGTGCATTTAACCAAACTGTCTGCGCCTTGCAAAGAAGCAGTGAGAGAAAAATGACCTTTCCTCTCGTGTTAGAAATGTGGAAATCTGCCTTCACACCTTGTGACTGATGCATCTTGCAGAGACAAAAATAGGAAAAGCGGGAACAGGGAACACGACACATTTAACAGCTCTTCAGAGACAAGACACTGAAACCCAGTAAGAAGATTGCATGTTTGTGAATCATTTATTAACTCCACTACAGTCAGTATATCTAATGAGTTTCTACTTTAACAGATAACTGTGGAAAAACATGTGTTCAGTTATAAGACATGTATTAAACTGTGTTGCAGAAAGAAGGGATTATTGTTTATCTGTAGGATGAACTCTGTGCAGCAGCCTATGACAGTAAGGCTCGCCTTGCTTGTGTACCAACAGACACTGCTCACACACACACACACACAAAGTGGCTCACATGGGTTTGTTTGTTCCCTTTGGCCAAAGGCTACAATGGAGGGAGGCCACAGAGGGAGACTAAGGGACTATAGAAGGGAAGAAACTAATGTCTGTGACAAGAGAGGGGGACCACTGTGAATGAATCAATAGCCTTCATCCTTTCTTACAGCACATGCTCCTCTGTTCTTCCCTCTGCCAGGGCATTACCCAAGAATGTGTGGGAGGAACAGCAGCGGGCGCCCACACTCCGTTACCAAGACTGCAATAAGCATTAAGCAGCTTCTCTTCATAGCAGGCAGCTCGTCTCAGCACTCGTCTCCTCCTGATGGGCTGTGTTCACACTGAAGGTGGACTACAGCGAGTGATGCCGCGCATAAAAACAACATGACCTCTTACCGACTGCGACACACTGACCACAACCTCCAAAAGATTCATTACAATCCGTTTAGTATCACGCAAAGCAGAGATACTTATACGTCCGAGCTTTTAAAGAGGATTATAAACATGTGGGGAGAATTAACACACTTAGACGGATTTTAATCAGAATTTGAAGCCAGTGCTGATGAGCGCTTATGATCAGGTTAAGTTGTCTGGATACATTTTAAAACAAGTCGCACTATTTAAATAGTAACTAAAGCAATAATTATGGATTACACTTGAATAGTTCTTGAAAATGTTTCTTTTAATTTTTAATGTCACTAATCTAAAAGAACTTATTCTACTTTTTATAGTGTATTTATGTGACATCTGCCTCTGTAAGAAGTTACAATGAATAGATGCAAATTATGAGAAACTTATATCACATTCAGCATATTTATCTCTGTGATAAAAATATTGTTACAGTTTTAAAATATATACATTTTATCCACATAGTTTTAACCCTATTCAGCCAAACATGTTTTAAGTACAGTTTCTGTCATAAAATGATACAAAATGTCTCAAACGGCATGTATCAACTATAATACATGCACTTTTAAATTGATTGCACTGTCATCTTCTGCTTTCTGGTATCTACACAATCATTTTGACCAATCATGTGCTTATAAATGATATAAATGCTGAAACAAACAATATTCTAAATTTTTCAGATTTTGTTTTAAAGGGTAAAATAATTTATTTTCTGCTCAGATGTTTTAAGGTTGGGTTTGAAACGATTAAATAGAAAAGAAACGGACTAAAAATGAGAAAAAGAGAAATTCACAAGTATCTTATTTTGAAAGCAGAAAACCACCAAGAATGCAAACAATAGATTCAGGTAAGAAAACAGAAAATGATACAATAAAGGTGCCAAACTAAAGCAAGTCTTTATTTTAACATCCCCAGCTAGCTTCACAGCTAGCAAATGACTGAAAGAAGAATGTTATGTACGTATCATCCTTAGTGACTAAAATACAGGGTTAGGGTTAGCTCATGAAATTTTATTTATACACCTAAATTCATTTTGCTCAGCATGAAAACAAAACATCTACACATTTGACTCCTGGCTTCTAAAATGAACCATCTTTGGGATTTTATAAACAAAAGGAAGTAATAATATATATTCTAATATTTTAAATGAGCATAATCATTGTAATGTAATGCAGTGTTTGAAAAAAGAAAAAAAAACAATTATTACAATTTTAATAAATAAATAATAAAATTTTCAATCAATAAAAACTCCAGCAGGCAAATAAACTGTGTTAAACTCTAAATGGATTAATAACAGCAGAACCACATATTCGGGCTATTAATCTCTCCCCTGCACATCCACCTACATGCATCCTTTGCAGCTACACAATTAGATGATGCATCACTTTTCCAGCCTCTGTTTGATGAGAGGTAAGACCAGATAAATACAACCTCCCTCTGAAATATCCCCTGCATTTAAAAAGTGTTGACCAAAGGCTTAGAAAACCAGTTTCTTTGACAACTAAACTGCAAACAATTTCCAGTCATTTCATTTAGGACTGAAAAGAGATTAAATGGGAGCATTCAGAGTAGAAGAGGAGATTGATGGAGAAGTAGAATTTGATAGGGGGGTGGGTACATCTTTCTATAAACGAACCCTAAAACAGTGTTTAGTCTTCTTTTATTAAACACTTTACATGTAAATTTTGTTTAAAAAAAAACTCTTTAGACTGCGTTCTTCCCAAAATTACAACCTGACACCATGGATCTGATCAGCTGGTTCTACCAAATCGTTTCTACCCAAAGAGTGTCATTGCTGTCCATCAAAGATGTTAAACATGCATGCATCACTGGACTCCTGCTGTTTGGTGTTAGCGGGTTTCTGGGGATTCACAAACTTCTGAAATTGCTGCAGCCATCCGGGCTCAGAACACCGTGACTCTGGCTCTGAACGAGCAGATGCATCCAGCTTGTCCAGCAGGCAAACTGGTTGCGGTCCCAGACGTTGTGAAGGTCACTGATAACGCCTTAGAGAAACGTCTGGAACCCTGAGACCATGCAAAGACTCAAGGCTGGGAAATGTGTCAGCCTGACCAAAACAAAGTGTTATCTGAGTTTGGCTCTGATGCTGGTCTGAAGGCCAGATAAGAAGTTCTCCTGTGGAATGCAATGCAGATATGGATTGCTCTGACCTCTCCCCATCCCACCTGCAACCAGACATAAACCCTGCAGCTCTCTGCAGGTCGCTCCCCTGTTCCATAGCGACATGGCTGGAAGATGAACTGGGAACACATCTCACTGTGCACACGCTCACATGACCAATTAGCAGAACTGTAGCCTGACCTGCTAAATCCAAATGAACCAAGTAAAAAAAATGGTTTTTCATCATTTCATCCTATTAATGCAAATCAATGATGGTCATGCCAACCCAGCTGACGTATTTTATATGATTCATGTGCAAGTAGCAGGTTTTTCTCATATAAAATCCTAACCTGCTGCTTTTCCTGTGTTGGATGGTTTTAATCATTTACAAGGAGTGCTGATGTAGGCTGTGTGTATTGCTGGTGTGGCTGCATTTTCAACAGGAAATAACATCCATCAGCATTTAACCTGTGATAATCATTCACCTGCTGATGTGAGAGTCCACGAGATCGTGATGATGATGATGTTTTAGTAAAGTGAAGCTTCATATTATCCAGTCTATTTGTAAATAACTAAATTTGCCAAAAGCAAAGATGCATCAACTCATTGTAAAGAAAATAAACTGGAAAAGTTCAGTGTTCAAAGCCCTGCACATGCAGATAGTTATAAGTTATAGGTTTAGGTCTAAATGGACCCCACATGCAACAAGAGGGCATTTATACAGGCCGCCACATTGGCTTAACATTTATCTTTTTTTGGTTTGTCTTTTAAACCGTCATTTTACCAGTGAACTATAGAAAGCCTTGGTTCAGAGATACTTTTAACCTAATTTTAATATTGAAATAAAAAAAGGAGAAAAGCATAAAAATGGATTAAATGAAATATAAAGGTTCTGGTGCTGGGTTTCCCACACTTTAGAGGAAAAGATGTAATTTAGGTTAAAATGAGCATGAATGACATGTTGATGGATATTACTGCACAGAAAACCTTTTCCTGTCTGAAACTAACCAGAATGAACCTTATTTACTTTTACCACTTATTTATGTGCTTTGTTTCAGTGCTGAAGATGCAAATAAATAAAGAGGAAGGCAAAACACTACAGAGGAGGGCGTTTCACAACCTGAGGCTGAACTTTCTCTTTCATCGTCGCACCCATCAGGTGGCAACAAATACTGACCTCTTTTTAACCTCGGTTGTTTCGTCTCTAATGCCACGTCGATGCTTAGAGAGGCCAATAGAAACCTGAGGTCACCTCTCAAAACCTGCTGTCATGGATGAACGTGTTGTCACGGCAACACCCTCACCTCCATAGCTGCTAGTAAACAACAACCTGACTTAACCCAGTCAGTAGTGAGCCTCACGCAAACCGGGAGTTTACCTCAAAAGCTCCACGTTTGTTTAGGCAGATATAATGATGGCATGACATGCTCACCAGAGTTACGCTGCAGCATCATTTCTGAGCCCTTTTATGGCACTTTGGTTTGGTTGGAAATGAGATTTTCACTCGTAATGATGGAGAATAAAGGAAAAAGTGTGGGAAAGCACTACTTTTCACTTTAAAACAGACTAAAAATGCTACTAACTCTCCTATGATGAGAGTTTTGGTGAGGAATCTAAATAATTAATCCGTTTCTATCTAGAAAATGTTGAAAGTGATACATTCTCACAAGTCAATACTGTCCTCTTAGAAAACTTTATCCTAATTCTGTTTCCTTTATTGCTGCCATTACCTCACATTGTTTTCTAAGTCCTGAGTCTGGTGGATTTCTTGTAGATTTCATTTCACAAACACATTTTAAAAGTGAATAACTGGAGTTCATTGTGATTTGTTTGGGGGTATTTAGTTTCTGTAACATCAAGGAAGTGAATTTAGGAGACTGGCTAAACAAGCCCCACTGAATGAGATTGTTTCACCTAATCCTCCAAATACCCGCTGTTAAGAAATGTCTGGCAGTGAGCACGAAAGCCCGACTACCTGGAACCTGCGAAACAAAAACAACTTGCATGGCTTTTTCATGTGACCACAAACCCATATATTCAAACAATAAGCAAATGCATGCGTGCTTTCTGTTGAACAAGAGGCAAAGTAAAAGGAGCCACACCTCAAACTATACAGGCTAAAGGCCAATAAGCAGACTTTAACCAGAGCAAAGAGACTGGGAGCACATAAAAAGAGCCCAGTCTTTAATCTGCAGCATGTCCTGCTGACTTGTATGAAACACAGAGTTTACATAATACATGTGGATTGTACATGTGCTGCTGCATAATACGTTTAGCTCCTTTGTTCAAGTATTTATGAGACTGTAATTATTGAGATGCCTTCATTTACCTCAGGAAAATTCCTTTCCTGTATTTCCACTTCATAAGAAAGACGAACTCTAAAGCAAAAATAAAAACAAACCGCATTAAATCATTATAAAAATGAAACTCTGTGTATGCTACAATGCAGCCGGATGTCTATCTGGGGATTAGTTTACAAGAGATAATCATTTTTATGTGGTTTCCTGTGAATTGTTTTGCTAATAATACTCTCATTTCTCTTGTAGCGAGGCCAGGTAGGAAGTGAATCCTCAGAAAGTAGTTTTCACTGCGGTTATATCAAAATATCAAGGTAAACAAATAAATAAAAACACAAATGTGAAACAACTGCAGCTGCCGTCACTGCAAATGTTTACACATTTATACTTTATAACCAGTTATAGCAGATGGTGCATTCAGGGGCATCTAATTAGGGCTGGGCGATTAATCG
>JBAMIG010000008.1:19081629-19099994 GCA_037177335.1 Kiunga ballochi
ACATACACACATATATATATATATATATATATATATATATATATATATATATATATTCAGTAAATATTTTTACCTATAAGATGCAACAAAGAGCCAGTTTCTCTTTACTAGCTCAGCTAGCTCTGTGCAAAAAAAAGGTCGACCAGGGATATGACATGACATCCCGACTGAGCCAAGGAGGAGATTTAGGGGCCTAAAGGCTCAGCTAGTGGAGAATCGGGGCGCCGCAATCCATCAATTCTCTCCGTTATTATGGGGTATGTGAACTCACTGTTCAACAAGATGAACTAGCTATCCACACTGTACAACCAGCAGACCTGCCAGAGGAGCAGCCTAATCATCTTTACAGAGACACGACTAAACCACCTGGTACTGGATGCTAATGTGGACCTCCTGGGATTCACTGCCGTAAAAGCCGACAGTCACCAAAGCGAGTGTAAAGAGTAAAAGTGATTAATATTTGCGTATACAGTTTACATTCTCCAAAAGCAAATGAGAAGATCCACTCTGTTACAGCAAGGTTGCAGACTCAGCACCTATTCAATGTATTTATGTTTGTTCTTTTGTATTGATGATTCCTCCTTTTTATCCATAAGCTGCTGGAAACCAAACTTCCCTGAGGGAGTCATCCCAAAGGGATCGATAAAGTTACGTCTTAAATCTTAGTTAATCAACCTGGAGGCAGCACTCCTGCCAGTTTTGGAGCTTCTTCTTTTACAACACACCTGACTTTAACTAATGGGTAATTAGCTGACTTGTGCAGGTTAATGTGAAGCTCTGCATTAGTCTGCCTATCAGGTCAGATGTGTGTCAGGTGCATTGCAGCAGTAAAACTTCCAACACCTGCAGGACTGCAACCCTCAAGACCTGGAGTTACCCACTCCTGAGCTAAATAATAATTTAGTAATAAATAAAAAGGTAATCATAAAATATTGTGCGTAACTCCTGAAAAGCTTTCCGACATGACGGTTTCAGCTTGTTTTTCCCCTCCTAAGCGCACAGGTAGAAAATGCTTTTGCTTTTTTCATGAGAACCATGCTAAATGTAGTCAGCCAGATACCCCACCTGATTATGACAATACAAAGCCTTGTTTATTTGCTGTAAACCAGAAATAATAACAAAGGCAGATGTGTACTTTCTATAAAGCAACATTTCCAATGTGTGCTTTTAAATCCATCCATCTTCTGATGCTTATCCTGGCTCAGATTTCCCTCTCGCCAGCCACATTTACCAGCTCATTGAGGGAGATCCCAAGAAGTTCCCAGCCCATAATCCCTCCAGCATGTTCTGGAGCCCCCAACAACACAGCTGCTAGGATCTCAGGACACACAAACCCCTCCACCACAGTAAAGTGGCAGCTCAGGGAGAGGGTGCTTTAAATCCTTTTACAGATAAATAGTTTTTCCTGCTAACGAGTCTTTCACTTTATTCCTGAAAGGTTTCTTTCCAGCTCAGAAATGTGACTGTGCCGTTATCTTTTGTCCCGTAGGTGGGTCATGATCCGCCATTAGCACAGAGCGTGTTGGCAGTGTTTATGAAGGGAGGAGGCCCTGGGCAGATCTGCTTTCCTGGGTCCTCTGGGATGAATCTGGCTGCGACTGGGATAAGTAATCTGGTTAGATTTGAGGCAGTGCCCACTGAACCGGACATCAGGGACTTCCTGCGGTAAAATCTGTGGAGCCGAATAACAACTATTATCATATGGCATGGTGTCACTCTGTGTGTGTGTCTGTGATCTCAGGCTCATTTGAGGAAACGCTGAAACAACTAGGTAAAAATATTCATCTGCAGCACTGAATGCAGACTAATTGCGCAATGACACGTCGACTGGCTCCCAAAATAAACCACTTTTGGAGCTGGTTTGTTTAAGAAGGTATCACTGGAAGCTTTCCACAACAGCTCATTAAAAATCAGACGGTTTTGCGAAGTCCTCTGAAGTATTTTGTTGTCATTAGAAAAAGAACGTGCTGTATTTCAGTTTAAACAACCCAACAAGCTCAGAGTCAGAGGAATCCTGTTGACTGTCACTACTAGAGGCAATGAAACAAATACCTGCATAAATATGTCGGCAGTCCCATTTGCACTTTCATCAGTTTCCGTCTTGTTAACAATATTTTTCTGATGTGAAATCAAACAGTAGCTGGCTTTAAAAGAAACCGCTTACCCTGCACCGTGCATGCCACTGGGACAAATTCCTTTCCAATTATTTTACTTGATGAATGACAAGAGCTTCAGGGGGTGGGGGGGGGAGCTCGAAGATCATACTCAGATGTACTCTGGCTGACAAATGCCAAACATGCCAATCACTCTCTCCTTTGAAAACAGCTTTATCACTCTGATGCACAACCTGCTTGTTTTCAAGACCTTCGTGTACACATGCAGCAGTTGCACTTGCTTCCTCTGGGTAATCTGAGGCTGAATGAACATAAGAAACTGTGCCTAAATATAGATGCACGTTCATTTTTTAGGTTTCAAGTGACAGTGTATTGTAGGATACGAAGTTCATTTATTGTCTTAGAAGAATTAATGCGTGCAGGACAATAATGACCTGGCAGGGTGTGTGTTTAGATGTTATGAAGCAGACTTTCTAACAGCCACAATGAGACTAATCTCCTAGAAAAACTACTAACCAGCTTGTTTACTTCAAAACTTAGTTAAAAACTCACAGCAAATTTAGGGATCAGCAACAGAAATAACAGAAATAACTCAAGACTGAGCACTAAATAAATAGCATTTACAGTTACTGTCAAGGAAAACAGTTAAAGTAGGTGAAATATCTTTATTTGGATCATTTAATATAAACTTCCAGTGTTTATTTGTAGTTTTATACAGAAAGTGGCTTGTAATTTTGGTTTATTTCTATTTGTTCCTTTCTATTTACTTGATCTTTTTAAACTTTCTTCAAATAATATAAAAAAAAAGAGATTAAATCAAGATTATCTAGATAAATCACGATTAAATCACTGTCTCCTATTTCTCTGTGAGTAATTCTTATCTATTCGGTAAATGAGCAGTACCTTTCAACAGGTTTAACTGTATATGGACATAGTTAGTACTAAATATAACTAATAAAACAGAAAAACTATAGTTTTGCTTTCTTTTTTACTTATAAAGTTTGTTCTTTTCACTCAGTGGAGACAGTTTATTAGCAAAATCTCTATTTTGTTTTTGTGTTTACCTTGACAAACACAAGCTCAAATAAATCCATGAATGTATAATAGCTCATTAACAACAAAAAAGGTTCAATTTACTCTATAAATTAAATGTAAAAGATTGAGTAGTACTGTGTAAGGGCTTATAAATGTTCAAAAGTCTGAAAGAATACTTCACGTCCTCTGTGGGAGATTTTACACGTGAATGCAACACTCAATTGAAAACACAGGTGAAATCCTACCTCGGGTGGGTTTATGCTAAACGCCTCTGCTATCTTCATGTACAGCTCCTTAACGTTGGTAAACCCATCGATTCTCCCGGTGGGGCTTCCGTGAGCAAGCTGCGTGTGGAAGACCAGTTTGGGCCTCTGGTTGGCAGGTGGAGGCGGGAGCCCCGCTCCGTTCACCGCGGATTTACCGAAGCTCCCGACACCTGCGTGTCCACCGCTGACCTCCTCGTTCTCCACTAAATGCTCCTTCGTCGCCTTGCTTTTCTTCTTCCATGGTCCCAAAGGCATCTTTTTTAAAATGTCTTCGCTTATATTTCTTTAATTAAAACAAAAGTCCGAGCCGCTATTATAACATTGAAGTGGTTGACCTGTGGAGTTCCGTGCCCGACAGTCGCGTCCTCATTTACTTCCTCTATTGCTTAATACTCTTCTTCCTTCCGCCAACACTTTTCTTTTCCTCACCTGCGCGCAGCCGAGCTTTAATTCTGCTCTTCGATAGACTCGACTTGCAAATAAATGGTGTAAATATTCAACAGGTAGGGGGGGTGAGTGTGGGATAAACCCTGACACAACCTGCCACTGTTGCCTAGTGCTCTTCGACTAACAATAGCCCTGTGTTTGCCCATCAGCGTGCTGTGGGACGCAGGCGCAGTGGGATCACCAGGATCGCGAGGGCAGGGTGCACCTGTACACCACCTCAGAGACATCAGACCAAAACAAATTCCCAAGCAACTAATTAATTCCTTATGTCCCCTTAATTAAAAAAATTGAATTAAACTTTAATAAAAATTTGACATGTTATTTATTATTTTTGCTCTCAGGTTTGATATTTAACACTTGTATTATTAAGGTATTAAACCATAATGATAATAAAGTATCTGAAAGTTATTATTATAGCATAGTAATAAAAGATCCCCACATTATTTGGTGACATCCAGGTTATCAAATTCTAACAGTAAAAATACAATGATGAGTTTACCATCACTAAAAAGCAGTAAAATACGTATAAATAATTAGTAATATCATGTTGACAACTGTTTATCAACCGCAACCTTTAGATCCAACACATTTGAATCAAATGAACACCTTACTAGCAGACCTCTGCAGAGCTGGATGACATGCAAAAGAATAAATGTAGCTTTTTTATTCAGGTGTGTTTGGAGGCGTGATTCATTTAAAAGTTGCAGGAAGGGAAAGCTCTAGGACCAGTTTTCTTCACATCACTGCAACAAACTACATAAGAGTGACAATGCACTGACAGAAATCAATATTAGACATAGATTGTTATCTGATTTCAGATCAGTTTGGCTCTACTGAATCATGCCAGAAGAATTGTGGACTGGCAAGCTCCCACGCTGAGCAGATGTGTTTACACTCCAGCCTCTCTGGATGATTGTGACTCAGCATTTGCACAAATCTTTGACACATTCTGATGCACACACATGAAGTATTTCAGGGACAGACGGGGCATTTGAGAAAAATATTTGCTCGGGAGAAGTGTAATTAGTGCCATTCAGCTGCCTCTATCCTACTGATATGTGGATGTGGCTTCTTTTGCTAAGATCTGCAGACACTCCCTTTGAAGAGTGGTGTCTTATGATGAGTTAAAGGGCGTCCCCTGGTGGGAAAACAAAGTATTCCTGTGTTGGCAGCTGAAAACAAGCAGCTGAGATCATACAGCTATATTTAAACATTCATACTTTTACCATTAGGAACTTATTACCTTTCATTTTGTCCAGGTATTTTTTATTTAGCTCTTTGCACATCATAAATGCGATGGTATATGTAAGAACAAAATATCCACATCTCACTATCAAAATATGTTAAAGGTAAATTTTATTTTCTGATATTTAAAAAGGACCCCTTTTATAACGCTCCTAAGGCTATTAATAACCATAAACAGTTCTAGCAATTTTCACTGCAACACTATTTATTTAATGGAGGAGGATACGTTAAATGCCTATTTCTCCTCCATTAAATAGCCTCATGATCATTTCATGTGGAAATATTTATTTTGAAATTCAAGTTTTGCATGTGAATATCTAAAAAGCACACAATGCATAGGTTGAATTCATTCAAACTCCTTCTGCACGCGGTTAATAATATAGCTTCTGATCTAGAGAACAGTCTGATAAAATGGACATGAATGACCTTTAGTTTTCACAGGGGTTTTGTTTTTGACAATTCTTTTACAGCCCAATATATCCACTCAACAAAAAGATAAATAGACTGTGGCAAAGCCCACTTACTTTCCACTCAAAAGTCTGAGCGGTCTTTCACTTGCATCAGCTGAGCAGCATGCATGATACTTATAAAAACAACAAATAGCTCAAAAATAGAGATTGCACATTCATCGCTTGGAGGGTCCATCTGTGGACTGTCGCAGCGGTCCTTCTGAGAGTGTCTCTAATCGAGGGTGAACGCCATCATGCTGTTTATCCGCCTCATTCAGTCTGCATCCTTCGTCTTAAGTAGGTAAATGGCGTTTCAAGACGTCCTTGGCGTTGCCGGGCAACGTGTCGGGAAAGTTCACATCAAACTCCACCACCAGATCCCCTCTCTGCTCCGGATTTTTGGGCAAAGGGAGACCTTGTCCGGCTACAGTTCTTCTCATGCCAGGCTTGATGACGTCCGTGACCTTCATGTTGCATGTCTTCCCGTCTATCGTTGACACGGTAACCGAGCATCCACACAGAGACTGCATAGACAGCAAGGAAGGTGTCAGTGAGAATCCACTCCCACACATGATCACAAGAATAACACACACATGCATTGTGTCTGAGATTAATGCAAAAATAAATAGAAATTTTTATTTTAGGTGCACCTGAAAAATACGTCTGTAATTCAGTTAACAGCAATCCCCAAAAATGTGAGACCAAAATGAATGCGGAGGGTTGCTAACATCATCACCAGGCAACAGAGATTTCACTAATTACCCCACTGCTGTGACTAACAGCATATTAACAATAGCTATTTAAACAAATTAATATCACTGTTACCAGAAAGTCTCCTTCTTTAGTAAATACACCACGCTTAGCAGCATTTAATACACGCTGCAGGCTGTGTGAGCCTAAAGGTACCACCATGTAGAAGAGCTTAAATAGGATATTTTCTATTATTATATCAACTATATGTAATGACATGGAGCTAAAACTGTCTCTAATAATGAGACTAAAACATGTATGTAAAGTAAAAGATCTAAAAGCATCAGTTTTATTTGTCTAAATATACCAAAAGATGTTTAACAGCAGTAATAAAGGAAGATTTCTGATCAAGCTGTTCCAGAGTTTGCTTGATTTTATATTAAAAATAAATGGAATGACTTTTTTTTATCAAGTTGGCTGCTCAAACTATTCTGTATTAAATTCTTCCAGAGCTTTTAAGCTTAGTAATCTTCATTTGAAGATGGTGCTCACATGAAAAAGCAAGTTGTTTAAATCTATTTGTTCAAAGATCAAATGTCTTTATTCTGATTTATCCTTATCATCCCTTCACAACATTTAAACCAACTTGAGGTCCAGTTTTGACTGGATCATTAAATATTTTGATTTCCTTTTACATTCAATTTCTTGGAGGTTTTCTGCTGTGCTTGGGCTTTTTGTCCTGTTACAGGAGGCGGTTTTAGCCAAGCTAGCGTTTCCCTCTAAAATACTCATTCAAGTTTGACTGCCTGGTGTCCAGCTTGTGTGGTTGGTGTGAGGTGTTTGTGCGCATTTGCTGTTTGGTTTTAACCCCATGTGATTCTGTGCATTATGACCAAATATATCCCGCTTTGCTCTCATATTCCAAGACCAGTCTTCTTCTGCTGCAAATGTTAGCATTTAGCATGCTAACTGAGGCCTGTGCAGTCTGAGATGCAGCTTTTGATCTGCTGCTTTTCTGATGCATTACACTGTGTACTCAGTGAAGAACGACAGCTGTCCTGACTTTCTTGGGTCCAAACTTTTTGGAAGTGGCTTTAAAACTAATGGAATCAACAGTTGCTATTCTGATATTATTGCTGATGTCTTTCCTCCTTTATGTTGTGTTAAGATGCCTGATGGGGACATGTTCTCATTTAATGATGCTCAATAAATTAAATGCATCTTATGAAATCTCCTCACCTGCTTTTTTCTTTTTTGGATATAAATAATATGGAATAATATGTTGTTGTGACATATGACCTGTTAGTAGATTAGTTGTGTTGTGATGGGGGACTGTGGACAGATAGCTATCTACCCTAAAACAGCCCATCCTGAAGTGCAGTCCATCCTTTCTTCTGGACCTGGCAGCATTTGGCTTTTGTTGACTCATTTTTTAATAATCTTTTTATATTATGTAAATCTTACAATTTACTGCAAACATTTACTGTTATATGAAATTAAAAATACTTTAATAATCCCAGAGGGAAATGTAAGTTTACAGGAGCTTCTTCAGGTCACTGGTGATCCAGGGTTTGTTACTGGGGAAGCATCTCAATGTTCTTGTTGGACTGGTGCTGTCCACACACTTTATATAATCTGTCACACCATAAGTCATGGTCTTGATGTCATTCCCGTCTGTAGCCTAGAAGCATCCTCTCAGAGCATCTTCACCATCATCAGAGGGGGTTTTAAGTCTTTCTAATCACAGCTTTGTCATTTGAAAGTAATGTTGGATAAAAAGTTTGATTCCTCTGCAGGAATCACTCTAAGCACCACTGCTCTTCTGCCTTTTGCTTTAAGGGATTCTCAGAAGCAGTGAGATTTATCACTGAGATTTAAGGAGAGTGGGAGGAATCATATAAGTACATCCTGCACCTTGTGCACGTGGGTGTGCGACATCTCTCCGCCATCCAGTTCCCTTGTGCTGATGATCCAGATTATATAATTGCACAAATTAAAGCGTGTGTATCTCAGTACTATGCTCATTCAGGATGCCAGTAGTTTCCAGGGTTTTGAGGCAGTCTACCTACAGTTATTGATCGTAACCAAAGTGAGAGGGGTGCAGCCGAGTTTTAAAGTTAAATGTGAACTTGAAACCAGTGTGTGACTAATCCATCTATCAGCCTCTATTAATAGTGAAACACTCAGCTGAAGTTACCAAAATGGAAATAGCCTCACCTGTCTTAAGCTCACACGGACAGCATACATGATGTTGGAGCCTTCCCGCCTGAAGTGGGGGTGAGGTTTATCCTTTATGACGAAGACAATGTCAGCTGGAATGGTGCCGGGCGACTCGTCTCCTTCTCGTGGGAACGTGATCTTGGTTCCCTCTTTCCAGCCTCGCTTGATCTCAATAGTGAGGATCTTGTCCTCCGTCCGCATGGTCCTGCCATCCGGGTTGAGCCTTTTGCGAGAGATTTTCATCCGCTTGGTGCACCCGTGAAAGACCTCCTCCAGGGAGACCCGCAGTTCGTGGATGATGGCGGGGTCCTGCTTGCGGCGCTGCTGCCCTCCGAGGCCGACGTTGCCGTCTCGAGGGAAGCCGTTCATGTTGAAGCTGGGGAAGGAGCCGAAAGGGTCGTTTCCATCCACCTCCATGTCATCGTCATCTCGCCCGTTCGCTTTACGGCCAAAAAACATCTCGAAAGGGTTGGAACCGCCGAAGAAGGTGGCGAAGGTGGCGTGAGGGTCCCCGTGGAAGGTGTAAGTGAAGGTAGGGCCTTGTCCATCAGCAGTGGGCCCGTTTCCTCCCTTCAGACCTGATCAGCAACAGAAATGATTGATCAGTTATGGTACCACCATCACCGAGGGTTTAGAGAACTTAATGCTGCAAAGAAAGTGCTTTGACAGCAAAGATACATGGTCCAGATGAGCAGAACAGCATAAATCTGCATTATAACCCACAATATCTGGCATGATATACGTTGAAAACGGTATAAATCAAATACTAAAGTGAATTATAAAAGTTTGTTAGAAAAAAATAGTCAATATTTTGTTAAATAGAAATAAAAGACAGCATGTTTAGATAAAAGCATGTCTGATTTTGGTTTGGTTTGTCCATTATGGGTCACCGTAGTTCTGTTGGGGGGAAATCAGAGATTCTGTTCAGAGTATCTGAAGTATTTCTAGTTTTTATTCAATTCTGCAGGCTGGACCGGGGTTAGGGCGCCACAGCTGAACAGCAGCTAATAATAAAAATGGTTGATTCTTTTGCTTTTATTGTTGTAAGGACCGTAACCATGGCAACATCAAGAAAGGCGCAACACTTTTTTGGAGAAGGGTGTATGCAGTTGCAGCTCATTGAATTTAAAGCCACATTGTGCAGCTGAGATATAAACGTGGAGGGGTCTTGGAAAAATAAGGTGAGCTGTTTGTCTTATTATGGGCTGGAACTTACCTTCAATGCACGGTTCTGTTTGGGCCTTATTCTGTTTGCCATTCTTTAAAATGGGATATGCACTGATTTTCTATGGAGATCAATCCACAGCCAACCAAATATACTGAAATACCACAACTTAATCAATGTGCATTACATGCTGATCCATAAAAGTAATGGAACAACTTATCCCTGCAAAATGAAAGGGCAAAAGCGGAATAGCAAGAGGAAAGCTTTATGTTACCTTCTTTTAAAATGGTTTATTATGGGACCTTTAATAAATGATGGACAGATTAAATACTTAGTAACAAATTAGAAGATGGACTATTGCTTCTAATAACCAGTTATGAGTAATGTCAGATGTTCCCAAGCTTCATAAAACCACAATAATAACATCTGGTTATGTTCAGTGTAAATTATAGGTAAAAATGTGAAGCTGACATGAAATTGGTCCACCCCATTTCCATTCCTGTCCAAATCGCTTTTGTTTTATGGCTGTTTTATGGTTAAATACTCAGTAAATTCGCTGCCTCTGTGTGGAAATGGGGGCAGACACTGATTATTCAGAAATCAGAAGCATATGTGAGAAAAATGATGTAATGGACTTATCCTTATAATAAAAAGCACAGAGCTGCTGTGGGCCTATAATCTGCTGTAATGCTGTCTTATGGGCCTGCTATTTTGCTGCTTGCAATGTGAGATTTGAATTAAAGCAAATGAGTGATTTAAATGTTAACATCCAGCTTTACAGCAGCTTTATAACGGTATTGCTTTTTAACGGGAAAAATTAGGGAAATATTTCCCCTCCTACAAAATAAGACAAAACACCAATTTAATGCAAATATTACCTTCTTCTCCATATTGATCATAAATTTCCCTTTTCTTCGGATCGCTCAGGACTTCATATGCCTCAGCAATTTCCTTAAATTTCTCCTCGGCCGCTGCAGACTTGTTTTTATCCG
The DNA here is from genome assembly GCA_037177335.1 of Kiunga ballochi. Classification (NCBI taxonomy): domain Eukaryota; kingdom Metazoa; phylum Chordata; class Actinopteri; order Atheriniformes; family Pseudomugilidae; genus Kiunga; species Kiunga ballochi. The sequence goes on from JBAMIG010000008.1 coordinate 19,092,253, forward strand.
GATGCCATTTCAGCGCTTGTTTTCTGTAAGCTTTCTTTATGTCATCGTCTGTGGCTCCTTTAGAGATACCAAGCGTTTTATAATAATCCTTACCCATTATCGCCAGAAATGAAAAATGTACAGAGTAAAATAAAAAAAAGCGCTGCTGGACCAGCTCCGGGTCTGCTCGACAGATTGTCACAGCGCGCGGATGAACGATGCGAAGCCGCAGACTGACACAAAGTGCGGGATGGGAACCATTTGGGGCTGGTTCGTCAACGCTGTGGATCTTCTGTTATTTATCCGTGACTAGATGACCCTCTTTAAATAGCCACAGCTCCCACCCCTGCATCCACAGCGCCAAAGTTAAGTTAGATACAGTTAGACGGGAGGATGATGCTGCTTCCGGTGCTTTTCACAATAAGATTCAGTATTTTCTAATTATTGTCTGTAAACTTTTAGTGTTGACTTTTAGACTGTGATTTAAAGTTATTAATCTTTTCTTGACATTTCTTGTGTTTTCTGATAACCCTGCTTTTACTTTTGTGTGTTTTGTGCTACTTCCTTTCATTTACAATGATTTTAATGACTGCAAGTAGGAAGCAGTTTATGTTTCTGAACATTTTTATTTATATTTAGCATAGGTTTACCTTTTGTTTAACTCCCATAGCAAATTAAAATAGCGGCCTTAGTGCCTTCCCATGTTTAATAAAGGCTCAGTTATTTAATTATTTTGTATGATACACAATTAGTTATGCTCTTGCGAAAGTTTTTTTTCCAGTAATTTTTTTTTACCTTTAAAAAAACTAATTTTAGTTTAAGGATTAAGCAAAAGTCCAGAGACCTCAATCATATCTTTACATATTGCATGGAAAGCAAAAAATAGGTCCACTAATTTACTTAACAAGAAAGAAAAACCAAAACAAAACAATGTAGGATTCATGCAACAACATTTAAGTACCTACAAATACGTTGAAAGTCAGTATCCCTAAAGTTGTCATCAAAAGTACTTTTTGGAGAACATTTCCTAGCTATTCTCTTGGTTTTTGTTGCTTTTTGCTTGTTGTTCATCATTTGGCTCTGGAATATTTTTTTAAACAAAGCTTACATTTTGAAAGTCAACTTCCGGTTTGGTTGTGTCCAGTTTGAAGTCTGAACTGTTTTTAAAAGGCTCTTTCCAGAATCCAAATCTCGTCATTTACTAAATGGGGTGCTTTGCACATCGTCCAGGTGAGAGATGAACAAAAAGAGGTTCTGTTAGAGGGTGTTTCTCACGACCTCATCAAAACCGACAACTGTAAAAAACAATAACAGCTCATGTAAATTGTGAATTAACATAAACCTGTTGAGGTTGGAAAAAATAATATGAAAAAAGTATCTAGTTTTTACATACATTTTACACATCGTCCCTGGTTTTGTGGATTTTTGGTTGTATTTATTTAACATATAATAAATCAGATGAGGAAATCCCTGATACATGAAGACATCAGACTATATAGACTAATAATGACACACTTAACAACTGAAACCACAAAACATTGGAGCTTACACGCTTTAAAAAGTGAAAGGAACATACTAAATAAGCTGTTTTGAGTATTAGCTGATGTTTACCCGAGTTCAGCTTAATAATATTCAACATTTTGCATGAGAAATGTGTAATATTCTATAATTAGTAACCACAAACTGTAGAAAAATAGTCTCTATTTTACTATTACCATGAGCATGAGGACATAAGGAAGCATCATAGACAAGAATTATGGTCGCTTTTTCTGCAGACACAGCGCCCCCTGCTGCACAACACCGGAAGTGATTTGTCCTGTCTGCTGTCCTGCTGCAGCGCCTCTGAAGTCCCACCATGAGTCAGCGTCGGTGCAGAGCTGCAGGTTCAGAATCTGTCATGACCATCCACCCACAATCATCTCATTTTAAAGATCCACATACGAATTAAACAAGCTGTTCTTTAAGTTTTCATTAATTTGCAGCAAGAAGCATGGATCAGTTCCGCGGTTTGTTCGTAAAACTGGACCAGAACAATGATGGGTTCATTTCGGTGGCAGAACTCCACGACGAAATGAGGAAACATGGGATCTTCTCAGGGGACGGAAAGGTTCAGGTAAAGCCTTTTAAATGGTGTAATAACACGGACACAAACCTCTTTCTGATTCAAATTGTTTCAATGAATCAGTTCCTCTGTCTTTCAGAATATTATTGATTCTTATGACAAAGACAAAGATGGCCTGCTGGATTATACAGAGTTTCTAAGCTATATGATGGACAGAGAAAGGAAATGGAAAATTTACTTTCATGACCTTGACAAGAACAAGTGTGGTGAGTGAGTCGTCTTCGTTCACACTTGTAAAATGTCACTTTTTCCCCAGGAAATGCTATAAAGTCCCCAATAACTTCTAATCAGTTCTTTTGTAACCATCACACCTCCTGTGTTAACATCCTTTTAAGGATTTTTAATATAAAATGCATACAGTGTGTGTTCCCATCTGCATGTTTTCATTATAAATATATATTAAAGTTAGTTTATTTACAGTAAAATGTGCCCTTCAAGGTCAGACAGGCAAGACGAGAAAAACAAGAGGTGTTTATGGTTTATATGATATAGCAGCTCAATGACCTTTGCACTCTTACTGTAAATAATGGACCAGTAGGACCAGTATATGTTTGTAACTTTGTTTATTTCTTCTTTGATCAGGGGAGATTGACCAGGAAGACATCATATGTTTGTTTAAGGAGTTAGGAGTGGTCATATCAAAGCCGAATGCAAAAAAAGTTATACAAATGTAAGATTTTTTTTGTCCATTTCCTCATGGATTCATTAAAGCACTTACATCATATTCATTTATTTATTTCAAAATGATAAATGCAGTGATGTTCAGTCATCGTACAAATGAAAACATCCCATAGCGCTCTTTTAGAATTAATTCAGCATGCTGTGTGTCTGTCATGTATATTCTTAATTTATTAGGATCATTAAACTGAGACGGTAAAAGATCTGAAGGCTGATGTGCTTTTGCAGATATTGAATCACTTTTATGTGCTTCTCCATTCAGTCTACACAAACTACATCAACGGATTAATGCTGCTAAACAAAAGGAAAAATAAAGAACAAATAAGAAAGAAAAACATGCACACACTCTTTAAATTCTAAGGTTTTATGTATCACTTATTTACTGAGTCTTTTTATGTCATTTATTCGTTTTATTTAACAGTCATTTATTTAACAGAACCTAAACTAAACAGAACATAGTGTGTGGAAAATACACAACTTCTGTGTTTCTTAAGGAATTAGAGGAGAAAATTGCTGCAGGTGTTAAAAATCAAATGTTCTTTGTCTGGGATGTAATAGATGATCACTGCTCTGGACATTTTTTCAGGATTTGAGTTCTAACATCACAGATCGGGTCATAAAGTTTCACTATTTCCTGGTGAGTTTGTTGTGTTTGCTGTAACCAGTATGGATAAGGACAGTTCCATGACGGTAGACTGGGGCGAGTTCCTGCACCATATCATCCTCAACCCCGTGGACAACATCGGGGAGCTGGTGTCGTCATGGAAACACAGCCTGGTAAGATCATTTGAAAAGAAAAATCACTTTAAATTTGGTTTTTTTTTTTTAAACTGCTGATTCTCTGGGAGGTTTTTGATGTTGGAGAGAGCCGTGCGATGCCCATCGAGTTCCCCGAAGAGGCGTCTGGTTTTGGTGCATGGAGAACGTTCGTTCTAGCTGCGGGACTGGCAGATGCTGTGTCTCGAACTGTGACGGCACCCATAGACCGGTTGAAAACCCAGCTTCAGGTCAGGTGTCATTACAATTACGTTTTTTTTTATACTAAAAAAACAAATGTATGGTGAGCTTTAGGTTGAAAGTAAATCTTTCTACTCAGTCACAAACTAACCATCCCTTCTTATGAGAGGGCCGCGCAAGGTTCAGGACTGAAATTCACATCAAGCAATGGTGCAAGTGAATCGCAGATCTGATGCTGCCAGAAACCAGTAAGGCATGAGCAGAACCAGAAAGGTTTATGTGGTTTGCCGGCGACTGTCCCTGTCTGTCTCAGCTGTCGCTGGTGCCAGGGTAAATCCCTGTAGATTTCAGAGATGGAGTGTTTTTAAGGAGGATTGAGGGTAAACAAGGAGTCATTTGAGGACCAGGATGGGTGATTGGGGAAGAGGGGGAAGGCGGTTCGGAGAGGGCTAATAGTTCTGCAAAATGACGTCTTTGTACATGTGCCTGACATGTAGCAGGTCCTCTTTTTTTGACACATATTAAAGGTCTGATAAGGATGGTGGTAAATAAATGTCTTTTCACAATAAGAGTTGTAGGTTCATAAGGAATTGCAGCCAGATTCTGTGAAACATTATGGCTCTTAGGTGCGACTCATGCAGTAAAGAGGAAATATGAGGACAAACATGCAGAATGTGGTTCTATCTGGGCCCCTGAAGGACCAGTATCAGGTCCTCTCTCAAGCCAATAAAGAAGTGTATTAATGTTACATGTCTATGCATTTTATTTTTATAGATGACATGGAGACACGTTAAAAACAGCATGGAAAAATGTATCCATGCTGCTTCTGTCAACAGTTCAGGCTGCTGGATTTATTCTGCATTTCGAGCCCCTAAAAGCAACAATATGATGGATACTTCCTGCAAGATAATGCACCATGCCACAAAGCTCAAATCAACTGGTTTCTTTAGCATGACAATGAGTTCACTGCACAGTCACCAGTCTGACGGAGCAACTTTGGGATGTTGTGGAATACTTAGGAGGAATTTGGGTGCATGTTTGGCCTCAATACAATATGTTATTACAAAATGACTATGGGATGGATCAGAATGGTTCCTGATGGTGTTATAAGATTGAGCTATCAAAGAGTCTCATGCATTAGTCTCCTACATATAGAGCTTTGTCACCTTGAGTGAGTATGATAGGGTCTGACATTACCGCCATCACATTTTCTTGTTTGTTTTCTCATCTGCTTGCAGGTTACAGGATCCAAAGCCCTCTCACAAGGGTTTAAGGAGATGAGGGCGGGTGGTTTACGGTCGATGTGGCAAGGAAATGCCGTTAATGTGCTGAAAGGAACACCTCAGTCCACTCTGCAGTGTCTTATCTACACACAGGTGAGGGTCCTGCTGCACAGGCTCCTCGCTTTTAAGAATCCATGAACGGCTTCTTGTTTTTAATTGAGACGTACTTTTAGAGTCTTTCTGCTCCTCCCAGATGAAGATTTACACCCAAAGAAAAACCCAGGAGACCCTGACAGTTCAGCAGCGCTTCGGCTTGGGTTGCATCTCCGGAGCTGTGGCTCACGCCGTTTTCTACCCCTTAGAGGTATCAAAGATCAGAGGCAGGTCGGAGTGCTTTAACATCTCTGTCCAGTCCCGCGTTTTATTACTTGGATATTAGACAAATGTTTTTAATGGATTTCTGATTAGCAGTATTTTTCATTGATGAAAATTGAGGGAATTTCTGCTTATTGATGAAAGTGACATGAAATTGTGTGTTGGTATTTTTGTAGTTTCTAATAATAGTGTGATTTGATCTCAGCTTGTACATTCAAAACATTTTAGGTTACAAAATGGAGATTTTTCTCCTATTTTGAGACAGGAAATGAAAAAGTAAACAATAGATTAGCCTTTTTTCTCACATTTTCTGTAAATATAGTGAAGGCTTTTGGGTACAATACTGTTTTGTTTAGTTTTAAATAAAAGTGTCATAAAAAGGTAAAGAAACTTGTGTTTGGTCCGTTATTCCTCCCCTTTAAAAATACTAAGTGTACTGTTTTAGAAAACCTAATTAGTTACCTTTTAATGAGGGATAACTTGTAAGGACCATACTTGTGCACAGTATAAGGAGAAATGCAGCATTACATGTCCTTAATGTGTATTTAGCTCATTTTTATATAGCACTGACCATGTGTTTAGCTGTGCTGCTCATTCTACAAATACACAAGTTAAATCTCATTGTAAATGTAACTAATTAGACTTTCCAACAATGTGTAATAAAACTCCAGTTTGTGTGATTAAATTGGAGTAATAATTAAGTAAATGTTAATGGATGGTGTGTTTAAGAAATGTGCTTATTTAAGCATCCTGACAGTCCTCATATCTGCTCTGCAGGTATTAAAAGTGAGGCTGAACTTGCAGCAAGCTGGCACGTATCACGGTGTTACAGCGTGTGCCAGATCCATCTACAGACACGAGTCTTTGTCCTCCTTTTACAGAGGCTTCAAACCCAGCATCCTCTGTATGATCCCCTATGCAGGTGTGGAGTGTGCAGTTCATCAGGTGAGGCTGAGCTAAAGCAACACGGTTAAATGCATATTTTTTTAAAGAAAGGAGACTAATGCGCTTCTTCTTGCAGTCAATCGTTAGCTGGGCAAAGAACGAGGCGGCCTACAACAGTGAATCCAAACTGTTCTTCTTCAGTTTTGTGGCCTTTGCTTCGGGACAAGTAAGCAGTTACCCGCTGGCTGTCATCCGAACTCAGCAACAAGCACAAGGTAGTTTCTTTAACAACAGTTTAACATCCCATAAAAGAATCTGTTACTGTTTCCCTCATCATCATCTTTTAACTTGTTTTCCAGCTTTCAGTACCGATTCTCGCCCAAACTCTGGGGTATTGCCAGGACTCGTTGGGATATATGAAAGAAATGGATTTAGAGGATTTTATAACGGCATGGGAGCCAGCTTCATCAGAGCTTTTCCCTGCGCACTCATAAACTACACCCTGACGAGAAAATTTGAAGATCTGTTTTCTTCCATGGAGTATGTGAATTAAGTGTTAATGAATGGTAATTTGGGAAACGGTTGATGCAGAATGGATGTCTTTCTATGAACAAAAACCATCACTGAGGACAGATGCATGTTTGATTTGTCACATATGAGCAAGTGACGACGGCTGGTCACTTGAAGGGTGCCGTGTAAATGTTGTATTTTGGGATGTTTCATTAAAAATCTGATGTACGCAATCAATCAGACACAGTTTGGATGTGTTTATTTAATGTAATTCATTACAGGAATTTGATTTATAACCTGATAACTTGCATTATTCATAGAAATAAGAAGAAACAGCCACCATATATAGAGAAAGTTACAAAGTTTAATCTGAAGCATGTATAACTACACTACAGAGCTGACCATCAGCTGACTCAGAGACAATTGTATATAGAGGGTAATTAACAAAGATGCTTCCTGAAACTACTCGTTGTAATCTGTTTTTTGACTCCTTATTTTACTCAAGGTTGAGCTAAATCACTTTAGATTCTTGTATTTAGTACTTTACTAGATTGCAAAAACTTACATTGTAAAAAAATGTTTTTATTATTTCCTCTAGAAATCTACATAAATTGAATGGATGCAGCCACAGAAATTTGAGTGCCACAAATGTTTTTGTCATTTGTCAGAGTGCCTCTGCAACATGCTTCTGGTGCTGCTATTCAGGAGTAGTTTCAATAAATCAGATATTATGTTTTGGCAAAGATTTTTTTTAAATAATTTGTTTACAAACGTACCTCACATACTGCTGTTCATTCTACAAATCTTAAGGTAAGTGTATACCAAATAATGTATTGGTCAGATATATGTTGCTTTGTTCTGTGTACAAGTTTTAACCCCTTATGGCCGGATGTCGCATATAATTTGATACATACCGTTTCTGAGACATGTGTACATCACATGATACTGGTCTCCTGGACCCTGGTGACCACCAGACAGCAGGAGATTACACTGTAATCATTTTTACTTGTTCC
>JBAMIG010000008.1:19100094-19113253 GCA_037177335.1 Kiunga ballochi
TCAAATAAAGTTCTTAGATTTAAAAAATGAGATGTCTCTGCCCAGTTACTCTCAATTCAGGCATTAAGGGGTTAAAGTAATTTTTTATTACTGGTTAACGGAAACGAATCAGTTACGTCTGTTATCGCGAGACTACACATTTCACGTGAATTTTCTCGTCTGCAAGACGTGAATGAAACCCGCCATCTTGTAGCGCCACCGAGGAGAAGAGCAGCAGATATGGCAGACTACAGCAGCGTGGCTCCCCCGTCCTCTAACGCCGGAGGTGGAATGAACGATGCTTTTAAAGATGCTCTACAGCGAGCACGACAGGTAATGAGAAGAATCTGTCTATTTCCACGAGTAACCATGTAAAAACTCTGGCAGAAAACTAGTTGTAGAGTTTCTTTTTGTTTTTTTTTTGGTCGTTGAGATCGCGAGAGGCTAAGCTAAGCTAAGCTAGTCTGTAGTGATGGCTAACGTCACGACACTTTAAAGGTGACAGCAGATCAAGTTCCCGACGTAATTAGTGCTAAGAGCTCAGACAACAACAAAAAATATCATACACTTGCTTTAAATGCAAGGGTTGTATGTTTCACTAATAAAGAACGGTTTCTACTAATAAAATTTCGGCGCTCCTTTGTTGGTCCGACTTCCGGACAGAAGTAGGCCACAACGGCGTGCTCCCTGAAATACCTCTCATGCAGAAATCAGATGTTAAATCTTAACTTCTTTTTTTCCTTGTCTACTTTTTATCTATTCTTTTAGATCGCAGCGAAAATCGGCGGCGATGGCGTTGCGGCTCCCCCAACTAATGAATTTGGCTACGGAGGCCAGAAAAGGCCCCTGGAGGACGCTGGTGGGTATTTTCCCATGCCTAACCTGGATATCGGTCAGTGGCTCAAATCGATTTCAAAGCAAAATCTAAATGGTTAATCCTTGCCTGCGTGTTTTTCTTACTACTAAATACACTTTCACATTAGTATTAATTACCCCTAACCCAGCTTTATATTTGCAGTAAGGCACTATCACATGCATTTGATCAGTAAGGCTAACAATGCACACGATTTTATTTATTTATTTAACGGAAAATTATAGATGGCCTTGTAACCATGTCTTTAGATGCATGTGTAATTGGATGTTTTTATTTTTTGCTTCCACAGCTGTTTATCAATATGTATCAATGACTGACAATGTGAACATATATGCTCAGTGAATCAGTGTCTATTATAATGTAATGTTTAGGAATGTGTGATTTAGTTAAAGTCAGAAAAAGAAGTGTTAATTCTTTATAGCTCAGCTGAGAGGTTATCAAGGCACTTTAAAATCCTTTACTATAAATAAAGGCAGCATGGTTTGATGTGCTTTCATAATCACTTGAAGTATGATTGTTAGGAATGAAATAACAAAATTGTGTCTCCCCTTTTTATAAAGGAATACTAGGCATTGTCTGGGATGTATGATTGACTTTAGGAATGCTGAATTAGACTGAGTACCTCCTAACCAGATTTGGATAAACTAGCTAATGTAAATATAGTTAAGATTTGTATGCATCCACTTTTTAAACTTCAAGTAGTATTGAGTCATGTCACTGATAATTGCTTAAACAAATCTTTTCCAGGTTTATTTAACAAATGATTGTTAGATTTAAGTGGTATTAATGCTGTTCATTCTGTTATCTTTTTATAGATCAGCCAGAGACAAAGAAAGTAGCAACAAATGATGGTAAGTTATTGGTGTTTTTTTTCTTTTCCCAAATCTAAGTAACTGTCCAGAAACCTGCACAGCCTTGCAGGTGTGTGCATCAATTACTCATCATTATATCTGTTTCTCCTCTGCCCATTTTCCAGCATTCTCTCCAATGGGAGCGATGGGTGGCGCTCAAAGGTAGATGGCAAAGTTTCATTCAGATGTTCATGAGCCAAGTTTGACCTCACTAGTCCTGCAAAAATGCCCAATGATTTTTTTTTTTCATTCCCAGGTCAATGTCAGAAGAATTCAAGGTCCCTGATGGGATGGTTGGATTTAGTAAGTATTTGCTTTAAAGCAAACTGTCATTCTTGTTTGTTGGTATTTGTTATTAAAGTTTCAATTTTTGTTTTGTAGTTATTGGAAGAGGAGGCGAGCAAATCTCACGTATCCAGCAGGAGTCTGGGTGTAAAATACAGATTGCTCCTGGTAGGTTTGATCTTGTATTCGTTGTATTTACTAGAAAGTAATTATGGTTTTGGTAAGCTGTGCAGTTTTGAGGTTAATTTCTGCTTCTGGTTTCAGACAGCGGCGGTATGCCTGAGAGATCGGTGACATTATCAGGACCACCAGAATCCATCCAGTAAGTGCTGTGGTTCATATCCCCTCTGTGCAGAAAATCAAGTATTGGGGGGGAGGAAAACATCCTGAAAGACTTCCGTTTTGCATATATTTTTTTGTTATCAGGACTGCAAAGAGGTTACTGACAGAGATAGTGGAGAAAGGACGCCCAGCCCCAGCGTTCCACCACAACGACGGACCGGGGATGACTGTTCAGGAAATCATGGTACCTGCTTCCAAAGCCGGTCTCGTCATTGGTAAAGGAGGGGAGACGATTAAAAGCCTTCAGGTCAGAATGCAGGATAATATTGTCATGATGCCCATGGTGCTCGGATAATTGTGTGATTATTGATTTGGATTTATGTTGTTTGCCAGGAAAGAGCTGGAGTGAAGATGGTCATGATCCAAGATGGACCCCAGAACACGGGTGCAGACAAACCCCTCCGCATTTCAGGAGAACCTTTCAAAGTTCAAGTGAGTTTTCCTCCTGACTTATTCTCATATTCCTAATGTGATCATAACAAGACAATCTGGTTTCTCAACTCAGTGATTTTTGAGTTGCATGAATCCTTTCTTTTTCTTAGCAAGCCAAAGAGATGGTGATGGAGCTGATCAGAGACCAGGGTTTCCGGGAGCAGCGGGGCGAGTACGGCTCAAGGATCGGCGGCGGCGGTGGCGGCGGCGGCGACAGTTTAGATGTGAGGCTTTTTTTGGGTGTCATGTTTCATTTGACTTATCTGTTTAAAGTTGAATTAAGTGTGATTTTATTTTTTCCTGTTGCACATACAGGTTCCTGTTCCACGGTTTGCAGTAGGAATTGTTATTGGGAGAAACGGAGAGATGATCAAGAAAATACAGAACGACACAGGCGTCAGAATCCAGTTCAAACCAGGTTAGTGACTCTGCTTAAAAGCTGGCTGAATCCACATTTACACTGGTGTAGAAGAGTGTATGGTCTGTGATGAGAACTCATGCACCACGCTGACAAGCTGATGGATAACCCTAACCCTAAACCTCTGAGACCTGAGCACAGATCCCAGCAAACTGATTATTTTAAATCACAGTTTAATAAAACAATTTAACCTTTTGTAGGTTAATTTGTTGTTGCCACAACACAAGTTGACCTGGATTTCTAATGTTTTTCTTCTTCTTCTCTCTGACCAGATGATGGTAGCACACCAGACAGGATAGCACAGATCATGGGTCCTCCTGACCAGGCTCAGCATGCAGCAGAGATCATCTCCGACCTGCTGAGGAGTGTCCAGGCTGGAGGACCGCCAGGACACGGAGGTGGCAGGGGACGCGGTCGCGGGCAGGGCAACTGGAACATGGGCCCCCCTGGTGGTCTGCAGGAGTTTACCTTCACAGTTCCAACCATGAAGACCGGCCTGATCATTGGAAAAGGTACGTCTCTCCTCTGCAGCATATTTCTCATTCAAAATGTTGGGGTTTACAAACTGGGACAAAATAAGCCATGAGCGTGAGACGATCACTAGATTTTAGGTTAACGGTTGCTCTTCATGGACGCGTGTGAAACAGGTGGTGAGACAATCAAAGGCATCAGCCAGCAGTCTGGAGCCCGGATCGAGTTACAGAGGAATCCTCCACCCAATGCTGATCCAAACATCAAGATGTTCACCGTCAGAGGCTCCCCTCAACAGATCGACTACGCCAGGCAGCTGGTAGAGGAGAAAATTGGGGTGAGACTCTGAATGTTATATAAATATTCCCCATATAAAAGCATTCCCCACCCTGAACCTTTTACTCACTCTAATACTTGTTCCTTTTCAGGGCCCAGTTACCCCGATGGGTGGCCCACATGGGCCCCCTGGTCCACACGGAGGACCTGGCCCACATGGCCCTCCAGGGCCACCTGGCCCTCCAGGGGCTCCCATGGGGCCATACAACCCTGGACCATACAATCAGGGACCTCCTGGACCACAGTATGTTCAAGTTTGTGGCTATTTGAAAATCATTAAGCTGAAATAGAGGCTGTGAAGAGCTGAGAGGTTTTTTTTCCCCATCATCAGTGGTCCTCCTGCTCCGTATCAGCCTCAAGGGTGGGGTAATGGCTATCCACATTGGCAACAGGGACAACCTGACCCAAGTGAGTAGTTCTACAAGCAAAAACACTTTTCACAATTATAACTTAGGGACAGCAAATAAAGCTAAAATTACACAGTAACATGCAGCTGTAAGTGCCTGTATGTCTGCGTTTATGTGGTAACAAAACAACTTGTTTGTTTTTAACCAGATAAAGCAGCAGCAGATGCCAACGCAGCAGCATGGGCAGCCTATTATGCTCAGTACAGCCAGCAGCCACAGGCTTCCATGACTCCAACCAGTGGAGCTCCAGGCACAACCCAAGCCAATGGCCAAGGTAACAGAGGTGCCCTTTAAATAAGTACATGCTGCTTTTAGAAGACACGGTCACTGAGACAAGCTTAGGAAGGCATAGTCGAATAGATTTACTTTAGTTGGGTCCTGTGCTCGTGTCTTCCTGCTGTGCTAACTGAAAACAGGCCTCACTTTAAAATGACTTTGCCTTTGCAGAGCCTTTCTTTTTTGATAGTACCCCAGGGACAGGATAGTTTTCCTCCACCATCCCGTGGCTTGACAGCCCAACCCAGGCAGGTGGAGGACAAACCATTGAGAATGATTGACTAATTACAAGTACCGTCTTTTTTAACAGGTGACCCACAGGCTGCAGGTCAGAGTGGACAGACAGATTACACCAAGGCCTGGGAGGAATATTACAAGAAAATGGGTATATGATTGTAGTTTCAGTGTTCACCGTTTGACAGAAGCCAGTCTAAACAGCCACAGCCACTTTCAATCAACTTCTTTTTCAGGTCTGGGTATCCGGCCTGCTGTTTTTCAGTGTTTCTCCACTTTGTTTTTAACATTTGATGCCTGTGCTGTTTAGACTGCATCACTTTTGACTATTTGCAGGACTGAGCTGTTGACACAGAAGCACCTACATGAGCTTTTATTATTGTCTAGATTATCTCAGGGCTTTATCTGGACCGATGGCATGTACCACGAATGTTTCATTGAATGTGTGTAGAGTTAAATGTTCATGTTGGACTTATGGCTTTTGGATATAAGTCATATAGGATCTGGATTGTCTCTCTGTTTTCTCCTTGTTTAGCTCTTGAATGCATCCAGTCATATATTTTTCTTGTCTTTCCAGGTCAGCAGAGTCAACAACCTCAGGACTACACAAAAGCCTGGGAGGAGTATTATAAGAAACAAGGTTTGTGAAAAGGTTTAAACTTCCTGTGACATTGTAAGACGTGCTGGAACATCATAAATGTTCAGCGTCTTAGTTAATAGAGATTTAAGTAGAGAGAGTGCATAGTAGCAATAATACATATGTGTAGCGCTGCTATTTTAATTAAAGGGTGGTTGATTTCTCTCAGTGCTCTGTTGTAGAGTTTCTGTTTTCACAACTGCCCGATAAAAGAGCAGAAGGTTTCTGACCTGCAACCCGGAGATACGGGTGGTGGGTTCGTTCCCCTTCTCACAGTATCATCTCTCTCAGGTGTTAAAGACTTTGTGTATAGTTTTAGATGTCTTTCATATATTTGAATGGGTTGTTTTGCTGGCTGGTAAATGGACATGATTTGATCAGATACATTAGGAAGGTATTAAAATCAGTGCAGTGCTTATTTGGCTTTTAAAGAGCCGCGTCACACTGCGACAGCTGCTCACGTCTCGTCAGACCGGTTGCTTTAGGAGTGTTGTTCCTGTGGCATTGTCCCTCTAAGGATTTTTATCAGTGGTCTGAATCATCACGTGCACGTCATGTTACTGCGTGAAGGATTGAACAATTATTCCTGTTAGTTTCTTTATATGCAAAAACTGCCAGGAGTATTTCAGCTATGCAAAAATGGAATAACGCAAAGTAACTACAGGAGCTTATACAAAAGGAATATAACAGTTTATGTGTATAAATGCAGGAATTAGTTTATGTAAAGTATTACATTTAGGTTTTAGTTGCTGAACATTTATCTACCATTGATGATAAATACCATGATCTGAATCTGTGGGGGGCACAGTGTCGAGCTGTGGCCCTGGCTTTAGTTTTTTGGTCATGTAGTTTTATGCATTTTATGTGACGTTAAATTCACCTTGAATAACTTACTATCCATGCAAGTATGTGCATTTAACCTCCTCCTATTTTATAAAAACATTTCAGTACTTTCTCACAATGTAATTTAAAATATCGGTTCGACTTTGCATCAGTATAAATGTAGAAGTGTTACCAGTGCTTCAGGCTTTTAACCACCCCCACCCCGAATGTCCAAACAATCACACGACACCGGCCCAACGTGCTGAACCGTTTTCTACAAACAAAATGACGCCATTTTCTTTCTCGCTTCTCTTGAAGGATGTTACAAGCTTTACCTGACTGGTTGTTGCTTGAGGCTTACAGATAAAGGGTCGTGTTGCTGTAGCATTGAGCTCTTTTTGTTTGAACCTCCAGGTCAAGCAGCTCCTCAGGCTGCTCCAGCTGCAGCAGCTGCTGCCACTCAGCCTGGAGGCCAGCCAGACTACAGCGCTGCCTGGGCGGAGTACTACCGGCAGCAGGCTGCTTACTATGGCACAGCTAACCCTCAGGCCATGGGTGCAGCACCACAAGCTCCTCAGGTACACACTCGCTTAGAATCCGTCTTCCAACATTGATGTGCACTCTGTTTTTTGCACCATAACCATCTTCCCTCCTCAGGGTTTTGCAGGGTTCCAGTGACCGTAGCAGCTTCACAACTTTAACCAAACCTCTTCCTTCCTAAACAGGCTTTTTCATTTTTTAGCTTTTTATTTTGGGAAGCTGAGTCCTCTGTTTCTGCTGTTAACATGCAATGTATCTTCTATGTATTTCTTCTGCACAGGGCCAGTAATGTGAAGTGGACATAAAGTAAATGCTACATTGTCGAAACAAAATCCTTTGTTAAATGTTTGGATGCAGACGCCTTGATGAAGATCTTAAATTTCCTTGGTTTGAAAGTGTTTCACATAGATGGCAGATAACCCGGAGAACACGTCCTCAGATTCTTTTTTTTTTTTTTTTTCTTCTGTTGTTTTGTTTCTTTTCTTGTAAATGCTTTGTTTTTAGTGAGGTAATTATACATATGGTCATTCCAGCCCTGTATCTACATTAAATGTGGTTAGAAGTCATGTTTATTAAACTGTAGACATTACCATGTAAATCATCTCAGTTTTAAAAATGCTGTTGCCTGTTGTGTTTTTGCAATAAAACAAACTGAAACCTCCTGTGTTGGTAAGTTGGGGTTGGTTGAGGCATTTCTGTATGTTTTTGTTTACCTGGGGGTTGGGGAGGTTGAAGCGAAAGCCATGTGCGGGCGCAGTTGTCCCAAAAGGTTGACTTGGAAGTTTTGCTGTCCTGTCTCTCTCCAACTGTCTATAAGGCTTGTAGAAAACATGCGAGTGCAATGATCCAGAGTGGCTCAGATCGACAAACGTCCTTATGAATCCTGTTTCCCGGCATAATTTACTGTAGCTGTAGACTCATGTTTTGTTCTAAGAAAGTTGACAGGTATCTGAATTGTCTCTCATGCATTAATTGCGTTGCTGTGGCCCTTTGCTTTTGCCTGGTTTGCAGATATTGTGGAGCTTGTTTTTTTTCTATTTTTTTGTTGCCTTGATAGTCCCTTCCTCTTCCACAGGCAAGTTTAGAAAAGCGGTAAGCAGGTATTCTGAACATGTTCCTCAGAAAATGTGGTTTCAAGAAATGTTGCATATTTTTTAGTGTCCTTTTTTTTGTGCTGTTCTTTTTCCAGGACAGTCAGGTAAATTGCCACTGTATTTAAAACATGTATTGAAACATTTGCCTTGCCCATTTCCAAATGTGTATTAATTTGTTTTTTTAAAAATGTTTTTTTAATATAAAAACATTGCAAAAATCGTCTGCTGTGCCCATTCTGTTAGTGTTTATCCAATATAAGAACGTAGATGCTGTAGGGTTGGGGGTGGCTAAGCAGTCTCGTCATCCAGCTGTTGAACCCTCCTGTAATGTAAGTACAAAACTGACTTGAGAAGTACTTTTTTATGCTATATAAATTGCAGAAGATGTAGTATTTTTGTCAAAAATTGTTATTCCCCCGCCCCCTACCGTCCTGGGTAAGTATGAAATGTTCTGAGAGACGTAGTATTCAAAAACTTTGATTCTTGTACCACATGTTTCTGAGACTTGATGATTCCCTAACATGTAGACTTTGAGTCTGATTTTTAGGTTGTGTAGGTAGCATTTCAGTGATGGTTTTTCTGAACTGAGTGGTTTAAATGTCGGCACTCTTACTGTTGGGAAGAACTGCAAGGATGTGGGGGTTTTTTGCGTTTTGAATATCTGACCTGCTGAGTGCCATGACGTTCATTTTAACATGCCATTAATTGAAATATCCAAATGCCTAATTCCAGTTTAGCATGCTTAGCTTTCTCCTTTTCTTTACATGTCCCATTTAAGCATGTGGTATGCGATTAGTGGAAGTGTTTTTGATTAGCTCAGTACCGATGATCAATTTTTGATGGAGCACTGTTGTGAAAGGCTGTTTTTATGAAGACAGACTTATTTGACTGCATTGTTCACTGATGGCAAACAGTGCAATATATCTGCTCTTTGCAGTGTCATCCCAGACCTTGCACCTTAGGTTCTGCCGCATAACACAGGTAAGCAAAGCCTAAGGAAACAGTGTTTTTGTCCAGTGATTATTGAGCCATATACATGCAAGAAATGCTTACCTGTGTCGTTAACATGCATATATGCCTCGCCGTTAAAGAAATGTTCAGGATATTAACGTATGAACTGTCCTTTTTGAGGATCTGTTTTCTTTAATGAACTGCATGATGAGCTGTATCACTTGTTACGTGAAGTTGTACACCTAAGTGATTCCCCCCCCTACTTTAAAAAAAAAAGTTGCATAAGTGGAAATGCTCTTGCAAATATCAGCTTATTATTTGATAAAGGCTTTGTCTTTGCATCTGGTAAGTCTGTCTGCGACTGTACAAGGATGCTGTAAGTTGACACTGGTATAACCAAATGCATGCCTTGCACACCTGTTGCCAGAAGTTAGCAATGTGCTCAAATGCTAGGTGGACATTGGTTAAGTACATGCCTTTTTGTGTGTGTGTGTGAACCTGCTCTTAAGTGCAGTACATACATATATATTATTCAAACACTGCTGCCTTCACTTCTCGCTCACAGTGTTGGAGGATGCTGCAGGCTTAGGTCGTAGAATCAGGCCGTGTCGTAGTTTGTCCCCCCCTTCCCCCCCAAAAGGAGGAATCCTTTGAGTCAATCCCACTGCTGAGCGTAGACCGTTCCAAGAGCTCCAGTGAAAAGGTAAAGCAGCAACGCAATGAAATTTAACGTCTGTGATTACAAAGTGATGGTCAGATTCATGTTTTGCCCATACCCATGATGCAATAGTGTATTTAGAACTGTTTGATGGTTGTTTGTGAATGCCTTCATCTATCACTATACTTCAAAACAACTTTAGAAAGTTGGAGGAGAGCAGGAACTGATCCATGAAGCTATTTCACTTTTTAGTGAAAGGGTTCCTTATGGCTTGAGGTTGCCCACTGTGTGAGATGCTCTGTTTTTAATTCGGAGATCAAGGGGATGTAGAGGACAAAACAAGGAGCATGCCTTAGAGGTAAATGAGGGTTCATGTGCTGTGTATATTAATTATTGCTTTGGTTTTTTTTATGACACGATTGAGATGTTGCCATGTTGATAAATAAAGTTGTTACAAACTGGACCAAAGGCCCTGCTTTTTATTTTGAAGACAAGCAAAGAAATAAAGCTTTCATCTTTATTGGCTCATTTTACACAGATTTGACACATTTCACGCTTCAAACACTGAATTTAACAGTAAACATTTCTGTCCCTGAAAAGACCCCTTGCTGTTGGAGCCTTCTCACTGACAGGAGAAGTGATCAATATCCTCAAACAATTAAGTTTATCATTAAAATTGAGTCAAACTCATGCATTTATTATTTTAGCATCTTAGTTGTGCATGTTCTCTATATGGCAGTGACTGATGAGCACAATGATGAACAGCGACCCCCCACAAACACTACTGACCAAAACAAGGCTTAAAATATGCATTTGTGACGAGGCTGCTTTCATCTTATGGCAGCTTAATCCCATTACTCCTGTCACACCTTCCTTTTGTAAAGATAAAGCATCCTTTTTTTTTTTTCCAGGGATCTTAAAGCCCCAAAAATGTATCTATAGGTGTTGCATGACCACTCTTATCCCATACTGTCCTGTTACTAATGCTCAGCAAGATGTGATACAGTCAGTTTGAATTCACTAATGAAAACAAAAACTACACAACTACAAAATAATCCCTGCATCTTAATAATAAATATAAAATATCCTTTAAAGTCACAAATTGCTATTATACTGCAATAAATATGCCTTTTTTTCCACAGGGCAAAAGCTCAAGTTTTAATTTAAATATTATTGCTATATTTCATACTGACGTGCACAGCTATGGCACTGTGAAATGGGTTCGAGGCCACATTAAATACAATACACAGGTGTGAAGCCAGTAAACCAATCTGGATCCACAACACGTGTAACGAAAGGTGTGATGAGTGAATGTGCGATAGAAGTATAGAACATTTATGTTTGCAGTCATAGCAGACCAGACGTGCGCTCGCAGCCATCTTTGGTCCGGTAGCTGGTGCAAACTCACCACGGAGTTTCCTCTCATAATACCTTTGCCTCTAACAGGGTGCTGGTAACCAGCTGCACCTGCGAGGAATTGCAGCCGTTTAGGGACGGCAGGGAGTCTGCTTCCAGGTAGGCCAGCAGCAGTTCAGAGCGACGATGCAGCAAATGGAGCATGTCCTCTGTCAGACTCTCCACCGAAGAGTAACGCACTTTGTCCAGGTCAAAAATGTCCTTCAGGAAATGTAGTACCTGATCCTGCAAAAATACACAAGTTACATCTTTAGAAGTTGGCACAAACCTGCAGTTTCTGGTGGCCATTTTGAACTCGTGTCTGCAGGACTGATGAAAAAGCCTGTTTATTATTTATTTATTTATTAAAACTGGATGAAAACCAGTGACTTGCAGAGAAAAGATCACATTTTTAATTGGTATGGTAGGAGGTGTCCTGTCCGGATTAAGTTTCTGACCTTGAAGAAGCAGCAGAAGTCATGCAGGGAGCTTTTCGGCCCAAGAAAGCCCCACGCCAGAACAGGGCTGATCTGTTCACACACTACGTAGAAGTGGGCGATGAAGCCATCAGGCACCTAAAACAAACGGCACAAGCCTCTGATTTCCTGCATCATGAGTAACATGGTAACAGGCATCAAAAGCTCCCAGGAAGAGGTGGAAGAGAACACATGGGATTTAAGACAATCCTCTCTAACATACTAGATTCATGTATCAAAGGAAATGCAGGCTAAATGCAAACAAAACATGTTTCTTTCAGATAAAGAGCATCAATTAAAAACATTGTCCCTGTTTGACACGCTTACCTTCATGTGTTGCCTCTTCTGCTTCAGTACAGACCAGCAGCTTGATGCCACTGCCTGTGGTGTAAAAACATTCATGACTTCCTGCAAAGCCAAAATCCACACCTGCAAAAGGATTCATTTATCACTTTGTGATGTGACTCACTGTCTCCTTGAAGGAGCTGTTGAGCCAGCGGTTATTGATCACATTTTGGATAGAGATAGGGGGATTCTCCAAGTCCTCAAAGGAATCCATCAGGATGAAGTCCAGAACAACGTCGTAGAAGTTCAAGTGCCTGACCTGGAGACGATTAGTAAGAAATGTTTAAAAAGAAGAAGAAAAAAATACAGTATTACTCATACAGATATATATTTATTTAGTTTTTCTATTAAAAGCCACCTGCTTAGTCCTCTGCAGGCTAACTGGTGGTAATACATGTGCACATTTTGCATATGTCCCCTTTTTTTTTCTATTGTTTGCTACAAAAACTCTGCAAGCCAGAGAACTAGCATCAGAGTACTGTAAACCCTGGTAATGCTTTATACCAACCCCTCGTGTAGCCAGTTCCACCTCTGTGTCCTCCCAGTGCTCTGCATGCTCCAGGAAGGAAATCATCTCTTCAAAAACTTCTTCAAATCTCTTTGGACTCTAAAAAAAACAAAACAAAAACAAAACAGGGACAGTTAATAAAATTCAGCATAGAAATGTAGAAAAAGCTTTGAAGTGTTTTCATTCTTACTTTATGTGCTTTAACTATAATGGAGGACAAAATCTTCTTTCCTGTGTCAGCCAGAAACATCTTGGTGGCTCTGTCACACAGAATGAGCTGAAACACAGAAAAAAAGCATTTTGTTACAAAACCTGAGTGAAAAACATCCAAATCCACACAAACGATTGCATTAATAAAACGTAATAAAAGAAGAAAAAGTCAGATGTACAGACTTGCCATGCAAAGAAAAGGGGAGGATATTCATGCAGCAGCTTAACGCTGTCATTTTTTCTGAGCTTATTATATGAGCTACTTTTTTTCTTCTTCACTTAAAACACAGCCTACAACCGTTTCATAAAAAGTCCAGATCAGGACTATTTAAATCAGTCCCACCTGAAAGTTTTACATGTTTTCCTGCTCCAACACACCTGACCTAAGCTTGTCATTAGTACTGTCCAATAAAATATGACAAAATAAACAGCAATCCTTTGCTTTTCCTAAAGTTTCTGTTTTAAGACCTAAGTGCAATTAAGTTGTAACTGCAGAGCCAGATGTTTTTACCTAATTTGTATTTATGTTCTCATTTTAATCACTAGTTATTTCGTTTTTAGAGAAAGGTGGGGATGGGGTTGTTGGTGCTGTCAATAAATTGTTTGTTTTTATAATTG
>JBAMIG010000008.1:19115340-19136042 GCA_037177335.1 Kiunga ballochi
GGAGAAGCGGCGATGTAAAGCTGCGTATCATCAGCATAGCTGTGGAAATCAATGCCGCGTCTCCTGATGACATCCCCGAGTGGCAACATATATAGATTAAAAAGCATTGGGCCTAAAATTGAACCTTGAGGAACCCCACACCTGTCAATCAAAAGGACATGACCCTAATTATGCAGAATTTCCAGATTAAAATATATAAAAATAGTTGTCACAGTTGTCATGACAGTAAACCTATTAAACCTAAAATGTTTGTTTTGTAAATCAGGTTGTAAACATGTGTATTTCTGCTGTTTTGGAGCCCCTAGTGGATGAGGAAAGAACTGCAGCTCCCTGTACCTCTGGATAGGCTTTAATTTGGTCCAATGGTACTACCTGGTTGGGTCATACTGACGTTAAAGCTTTATTTTCACTTACTGCACATGAGGTATTAAATTGGGCTGAGTAGTGTGGTTCTGCATAGCTGGTGTGGCGTGTTTAGAGAAAGCAGCTGCAGAGTAAAGCTTGTTACACAAGAAGCAGGAACTTTGCTCTTAATCTCGAGGTCACGAGAACAAGAAAAAGTGTTTTTTCATCTTAGTCTGCAATGGAGCAGCGATTACTGCTGAGGGGAAGTCTGTGCTTTTATCTGTTTATTTAATATTTAACATAAAACCTCATCAGTAGCAGAGCGGGTTATGGTCCATGTGTCAATAAACTCCACGTGTTGTAAAACTTTTCATTCTTTCTCACCACCTCAATAAGATGTTTAATGGAAACTATTTGTTGTTGCTCCCTTGAGTTTCATATTAAAAGCAATCTTTACAACCTGACACATCCTCTTTAGTCTTATGAGGCTGAAAGCTTTGAGCTTTTGTTCTGATCTTGTTTCAGATCATTCATCATTTTTAACAAGCAGTTTATTTTTATACTTTGTGGGTTGGGTTTACTAGTAAAACCGGACACAGAGCTGAAGCCCCCACACAGACTTAATGAGTAAAGGGGATAAACTGAGTTCAGGTAAACAACAGGTGGTGCATCTACAAGAAGATCAAAGCTATTTGAGTGAATCTCCTGCTGGGACTCAGACAACCTTTGTTCCAGGTTTCAGACGGTCTCACAGAGATTGTCTCACTGACTCTGAACGTACTTTTATTTCCTTTCTTGGATGCAAAACCTTCAGATCAGGACCGGACCTAATCCATAGGATAAACTAAACCTTATGGCTCAAACGGATTGCTAATGAAAGGCTATTTGATACATATATATTTACATAAATATGCAAAAGTATGAGATTAAAACAAATGTAATTACAATACAACTTCTGGGTAAATGATGATGAATGACATTTAAAGTCAAACATGTAATGGGATAACGTGTCTGCCTTACCTCTGCAGCAGACACAAAAGAGTCGGTGGAAGCAATGCTAATGCTATCCCTTAGACACGTGTCCTCCAGCTCCTCTCTGGCCAACAGATCTGCCATTTGATCTAGATGGAAGATGAACATTTCAACACCATTTTAGAGTTTTATTTCTAATAAAATACACACAGACGGCAATTTTCAGCATACATAAACACTTTTATAACTTGCTTTAAAATGGAGAATTGAACCTTTCCCTGAATTAAAAGCCTTTTTAAGCATCAAATAAAACATCTCTAATTACTGTACAAACCCCAAGCTACTAGATTATCAGAACAGCTGAAAATTAATGCAAATATATGTCCATTTACCGCAAATACAGGGGATGTTGCTCACATCTGGCTAATTGGACAACACTTACTGATCCATAACTTAGAATAAAAACAGCTGTCTGAACTTGCAAAAAGGTCAGAATACACCTTGTTGCGTTTTCTCTACTGTTAATGCAGAATTTTATGATATAAGTGGGGGACTCACCTATGCTGTTGCTGTGAGATGAAAGCTCAGACGTGCCTAAGACTCCCTCAAACTCCTCCTGGAGGTGGTAAGCCCGCTGGAGCAGAGACTTCAGCCTGTGGAGGAACTCTGCGCTGATGACATCCTAAAAGACAAAAACAGTGAACAGAAACGTGATAAATAAAGATCATAATGGTACAAAGCTGACTTCAGAGTCAGCATCATTCCCAGCATCCTTCTTAAACAGAGCGATGACCAGTAGCCTGATTATCTGTTTGATAATAAATTGAATGAGGTGGAAAAGACAATAAAGCAAATTGTTCAATGTGTGAATTGAGTTTAGTCCTTCTGCTGTTACTGAGTAACTGACACTGAAAACATTAGCAGTGACTAAATCAGCACCTTTTGAAAAGGTTTTAAACTAAACTTGATTGAAAATGAAGAGCTCGGACCACAAGATGATGCTTTTTCTCAGGATCCTCCATTGAAAATATGCAATCCTTCTCACCAGTATAAAAAAAAACCATGCACTTTCTGTTCCTAATGAACAGGAAGATGTCTCCTACCTCCATGCCCTGCTCAGCGATGGCATCTCCAGCTCCTGTTTTGACAGATGCACAGCTCTCATCGTCCTCTGCATGCCGGCTCCTGAATGTCAGCGCCTCCTCCCACCGCCGCAGAGCTTCCTCAAATAAATCCATACCTGAAAGAACAAAAAAACAACGATGCACAATAAAATCCAAGCAGCATGACACACCTAATAATTCCAGCATTATAAAGTTTGTAGCAGACAAAAACAACGATGAGGTACACAAATATCTTTACCCATAAGGTACAGGTTTTCAGGTGTGCTGACGGATAGGTTGACCACACTGCAGATATCAGCATCCCCCACTCCATCCCAACATGTGGATTCATTAGCACAGGTACTGCTGCTGGAGGAGTTCACGCTTTTTACCTGCAGAAACAAAGCAGATCACTGTAAAGCCTCAAGAAGCAGAAGGTGCAAACAGGGATTAACACACTGATAATAATGCATCAAATCAGGATTATATTAACATGAAACGTTATCTTACACAGTAACCCATCAGCTCCACATACTAGAGAGCACTGTGTTCATGAGGAGCATGTTTACATTAATAAACCACCATTTAAGCATGTCTATGTACTAAAACACTAACAAAATAAAAAGCTTTGCTTTGCTTGCGATGATAACTCGGGGAGACGGAGCCTTTTAAGTAGCGGCTCCCAAACTTTAAGATAATCTCCCTCTTTCTGTAAGGTCTGCCGGGACACTAAATGGTTTTAAATCTTTACTAAAAACATCTTTTTACATTGGCTTTTAATACTGGAGAGCAGAGACATTAATCCAGCTACTACCCCCGCCAACTTTTTAACTTATTTTATTTATTTATTTTGTCTTTATTTCTATATGTACCTGTACAGCACTTACATTCTTTGAGTGTTAAAGTGCTGTATAAATAAAGTTTTGATTGATTGATTGGATTTCAAACAGATAAAAAATAAACCCATTACTTGTTGTGATCAAATTATTTTTATTGTGACTCCGGCCATCTTTACAAACGGTTTAAAAATAATAATAACCTTTAAAAATAATCACAAGCTTGAACACAGTGTCACAGTGCCGTGTTATACGGGACAGCGTGTGCGCTTTGCTGCTTATTTACAATGTGAAGATATTCACCACAACAAGGACAAACAAAAGCAAAACGATCTTTAAACTAACTTCAGATGTTTAGTTTAATGGCCAAATCAGACTGAAAGAGATGTGAAGTACACAGAAAGCACTAACACAAAAATATCTCATTTCCATTTTTCCTGTCAGTCTGTCTGCATAGATTCCACTCATTATTTGTTTTAGTGCCAAAACATAATGATTTAAGCTTTTACACTCGGCACACCCTTTGGAGCAAACTCAATCTTATTATGCAAGAAAGCTAATCTTACATCTGACATCCGTCACAAGTTTGTTGCTTGTTAAGATTTCTAGCACTCCTTATTTTGGCTGCAGGCAGAGAAATGACAAAAAACACTTTATCCCCAATAATAAATCAATGCTCAAACTCCAATTAATTATTCAAAGTAATTAACTTGTGAACTGAGTCACGTTTAACCACTGAAAATTACTTGTTTTGTTTTAAATAATCCAACAAATAAAAAGAAAAGTCACAAACTGAACAAAGCACATTATTATTCCTAAAAACACCCAAAATAAGATGAGTGTGTACGGGCATCAACAGCAGACTGCGGCAGCTTGTGCCTTTCAGACACTGTAAGTCGGTCTTACCGATGCCAGGCTCAGCAGAGACCCAGACAGTTTCTTGTAATCCCTTGTTGTGAGAACGAGACCAGAACCAGCGGAGCAGCCATTCTTCGAGTTAAGGGAGAGAGAAATGTTTTGGCTGGTGTTATCTGGAAATACAGAGGGGAAAACGTAAATACATCAAGCTTAAAAGAAAGATCAGAACAGAATCTGTAAACAGAAAGACATAATTGATAAGGTATGTTTGCATAAAACAGCACACCATCACAATGTAATAAACATTATCCAAGTATATGACATTAGCTGTATAATCATTTAATTTAACTACATTAAGATGCATAAACATGTCCAAATAACTTCAGCTGCAAAGAATGCAGAAAACATATTTAGATTAATACAGGATATGTAAATCATCTCTGGAAATTAAAGAAGAATTTCTTCAAAGCTACCCTTTCAGTTCTGTTTGGGACTAATCAGAGTTTAGTCTATTTATTTTATGTTGCACCAGAAAAAAGAATTTATTGACTAAAAATGGTTTGTTTACAAGTCAGCAAGCTGCTGGTCAAAATAAAAATATTTGTTTTGTGGGGATCTTCTCGTTTGTTTCTTCTTGATATCAAAATAAAAAACCTGACAATTAAGTTGGTGCTGGCTAGAATAAAGAGTCCGTGAAAGTAAGCACGCATAAGCAACACGAGCAGAAATATCACGGCTTCATGGCACACTGTGATATTATGAGTATGTTATTGTTGAGGAAATGCTTTTGTTGACCTGTTTGTGTTATTTGAAGTATTCCAATATTACTGTCTTTGCTTTTTTGTTTATTGGATTCACTCCCTGCAGCCGTTCATCCATCCATTCATTCATTCATTAATTATCTACCACTTATTTCCTGAACAAGGTCGCAAGAGAGCTGGGGCCAATCCCAGCTGACATCAGGTCAGAGGCGGGGTGCATCCTGGACAGGTCACCAGTCCATCACAGGGCAAACACACAACCATACACACTCACATTCACTCCTATGGGCAATTTAGAAGCTCCAATCAGCCCATCTCCAAGGTGCATGTCTTGCTGAGGCTCAAACCAGCAACCTTCTTGCTGGAGGCCACTTTAATGCAGCCTTGCAGCCATTTTCTATGCTTTGCTACTGGTCCACTTGACTTTAACAGACATAAGACAGTTCCTTCTGCAGGGACAGTATATACTGGTGACTTCTAGAAACCAGAATCTGACACATCCCTACATGTGAATGAAAAGTCAGTTCATGGTCCATGTCACCTCTAACAGCATAACTGTGACACTACAGCTGGATGATGATGTCACTACCCATCATTGTTTTGTTTTTCCTTCCTGGTCCCTCGCTTTACAACTTATTGTAGTTTCACTTCAGCCCCTCTTTGAGCACGACTACTTCCACCTCTAACCTTTTACTTTGGCATGATGTACGATATGAAGTCTTACCATTCTCTGCTAAGGCTGGTGTGAAAAACTGAAAATCGATCCTCTCCCACTGCGGAGAAACCGCCTTCTTTCTGCCCTTCCTCCTCTGGAAGCGACGAGCGAGGAAGAGGAGTGAGATGGTACCGAAGGCAGTGGCCGCCACCAATTTCTTGGTGCCTGTACTGACACTCACCTTGACAAGACAGACACAATAAGAGCCATTAGGAAAAATATATTAGAAACAGCATTGGTTTTTCTGTTTTTGCCCAACATTTAGATTTGACAGTCCCAAAGTTATCACCAATAACTTTCATATTTCGGCTTAATGACTTGTATGAAATTGTTATAGAAAACCTATAATGACTGGTTAGTGTTTAAAAAAAAGAAGCAGCTACGGACAGTAAATATTTACACAAAATAAACACCCTTATAAAACATTAAACTCTATGCCAGGAGTAAATATTCCAGCATGTAATCTCATCATAATACGCATTACTGTGCATATTATCATATTAATTTGAGCAAACAATACAAATGCTGAAAGGAACCGCAGTTACTATATAAAGCACATTTGTCTGCATGACTGGAGCTAAAACCATGTATATATAATCAATCTATAACAGACAGTGATGTTCTAACAGGATCAGCTCCTCTGCTCTCATATAAGATTTATTTATTAAGATGCAAAGCCCCCTCAGTCTATAGTTAGAATCACTGAATGAGACCTTTCTCCACACATACCCTGATTCTGCACATCTCAACAGTGCAGGATTACATAAAAAGTCACTAATAATTAAGAAGATATGAGAATAGTAATAAGAAAAGGCTGAAGATGGTGGTGTATAGCCCAATATAGAGCTGCGGCTCTGTACTTTCCTAGCAGAGCACCCAAAACATAACAGACCTACTACGTGACTCCAGCCCAGCAGTCAAACATGGCGACATGTAAACACAGCTTCATGTGGGGATTAAATGAAAAATACCAGACATTTATTGCTCTGAGGGGAGAGGCGGGGAGGGCAGCAAGGAAGCAAAACTAAAACAACCTGCGAGACAACTGAGATTATTTTTGTTTTACTTTCACTTACTCACTTATTGTTATTTAAGCATCATGCAAAAACTTTCTACTTCTTCACTGTGCATCTTTTATGTCTAAAGCTCTTCAGACACTGATGCTTTGCACGAACTCTTCCTCAGTAGAAAAAACAACTATCTGCTTCCAAGACAAAACTATGAATGCATCAGTGCACAATACACAGATTAGAGATTCTAGACATTTTTTCATTTTTAATTTCACAATAAAAAGATCTCAGAAAAACTAATTATCAAAATAAAAAAGATATGTGATAAATTCATTAAAAATAAAAAAGTAAATGTCCTCATGTAGCCTAGGTCGATGTCTCCATGTTTCTGTACATTGTGTACTGAGAGTACGCACAGCCTGCAAAGGTACACAATGAGCTGATAAAAGCTCCAAACAGGTAAATAGTCAGTGTCACTAATATGCACAAAGAGATAAGCTAAACCAGGTGAATTTACTGCAGAGTAAAAATATCTTAAAGTTAGAGGAAAAATACACCATCACCCAACGGGGATCTTATCAGAGGACACTGGGACAATCTGGCAACAGTCTGTAAGCAAACTATGAGATGATATGAGTCTGGATTAACGTATTATGCAGGCAAACGTTTAAGAAATAAAATGTATCTGAATGAGAGCGCTGTTTCAGGAATTTAACTGTTTTAATATGGAGATACGCTTTCATTTTTAACACAAAAAGATACAACAAATGAGCATCTTTTAGGTGCCTAGGATCATTTAACTGTATGGTGTTTACATGAAGATGTTCAACTACAACCCAATACTGGATTACATGAATGCATTAGTCCGCTTCTGAGCGTTTTAACTTTATATCATTTTGGACTAATGTGTTTGAATATAATTAACTGTGTAGCAAAGTGTGAATACACAATCTGGCAGAAGAAATAGATAAGCAGGTATGGCAGCAGGATAACTTTCAGTCAGCACGCTTACATTAAACTAAAAGGAAAGGCTTTTTAAACAGAAACAAGTGTTAGCTTTTAATCATTTTGTTTAGATACGCCTTGGTACACAAGAACTGTATAAAACAATATATAATACACCTATACATATACAAGGTTTTGATAATCATAACTATTAAAAAAGACATATCCCAAAAGCAAAATATACATTACTCCCGTCATTCACAGAGGAGCACTAACCTGTGTCAGAGAGCTGCAGACAGACAACGGCAGGTCAACCATTCGTAGGGCAGCAGTCTTAACAGACAGCTGGGAATGTGTCATTGTGGCACTCTATCCATGACTCGGTACCTCTGTTGTCCTCATCACCATGGCACTGGAGCTGAACAGGATGACAGTGGTAAACAACATGCATGGAGCTCGGTGGATCAGTAGGAGATAAAACCTTGGATGTGCACCGAGTAGAAGCCAGTCTGATTAAGTTTATACTGTAAATGTATTTGAAGAAAAATCTCCTCAAAGGACAAACAAATGAATACAGTGGTTGGTCATTTACAAAATTACAGCATTAACTGATAACCGCGATCAGACAGAGATGGAATTAAAGAGTTAAAATGGACTGAATTACACCTGAAAAAAGCTTCTGCCTGAGTACAAAGATTAGTTTGAGTTTTCACCTCTATGTTAACATGGTAAACCCACTCACTGTGCAGCTGTAAACTTCACGCTGACAAATATTTATCTGGCATGACAGCATGCAATATCCAATTAATCTGGCCCAAATTAACATAGAGATCACTTCATTTCAGCTGTTTTCTACCTGGCAGGAAATGTTAAATTATGTCACTCTTTTAATTCTGGTTTATTTTTTGCCCATTTGCATGTCTGCAAACATGAATAGAATCCTACGTCATAAATAGTTTTATTTGTTTGGGTTTTCCTGAGTATTACAGGAAATTGGTAAGGAAAAATTGCATATAAATCAATTTAAAAAGTAGGAATAGAACAATTAAATGTCTCCCTTTATTTAGTGTAGACATGCATACAATAATAATAATAATAAGAGTCACGATGCTAAGGTAGAAAAATACCAATATATTTAATATACCAAACTTAATATATTTTGCAACCTTTACTGAACAAGTTGAAAAAGTATACTGATAGAAATACTACTATATTTTAATGTGTACTATTTATACTAATGAAAATGTATTGTCACCCTATTTTTCTCCCCATAAATTTAGCTTCAGAGCTGGTGTATGTAAAAAAAAAAAAAGTAAAGCATTAAAAATGTTAAATGTTCCTTGTTATGCCAGTAAATAATGACTTTAATAATCAAAGTAATGACATTCGCTTTTATAACAGAAAAAAATCTAACAAATGGTCAATTTCTTTAAAAGGTTTTTCAAGCATGTAGTGAGGAATAACATCGCTATTTTTTAAAGGCAACAACCTCTGCAACAGAGTCGATATAATCACATTAGCACATGGTCGGAATTTGAATAGCACTTCTCGGCCTGTCTGAGCAGCTAAAAGCTAACTTAGATAACAAGGCTAATAACAGCTAGCACTCTAGCTACATTAGATAAATTAGCTCAAACTAAACAGCTTGACAGGCTCATTCTCATCGATCACCTCACTGAATGTGACACACTTAAGGCATAAGAACTTTCACCGGTACATTTTGAGGTTTGGCCAACAGACTGCTCGCGTGGTCCTGGTGGTTCAGCCGGTCCGCTGTCTGACCTCAGACCATAGACTACTCCAGCGAGTTGAAGGACTCGCTCAAGCTACACGCGCCAGTCCAGTTTGGCTTTCAAAATAAAAGCATGGGCCCTTCAACTGATTATTGTGGAGTTTCTGCGCCCCCTTCCGGTTTTCTTCAATATTACCATATGAGACGCGGTTTTCCTTCATAAAGATGATTATCAATATTATTATTATGAGTAGGCCTACTGTTGTTGTTGTTGTTAATAATAATAACAGTAATAATCATAATAAAAATAATAATAATAATTAAAAAAATTTAACTTTAGCTGTAAAATAGATAAACTGACATTTTAAATAATTTATTTAACTTTTTAAATCAGTTTTTAAAGAAATTTTAAAATTACACAACATGTTGACTAATGAAAGACATTATTTTCACTCTCACTCTTTACAATAAGGCTGATGATTGTGTATTTGTTCTTTTATTAGTCTTTATATTTATTTTCTAAATAATCTTCTCAGATTAAAAACGCAAACAAACAAACCAACAAAAACTGTTCAAAGTGAAAATATCTCCATCTAAATGCATTTTGACAATTCAGGAAAGATGCCATTAGGTTTGAAAGGCATTGTCTTTCTTTTCACACTGGAGATGGATTTATTAGTAATCAGGTTTATTCAAATTCAGCTTTATTAATCTTTAACTAAACAGGTGGAGGAGCAATGTGACAGAGCTGAGAATATGTGTCCACAACAGGATTTTGGATTCAATATGAGTTTTTACATTACAGATACGTTTAGATGATAATATTAGGTAATAATTTACAGCTTATACCAAGGCCATTCTTATAATATGTTCCTGCAATGATGTTAAAGTTTAAATACCATGAAAACAAAAGATAATACTCAGTAATATTGGGGAGGGTTTGTGAAGTTTTTTTAAAAACCGAAAAAGGAGGCGGGGCCATTTGTAACGTTAGCAACCACGCTGAGATACAGGCGCTGTTAGCGACACTGTGACGGATTGCCTTCTTAAATATGTATTCAGAAACGTATTTAATCTATATCTGACGCCTTAAGGACTGTTGGATCTTCAAGAGTAGCTGCGTTTGTTGTTATCGAGCCGGTAAGTATCGAAGCTGATCTTGTTTTTGGGTGCCACTGAGCTGCCGCTGACTCCAGTGTACTGTGGGATCGTCGGTTACCTTCATGAACGTTAGCAGGCTAATCAGTTAGCACGTTAACAGGGAGATGGTTATCGGTTATGGGCTATCACGCAGAAACATTATTTTTATATTTGCCACATATATTTATATATATATGTATTGCTTTTATTGAGATGGTCATTGTGAATGTTGGGACTAGCTCATTATAGGCTTCACTGAGCTACCACCATCGAGCTAATGCTAACAGCGAAAGATTGCGAGTCAGCCTGTGACGCTGTCATTGCCTCGCCTGCTTTTTGACAGTTCACTTTAAAGAGCACCAGACAAAACCAACGCAATCCACTTCTGAAACGTGAGCTGTTTTTTTCTCTGAAAACGAGCATAAGGATGTCTTTTAAAACTGCAGCACCCCCAAAAAGCCTAGTTCTTACTGAAAAATTGATACCCCAGACCTAGCTACCATTGACTTTCAGCTAAAACAGATAACGTCATATTTCAAGTCATTGGTTGGTTTACAACAATTCACCTGTAAAAGGATCAATGCTTTTTTAAAAAATGCATATGATTATTTAGGACAACTGGGGTTTTTGGAAGTGTGTGTGTGTGTGTGTGTGTGTGTGTGTGTAAGCCCCACCCAATTAGATATTTTGAGTAGGATTTAACTGAGGTGGAGAATATGTTGACATGCTCACACATACGAACAGAAAAATATATTTAAAATAAATAATTGAACAATTGCACATATCCTGAATTAAATATGTTTCTGTGGAGAGAAAATAACAGCTTAAATGTAGTGAAAGTACTCCCCAAGTTTATTAATATAAAAAAAACATCTGGATAGCATTTACTGATGCAGTGTGTAAGGGCTTTATTATTGCTACAGTTACATAAAGCAGACATAGTTTGAACTGTATCCAGTTTGTGAAAATAATATCTGCTTTTTAATGAGAAGTTTAATCCCCTTAACATTTCCTGAAGTGAAAAATGGGGGAAGTATTCAGGTAAACATCTCAGTCTTTCAAAGTGTGTCCCTGATTATTCAGTACTCTTTTTATTTTTTCAGGCTGTCAAAAGTTAAAACTTTGAACAGTACTAGATTAATCTTTAACAGGGTGTTATAGTTCAGGCATCCATAATACATTGTTTAAACAGTTAAACTTAAAATGAGCTAATAACAAACAATTGTTTACTATGGTGGAGCAGAAATCAAAATGTTTCTTTGTCAAATATGCAGAATGGAAAAGGAAGTAACATCAAATAAATACTGCTATACAACCCTTTGAAAAAAATTTACTATTTACTTTCCATTCCTGGCTTTTAATATCTTGGAACAATGTCATGTTGCCCATTTTAGATAATGAAAGGATGGTTTGTGATGGTAAGAGAGTTTTTACTGCTAGCTTAATAGTAAAATCACAAGCTGTGTATACTACTCGCTACTAGTGTTAACTGCTACCAGAAACACTGACTTTATTTTGCTTGACCTTTTAATGGGAAGTTCAGTCGAGTGTATTTACTATGAATAGAAATCTCACAGATCTTTTCTTTCAGCATTTCTAAGTCGATCCTTTCTATGAAAGTACAGATATGTAAAGCCCACTGATAAGACTTGGTGTTGATAAAGTAAAAAACAGATATATCGACTTGCACCTTGTGAACATGAACTTTAAGTCTGTTGCGTTTATGCTAATCTTTCTATTGACCTGTTGTTGGGAAGCAGGTTGTGCTTAAATGTCCTCCTAACAGCAGAGTAAAGTTCGAGCTTTATTCTTTAAAAAAACAACAAAAAGTAACAAAAACCTGAATGAAAGGGTGGGTTGCAGTTTGCCTTCCACTTTTTTTTTTAAGTAGAAGGAAGTTTTATTTAGGTAAAGAGATATTAGTCACTACATTAACTGTCTCTTGTTTTTAACTGTAAATATTGAAGTATTACATTTGGCTGTGGCAATCAGAAAACATTAGCGAGCTGATAAATGCTTTGTCACTGTATTACCATTTATGTTATGCAGTGGAGTTGCTTTATTATTGTTTTTATTAAAGATATTACTTTTTAATTTGTTTTTTTTTGTGAATAGACTCTGGTCCATTGAGAATATGGAAACCATTTGCTCAACTGCTGTTATTTAATTACTCCAGAGGTGTGTGATTTCTGCACACTTTAAGGTGCTTGGAACAAAAAACCTTTGACAGATTGACCCAGAGTAACCTATGTCCTCTGTCGCTACCGTTGCTCTTCTATTGGCTTCAAAGATGCCAAGCAGATAAAAACCTCGTGGCCTTTTCATGAGGCATGGTATTAAAAAGGTCCACTACTTTCTTATTATTATTTCAGGCACTTCACAGGCATCAGTTTGTGCCAATTTATGATAAATAGACTAGTTAAGGAAAACCAACAGATTGCATCTAATCTTGTCTTGCACTGCAACTTCTCTCAATTGACTTGTTTTTGGAAACAGGTTGTGATTAAATGTCCTTTTTTTGGTTTTAAGGATAAATGCCTGGCTGTGAGAGGAGGAGGTAAAATAGCATACAAGAATATAATTTATGCTCATAGTTTGTGATTATTTGCATTTGATTTAATTCTCTATGCTTCTGATTCTGTTCTGAGGAATTCATAAGAAATCCATTCGATCAATAGCTGCTTTTACCTATTTGGCTCCTGCTGGATTTCTTCTTTTCCATTAAATCACCAGGAATGGATATATGAGGTGTGTGTACATTTTTATGTTAGCCACTGCATTATTTTTTTAATGAGCTTTAGCTAAACCAACTAGCGACTGTAGGCCTGAAAAAAAAAAGCACATGCGATCAAAATCTGCAACAGGTATTTACAAAACACAGGTTCATCTATCATGCCATGCAAATCACACATTTGGGTGTGTCAGCATGTTCTGGCTCGGTGAGTTATTGACAGCTCCTTCTTGATTCACTGCTTAGCAAGTCATTGTCTGATAATTAAAGGAAGGTTTATATCACGCAGGCATTTGAAAGCCTAACTCACTGGGTTACTGCAGCATGACTGTTGTTTCCATTTCTGATGTCCAGAATCCAATGACAGGTTAATAAACATGCTCTAGAAACAAGCAGTTCCTCTTTTGTTTTATTCAAGAAGTCACGCGACTCAAAATGCAAGTTTTGCACTGAACGTTGTTATTCTTTTTCCTCTCTTTTCCTCAGAGCGGTCGGTCAGTGAGCGATGCCGCCAGCATCCAGCTGTGACTGCCCCCACCTGGACTGTGTGGGAGAGATCACAAAGGAGGAACTTATTCAGAAGTCCCATGTGAGATACCCTGTTTCCTAACCTTTCCCACCCTCCTCTTATCTTTACTGTTTTAATAAGTCATTTATTGTACTGTAGCTTCGTAAAGTCTCACTATTAACCATACATCATCATGTCTTTCTAGGGCCAGTGTCAAGACTGTAAAGTCAGAGGACCAAATCTGTGGGCGTGTTTGGAGGTAATGCAATTCTTTCCAAGGTTGAAAATCTGACTGTGTGAAATACTATCTCCTCACACTTTGTCTTTGTTTTATTTTTTTTTTAACACCTCTGCATCCTCTGCTTGCTTATCTTGTTTTTTTTTTCTTTCTAGAACGGCTGTGCATATGTGGGCTGTGGAGAATCTCACACCGACCACAGCACTGTCCACTCGCAGGTGAGAGATCTCAGAACCTTCTAGATGCCTTTCAGCTCAGCTGTAATGCTTTAACGGGAAGAAAGTGATGAATGGAGGGTCTCTTTTTGTGATGTTAAATTGGAAATGGATGTAATCAAAAGAGGGAGATATCAAGTAGAGTAGCAGAGGAGGCACAGATGGCAGTGCATGACAGGAGTACCACATCGGTGTCCCAGGAGTCAGCACTTGGAATAAAACTGCCTCAAGTACTGCTTTTATATTTAACGCTTTTTCACTCTCTGATCACAGAAGCATGCACGTGCATCTTTTAGCTTTTTGAAGTGCACGCACTATTTAAAACCACCAGGCCTCCTCTCTGTGCCTCCACATTCAGTTCAGTTTCAGCAGTGGATCATCCATTATTAATTGCCATTCCTCAGGGAAGTGGGGGAGATTCAGTAGTGCTGTCAGCTCCATGGTTACAGTGTCTATTCCTCCTAGATACTCTGCAGTTCACTCAGCCCCTGGTGTCGTGGTTGTTGACTAAGGCTTTTTCCCATAGCACAGTAGAGCCAAATGGGGTTAGGAGCATGAACAGTTCTTCTTAAACAAAAGGCTAAGTTCATTTACTGTGCATAGTTGTGACTACGGCAACGCAAATCCAAACCTTGGGCCTGTTGAATGCTAACATCTTAAAAAGTGGTGCTCTGTGGTTAGATGTATGCTGGTTTTATTGCATGGTATCTACATCTTATATGATTGGAGACCATGCTTTAAGTAGTCCTGATGAAACCGAAATGGAAAGAAAGATTTGCATCTCTTATTGTACAAGGAGCAATTGGATCAGATGCTCTGTAGTCTGTAGGAATGAGGATCTGCTCATCAAACTGTTCCAGGAGAAAATAGGATTATTTCTGAAATTGGAGGTTAAAAATGACACTGAAGCTCAGATTCTGGTATAAAGGGAAATGGTATGCACAAAAAGAATTTCTTTCATTTTTAATGTAAAACATTATTATACGTAAAAAAAAAAAACTTGTGAAACAAATGTAGAAATCCTACATCCTTTTGCAGAGAAGGGATTTAAGTCTTACGGTTGTTTTAGAGCTGCTCGTCGTTAGTGAGTTTTGCTTTGTGAATTTCTGCAAATCCACTAAAAGAGCCGCCCTGAGAAGCACGGTGACTACTTGTGTCTGCTATTACTTATTGATATGAGGCCTGAATGCTGAAGGATAGAGAGGTAGAGAAGATCTGTCGAATTTATTTATTTTCTTGTAATTTAAATAATAAAACCAGACCTAACCTGCTTCTTTCCTATGAGGACTTCACACCGTAGCAGATATTGGACTGACACAAGCATTGCATCAGCTTACCTGCTGCTTTTGTTACAGTTTCTATATTTGCAAGAACATGACAAAAGTTGTTCAGATAGGTTTTAATACACCTTACCTTATTATTGTCAGTGCAGGGGTGTGCTGCATTAAGACTTATTTCAATTTCATTTGCTGTTTTACAAGCTTAGGATATATGAGCCTTAAATGATAAATCTTGGTCAAATAAAACTCCCAGGTTTCTTACAGTAGAACTAGAGGATACACTGACACCATTCAGGGCAATTATCTGGTCGGAGAGGGCACCTCTCAGGTTTTTAGGACCTAGTATAATGACCTCTGTTTTTTCTGGGTTCAAGAGGAGATAATTGTCTTCCAGGTCTTTTTGTCTTTCACATGAGCTAAGCTTCTCAACTGGGTCCATCTGGTCAGGTTTAATTAATAAATACAACTGTGTATCATCAGCGTAACAGTGGATATTAATGCAGTGTTTTCTGAATATGTTTCCTAATGGCAGAATGAAAAGCGTGAACAAAATAGGTCCAAGAACTGAGCCTTGTGGCACTCCATAGTTTACTTTAGTGCACATTTAGCTTGCAATGCCTTGTGGTAACAGCTTGGGTAAATACATTTCCTGCAGCTGGAGCCTTTTTAAATTTGATTCTCTGTTATGTTTCCCTTTATGAATTATTTAAATGGAGTATTTTGGGGGGACTGTGCTCTGTCTGATGTGTCACCTCTGCCATATCAGCCATGTCCTGCTGTGGGGAGGCTAATGCAGGCCTGATGAATAATACAGTCTGCTGGTTGGCTACTGCTCACGTTCAGCCTCAATTCAACTTGCTAGACTTCCTGCCCCTATAAGTCGAGCTGGCTGAGATAAACATTTTATTTAAAAAAGGAAATAGGACAATTTATACTTATTACATGTTAACATAACCACCAATACGTGGGGCTAAATCACTAGTTAGACTCTTCTTCGCTGTTGTTCCTCAGTGGTGGAACGAACCAAGCTCTGTCTGGTCTGCAGAGTCCTTATCTACTTTTAAGGCAAAGCCAAAAGGTGCATTTCTGGGTTGACCTCTGCTTATAGAGGAAGCATGTGCAGGCCAGTTACTCGTCACATGGGAACAATCGGTACATCTCTGCTCAGCACTGAAAAATCTGAATACGGGTAGATGTACTGTTTCACACCTAGTAGACACAGCGACCCCGTGACAGACTGATGGAAACACAATCTGTACCAATGGCCTCTCAGACTACCAACCATTCATACACATTCATATACCATGATGCTGAAACTGCTGCCAATGACATAAGGAGAGATTGACTGGGGAGTAGAAGTGTAGCTCCCCAGCGTTACCCTCAACCCAGTCAATGAGTAGGGAATGGCTGCTTATAAAAACAACTTTATTTGATGAATATATACTTATTTGTGTACAGGAGACGAGGCACAACCTCACTGTGAATTTGACCACGCTAAGAGTGTGGTGCTATGCCTGCGGCAAAGAGGTTTTCCTGGAGCGTAAACTGGGTCCGCATCCGCCCCACGCCAACGTCAAACCCCTCCCTTTAACGCAGAACGCTAGCCAGGTAAGAGCCCCATTTCCTTTTTTCTTAAAAAAAAAAATATATATATATATATTTGTGTTTTATATAAGATTGTATCGCATCTACAATGTGCTTGTTTTAATTTGCAGAGCAGGTTGAATGAACTGCTGTAGCCATACTGCTTTCTTTACTGCATCATCACAACAATGTGAATGAACAGGAGAAACCTTTGATTCTCTGACTCTGTAGCACTGGTTATTAACTTACTCAATACAATTTGTTTGTGCTTTTGTTGCAGGACAACATCAGGACCCCTGGGAGCCCAACCTCTCTGAGAGTGCCCTCTAATGGAGCCTGTGAGGATCTAGACATGGAGACAGAGGAGGAGGACGACTTGCGTACCAGAGGTTAGCTTTGGCAGATAATCTCTTCAGCTTGTTGCTACATGAATCACACAAATGCATAGTTTAATTTAGTTGTGCATAAAATATATTCAGCAATAAAACATTATTTTGTGTTTATAAAATCTACTTATATGTAGTATTTGTTCCTTCTAGCAGCAAAATGGCAAAAAAGGGATATTCTTTGTTGTGGCCCAGCTAATAATATCTGCTTCATAAACATTCACTGTGTATTTATACAAAATGTCCAAATCAAGAGTCCCTTCTTCTCTTTGGTCAATCTAATAATTATAATAATACTTTCAAAAACCAAAGCAGTGGTTTAACTACAGCTCCATTATCTTTAATTCAACTTTGACTAAATTAAAAATGAACACCTGGAACAGAGGAGAGCAGCTAGCAGCAGTGGATGTCAAAGCAATGGCCATGATTTGAATAGAAAAAGGGCAGTAAATAAAGCTTTTATAGGCTCAGACAAACCAAGCAGGCATCAAAGAACTGGAGCTGATGGGGGGGGGGAAAAATAGCTGATGTGTTGCCTCACCTTTCCTCAAGCTGTATCATGGCAACCATCCGAAAATCTCCTTCTGAATATTAAATTTCTTCCATTGGATTAAAAAAAAAAATCTGCTACAGCTATATGTCACCTTCTGATTTCTTAGTGTTTGCAGCAGTGTTTAAGAACTACACATACGATGTGGCATCGTCTTTGAGTTCTTTGCTTATTAATTATTATAATCTCAGGATCCTTAGCTGCAGCTGTTTGCAGCAGTGTAGATCTTAGATGAACTGAAATGGAGATACAGAGATGATAACCTCCATGTAAACAATATTTTCATGTGAGAGCTATGAGACGCACACGAGCTCCACCTAGCAGCATATGTCATGTTAAAGCTCACGCCGTGCTGCACAGATGGCCACAATCACTGCAATGATGACATGTTTCATTAATAAACATCACATGATCATAGAGCAGAGTAACTAAGCTTGATGGAATAATATAAATCAGGATAATAGGCTGCTCATACGAGGTTAAATGCTTTTAAAATGACATTTCTTCCTCCCATATGGAAGCAAAAGTGGGAACTGGTGAATGCTGTGATGAAGAAAGACATTCTCAGTAGTGATAGTCATTTAGTCAAGGTAGGGATTGTTTCCACTGCTAAAAGATTACAGCAAAAGTGGTTCCAAATCTGTACAGAGTACAGCCACCAAAGCAGCTGGAATATGGCAGGTTGCCACTGAAATGGGATGACGTTCACATGTAGACGCTTTCTACCTGCCAGCAAAATATACGAGTATTTGATGAGAAGCTTGTTTTAACTTGGTGTTTGTGCTCCGTCTCCTTCAGGTCTGACAGGGCTGAAGAATATAGGAAACACTTGCTACATGAATGCTGCCCTTCAGGCTCTGTCCAACTGGTGAGACCTCTATTTTTTTTACCCCCTTTTGTTTGCCTTATGTATGTCTACCCCAATCAACCTCTTTGTCTTCCTCTACGCACCCCGATGTGGTTTTCTAGTTCATTTCTTCTTGTAGCTCACCCTTGTACCACACCTTTTCTGTAGCCATTTGCAGCTTTCTTCTCTGCCCCCTTTGCAGACTGTGAGAAAAGGCCACGGCTGTGTTCATTTGGGAGAGTGATGGCTAAGTGAGAATTGGTGCAGTGCACCATTTGATACGCCAGAAATGGCCTTTTGTTGCTCCCTGTAGACTCTTCTGTTACAAATCAACACCTTCTCACTCTTTATGTCTTCTTCTTCCTTTCCCCTCTCACAGTCTGTCTTCCAGTCGGCCATGTTTTTAATGTTTTTTTTCGAAGTGGCAGTTCATCTGTTTACTACCTTATTCATTTCCCTTTCTGCCCATTGGGTTTAACGCTTCTTATAATGAGCAAGATGATGCCAACCCTTGTGCAAATCAAAATAGTTAAAGATGCGGGTCAAAATTTGCAATCTAAATCATGTTCCAAATATAGGAAGATCTGAGTCACACAGCTGCAGGAGGAGGGAGCCTTTCTGAAACTCTCCTTTCATCTGTTTGTGCGAGAGCTGCTCCTCTCAGTTACCACCGGGTCATTATTCAGTCCAAAGGACTTTTCTCTTGCCAGAGGAAGGCAGCACTCCATGTCTTATTCGTTCTCTTCTTCGTCTCTTTCTCGCTAATTCCTGTTCGTTCTGTAGCTGTCGAGTAAAATCCCCTCAGCTGCTTTTCTTTTCGCTCATTCTGATGTCCTGCAGCTTTTGGCTGTGTGAGGAAGCTCATCTCCAAATGTACGGTGCCCCTCTGCAAGTGAAATAAGAATTCACAGGTTAAAGATAACATTGTGGAAGCAATGCAAGCCTAAACAACTTATTGTCTCCCACATTTGTGTATGAGATGATAAAAGCACTGGAGCCTCATTTATAAAGCTTGCTTATGCAAAAAACGGGCCAGAAAATTGCATAAATTCTCTACTAAGCCAAGTTTGGAATTTATACAAATAAGATCATACATTTAAGCCACGTTAAACCATGTTTGTTATCATTCACATAAGATTTTTATATCATTATAATCAAAAACACAAAAACATGGATTATTATATACATACTTTAAATCAGGTATTTATTCCATAAATACATATTTAAGCATCCGAGCTCATTATGATCATACTAAATATAACGTTGCTTTGGTGTTTACTGGTACATGAACTGTGTTTACTGGGTAAGGACATAAATATTGCAGTGAAATGCGCAGTGAGCTTTCGCCACTTACACACTAACAGTAGTATCAGGATGGGAGATTGTTTAGGAACACAAATATTTCCAGTTAATGTAGCTACAAGTTATTTGTGACATGAATATGGTTCATTGTTCCCGGTATGCTGGGTCCATTCATTCATCCTGCTGCCCAGCAGTGTGGAGAACAAGCTGCAGGTAGAGGTTGCATGCGATGGCTGCTCCAGGTGACATACGCTGACTCCTCAAGCTGTCGCTCTACTGTGGAGCAAGCCATCGACATCTTCGCCTCCACCTTGGGATCCAACCATGATTTGTTTTTTCTGGCACAGACGTCTTCATCACAATAACATTTACAGCTGCAGCAACGGGTTGCCACTCGCGGTTGTTACGCCACAACTATGACCTGCAAACAGGAAGTACCGACATCAGTCTGGGAAAAGTAAAGTGTACGTGTCCTCTCAGTGCCATGATTCACCGTAATTTACCTGCGCAGCCTTTTCAGCAAGGTTGTGATTTATAAAAGGAAACTGTGTGAATCTATGCATAAGCAGTTTTATAAATCAGACTTTTAACTTGGCGTAGCAACTTTTTTGTTTTTTGTGCGCGAGTACATTTCTAGTAGAGAT
>JBAMIG010000008.1:19136142-19159517 GCA_037177335.1 Kiunga ballochi
AGTTTTATAAATCAGACTTTTAACTTGGCGTAGCAACTTTTTTGTTTTTTGTGCGCGAGTACATTTCTAGTAGAGATTCTACGCAAAGTCTTATAAATGAGGCTCCTGATCTTTAAATGATTAAGTGATAAAAAGGGATGTATAATGAGTATAAAACAAAGGTATGAATTTGCAATCTTTTTGGTGAATGTAATCACATAATTTCACTCGTTTTCGTTTTTTTTTCAAGAAATACTGATTAAAAGCTTTGTTTTTCCTTATACCCATCCCTTTTTCTCATTACAGCCCACCGTTGACACAGTTTTTTCTCGAATGTGGGGGCATGGTGAGAACAGACAAAAAGCCTGCCCTCTGCAAAAGCTACCAGAAGCTGGTTTCAGACTTGTGGCATAAGAACAGGTTGGTATTTATCATTCATCTGAGCAATCTTTAAATACGTAACATTAATACATTTGCAAGCCATGATTTATGAGTTCAGATGCAATTTTTAGTTCTGTTTCAGTCATATGTGGTGATAGAGGGATTGTTATCTGCTAGAAATCCATTTTCCCTCCCTGTATAATATAAAGTGTGACTGCAGCCTGTTTGCTCTTATGACAGACCGTCTTATGTGATCCCGACCAACTTGTTCCAGGGGATCAAAGCCATAAATCCCATGTTCAGAGGATACTCTCAGCAGGTGAGTCATCCCATGTCGTTTCCAGGCAAATTCGGCTTTTAAATAAGTGTTTCTGTGAATTGATTAGATGCAAATTTACTGCAGATTTACAGATTTTTTCAGATGTAGATTTACTGCCCCGTTTGAGGATTATGATTTTTTTTTTTTATCGTTCTTTACAAAAAGAATAAGATAAAAAAAAGAACAAATCTTGATTAAAATATTTTTTTATAGTAGGAATCAGAATTAAGTTAGTTTGAGCTCATCATAGAAAGTTTAATCCAGTTATAAATATAATTACTTTATAGCCACACCAAAATCCTTGCATTAAGCCTTACATGTCTTGGTTTGATTCAACGTGGTGCTTGAAAGCAAAACTAATTCACTACAAACATGAAGGGTTTGCAGAGATGTTAAACTGAAGCACTTCTTGTCTTTATCCAGTGCCTTAGTAATGCTTCAAGTGTGCCTCCTGCCTCTATGCTCAGTGTTTGCTTAGAGGAGATAGCTGAGAAATATTGATTTGTCACGCCATGCTGGGCTGCACAGGCCTGGATTTCGACTTGCTATGAATGAAATTAACATGCCAGCTTCTGGGAAAGGAGAGTTAATTTGGCTTGAAGCTGGAGATTGGATTTCTGAGGTTCGTTAAGTTTGATTACACATTCATGAATGTTTGCTTTTGGATTTTGTGATCCAGACTTGAGATGAAGGTGAAATGGTGTTTGTGTGTAATTTGGGACATTAGGGAAGAGAAATCTTTACTCTGTTTATTTCTCTTTTATAACATATATTTCAATATTTTTATTCTCATAACAGGAAATAAACTCTTTGCTTTCCAGACATCAGGAACCAAAAAGAACAAAAATCTGTGTCTGCAAGAAATAATGAGTGATTTTCTCCTTCTGGACCTTCAGGACTCCCAGGAGTTTCTGCGCTGTTTGATGGATCAGCTTCACGAGGAACTCAAGGAATCTGTGCCTGAGCCGTATGACCAGTCCAGCGGCATCGCAGTGGACGGTGTCCATGAGGAGGACAACCACAGCCAGTCAGATAATGACTTCCAGTCATGCGAGTCGTGTGGCAACAGCGACAGGGCCGATAATGAAGTGCAGGGTGGGAATGTTCTCATGGAAGACACGAACGAGGCAGAGATGTTGATTCCTGATCCCGATGAGATCCAGGCTAACAGGGAGTGGCAGAAGGAGAAGAACATGATCAATGATTTTTATCGCTCTGGGGTGAACGGTGTGATGGGTGGAAGCACTGGAGCAGACATTGACAAAGACGTTGACACCACCACTGAGGCCACGCCGATCATTAGCAGCCAAGGAGCCATCAAGATTCAAGCTCGGTCATCAGGTAAGAGTATTGAAATCCGACCCGCTAACGCACTTTGTTTCCTGGCTTTTACAGTTTATAAGCTAAAAGCAGATGTTCTTGCCAACAGATTGCTTTCCAGATATCCAAATTTCCAACACTACAAGGCCGCAAAGTCCAGTCCACTTGGAAGGACATGTCCCTAAAATGTCCAGCAGCCCACCCAAAGCCACCTCTGTCTGGCCCAGTCTGAACCCTGCTCACAAGAAAGGTACAAAACTTTTGTTGGCAGGAATTGAATGATAAACTGAGCCCTATTATGAGACACACACGTTCCGAAATGGAAACCTGGAAAGAAACATTATCCCCTGTCTGACCCTTTTGTTAGACATACTTAGCTGTAAATCAGTATTTCTGTCTCTCTGCTCCCTAACAGCAGTCACCACATTCACACCACCAAAGAACAAGCGTCAGAAGAAATACCGCAGTGTCATTTCCGATGTCTTTGATGGGACCATCGTCAGCTCAGTTCAGTGCCTCACCTGCGATCGGGTCAGTGTGACCGTGTGCTGCTTCTTTTTATACCGCGCCGTCTTTCACCTCTGTGTGTCCTCGCTGGCCTTGAGATTGGGTGTGCAGTAGTAACGGGGAAATGACAAAAAAGCCGATCTCACACAGCTCTGATGGTTTTTACACATTCATAGTTGCAATATGAAATCAACTGTAAGGGCAATATTCTGCTTTAATTTAACGAGATATTAAAGCATGACCTAAGCTAAAACATAACCGTCTGCAACTGTCAGGTGTCTGTGACCCTGGAGAACTTCCAGGATATA
This sequence comes from Kiunga ballochi, assembly GCA_037177335.1. Lineage (NCBI taxonomy): Eukaryota > Metazoa > Chordata > Actinopteri > Atheriniformes > Pseudomugilidae > Kiunga > Kiunga ballochi. The sequence goes on from JBAMIG010000008.1 coordinate 19,138,957, forward strand.
TCGTTGCCCATTCCCGGGAAGGAAGACTTGGCCAAGCTCCACTCATCCACCCACCAGACGTCCCTGGTAAAAGCTGGCTCCTGCGGGGAAGCGTATGCACCTCAAGGCTGGATCGCATTCGTCATGGAATACATCAAGAGGTCTGTGAAACATGTAGAGTATTGATCTAAATCACCTACTGAACACCAGTTGTATAAAATAAACATGTTTGTTTTCTAGCTGGTTTTGGGGTCCGGTGGTTACGCTACAAGACTGCCTTGCAGCTTTCTTTGCGAGGGATGAACTAAAGGGTAAGCAATAGCGTGGAAAAGGGATTTGTTTCTAACACAACCGTCAAAATTGGTATCTCAATAACTGTTCATTGTTTCCCAGGAGACAATATGTACAGCTGTGAAAAATGCAAGAAGTGAGTCATTTTCTTGTTTTTTTTTCTTAAAAATAAACAAGATAATTTTCTACACAGTAATAGCGGAGAATAGTGACATCCTGTAATGTTTTCCTCTTTGTCTTTTTGCCTCTTTATGCTTCTAGGTTACGAAATGGGGTCAAATTTTGTAAAATGCAAAATTTGCCGGAGGTACAATCAGCTCTATCTCGCATCTGTTTCCATTCTGTCTCAAAGGATTTTTCTCATATATGACTGAATTGAATTTTCCCTCCACTCCAGATCTTGTGTATTCACTTGAAGCGCTTCAGACATGAACTAATGTTCTCCACCAAGATAAGCACCCATGTGTCTTTCCCACTCGAGGGCTTGGATCTGCAGCCTTTTCTGGCCAAAGACAGCTCTGCCCAGACCACCAACTATGACCTGCTGTCAGTCATCTGTCACCATGGCACTGCCAGCAGTGAGTGGGAACAGTAACTCCTCTTTCTGCATGAGACTGGGGCAGCTGCCATTAGTTGGCTCATATGGACCTCCTGAATTCATTAAGCCTGCACATAAAATTCACATGTACTTGTTAGATTTAGCAAATAGTGCTCTCACACATCCCTCCCTGTCTGATCCTAGGTGGCCATTACATAGCGTACTGCAGGAATGATATGAATAATCTGTGGTATGAATTTGATGACCAAAGTGTGACCGAGGTGTCTGAATCCTGTGTCCAGAACGCCGAGGCTTACGTGCTCTTCTATAAGTAAGCATCAGACATGTTTTCTAACCCTGTTAGCCGCCGTTGCATTTTTAAAAATTCAGAGTCATTTTGGTCATTTCACTGGTGAATAATGTGTTCTGTTTCTGTGGCAGAAAGAGCAACGAGGACGCAGTGAAGGAACGTAGGAGGGTGTCGGGCTTACTCAACATGATGGAGCCCAGCCTTCTGCAGTTTTACATCTCCCGCCAGTGGCTCAACAAGTTCAAGACCTTCGCTGAGCCGGGACCCATTTCCAATGACGACTTTTTGTGTGGACATGGAGGTTCGTATGACACGCTAGTACTAAAAACCACTCCAGAGTCAAACTGCATTTTTATTTTTCTCTGTTTTCTGTCAATTCACTCTGCTTTATGCAGATGATATGTTTTTCTTTTCACTGCAACTCAATTCTGTGTGGCGCTGGAAATGAAGCAGAGTTAAACAGAGGATGTCTTTTATAGCGTTTCCTTGTTTCGTATGACATACCGGGTTTAATTATGCTTTCATTGCAGATCAATAAGAAATACTTAATGAAATGTTCAGGAGGAGGAGTCTGTATTTTATGTCTGGAGACAACGCATAGTTCTCACCTCCCAAGACGAACTCGTTTTTATTTTACAAAGATATTTATAAGGTTATTTTGTCCTCATCAGCTTAATTAGCAGAGCGCTGTGGATGAGTTTATTAATGTATAGTTATCACTTATTTAACCAGCAGGGTTTGGCATTGGTGAGTTAGTCTCAAAGGAGCTTGAGAGGGAAATATCATGTTTAATCCAGCTATTTAAAACTGGATTCTAACCAATGAGATGTTCTCAAAAGTCCCAGAAGAGACTGGAAATGGTTGAAACGTCTGTTTTCTATGAGTTAAAAAACACAAGATCATACATAGAGGCTTTTATTTGAACCTGTCTGTAATTGTCTGACCCTTATGGAAAGCTCTATTCCAAAGCAAAAACGATATTAAACAATGAGATCTTGCTGGCTGAGTACTAACAACCATGATAAGACATGGTTTTTGGGATGTGTCATCCTAAAGGGTAACCAATTGTGTTTCATCTATTAAGAATCTCAGTGATTAAAAGGATCCATAGTATTTCACAAGCAAAAACACTTTTTCTGGAGCAGATTTTTCCTTTTTTTCCTTTAAAGTCTGCAGCTTTTCCATTCTGGTGTGTGTGTGTGTGTGTGTGCATGTGTGTGTGTGTGTGTGCGTATAGACACAGTCATTTCTTTTGAAACATTACATGTGATGTTGTGATGTGCTTCATCAGGTGTGCCTCCCAACAAAGCCTCATTTATCGATGACCTGGTAGTGATGCTGCCACAGAATGTGTGGGATCATCTTTACAGCAGGTATGCCCACCTGTGGGATTTCATTTACCTGTAATCAGATCAACATCACAATGTTTTTATAGGGCAAATGTAATATTTCCCCTGTTGTATTGCCTTCAGATACGGAGGGGGGCCAGCTGTTAACCACCTGTATGTCTGCCACACGTGTCAGATTGAGATAGAGAAACTAGAAAAACGGCGAAAGTCTGAGCTGGACATGTTTGTCAGGGTGAGCCTTCCTCTGCATCCATTTACCATCAGAGCTGTAACGGTGACTGAGCGAGCAGCACAGCAGACACGTCTTCTATCAGACACAATAAAAATAGATGTGAGGGATAATGCATTGTGAGCCTCTGTGCAGTCAGGACTAATGGGTGTGTATAAGCCTATTCTCCAGTCTGTTTAACTAGTTGATAGGCTGCATGTGTAGGAGCTCTTCACCCCGGAGAAGAGTGGGACAGATAAAAGCCTTATCATGAATGCATTGAGACAGATGCAGCTGTTAATGCCTGCATGGTGTGCCCACTCACACAGTTGCTGCTGAGACAAGAGATAAGTGTTTTATGTGTGTGTGTGTGTGTGTGTGTGTGTGTGTAAAAGAAAAGGTTTCAGTGAGCTAACACTAAATCAGAGGGAAATTGCATTGTGTTTTTTTACGAGAACGTTAAAATTGGTGCAGCGGTGTGTTAAGACTGTCCTCTAATTAGAATAACTGCCTGAGAAAATTGATTGGGTTTCCTTTTTTTTCTTCTTCTTCTTTCAATCCTTTCATCCTCACTTGTTTTTCTCCTGCACCCACCCATCTATCCCTCCTCTTTCTCCTCCCCATCCCTTCAAGTCCTTTTTCCTCCCTCTTGTCTCTATCGCTCACTCCTCCCCCACTTCCTCTCTCCTTTTCCTCCCTCTGTAGCTGAACAAGGCGTTCCAGGAGGAGGAGACTCCGGTGGCCATATACTGCATCAGCATGCAGTGGTTTCGTGAGTGGGAGGGCTTTGTCAAAGGAAAAGACAATGGTAATTGGACTGAAGTGTCCCTCCTCCCCTCCCTGTAGCGTTATTTAAATGTCTGGTTAAAAAGGTAATTGTCTCCCATGTGACGCCTGGTATGTGCTGGTGGTTTAATTTAATGTGGGAATAACTATTTGTGCAATTTGATGAGGATTTTGCTTCTAAATAAATAGTTTGGAATATAAGTTATTTGGGAAATGGGGCAGAAACGTTGTTATTCAAAAGGAACTCCAAAATCTAAATGTCTGGGAAGGTGACTGTGGATTCCCTTTTTTCTTTCCGTCTGGATTTATCTTCAAAGAATCCGCTCCCGTCTCCAGAAATGGGGTTCTCTGCTGCTACAGTGGAATAAATAGATTTTTATTTGCTTCATTTCATGCTTTGTATTGTCATATCTATTTATATCGACTTGTTTCTGCCTGCAAATATCTGTAGTAAATGGGAAATCCAAAAAGCTTCGACTGACGGAGACATTTGCTGTTTTAGCATCACTGCTCTTTTAGTCATTTTGACCTGAACATCCATGTATTAATAAATCCTTCCTTTATTTTGTCTGTTCTTATATTTTAGATCCACCAGGTCCCATTGATAATGCCAAGATCACAGTCAACAAGAACGGTCATTTAATTCTCAAACAAGGTGAATCTTTTTTTTTTTTTAAGATATTGTATTAATTTCCTACTGCATTAAATTCTTCGTTTAGAGATCGTACGAAGCCTAAAACGGGATTTTGTGAATATTTGACGAATTTGACGTTTTTGCGCTGGCTTTGATCCTGCAGGGGCGGATTCGGGGCAGATCTCTGAGGAGACGTGGAACTTCCTCCACTCCATCTACGGCGGCGGCCCGCTGGTAACGGTGCGGCCAAACGTCAGCCACCAGGAAGCCGACACATCACAGTCAGAGGAGAAGATCGAGATGGAGACGCGCTCAGTTTAATCAAAGCACTCGACAGTAAACAACAAGAAAACTAAAAAGAAGCCTTTTTATTTTGCACTTGACTTTATTTCAAAAAGCATTCAAGCAAAGGACCTCATTTAACTCTATGTGGCAGCCTATAACCGGCCCGGAAAGGTTCGTCTTGTTGTACAAATCTGTATAAAGAGCTCTTAAATTTTTATTAGCACTGTTAGAATTCATGTCAGGTTGTTTTTTTTCCAGAAATGAACATTTAAATTGTGTGCAGCTAAAAAAAAAAAAAAAAAATCCTCTGAATGCCATATTTTGTTTTCTCGACCAAATGAGCACATTTATTGTATGTTCGTGCATTGCTGACACTGATAAAAAAATACACCTTGCTGTAGATAAATCACACATTTTTCCTGTTTTAAGAGAAAACTGTCCACTGTACGGGATGGAGAGCAAAGCGTGACACTTTAAGTGATGGATATCAAAAAGGTTATGAAGGGACTCGTTTCTGGCTCGTCTCAGGAATGACTTGTTTTTGCACTGTTCTGTATGAAGTACAAATAGGCATCACCTGAACAGGTGTCTGGTTTGTATTTGAATGTATCTGTACTGTTGGTCAAGAATCTGCACTTAAGTGATTTAATTACGATGTCAACAGATTTCTTTTTTTCTGTAGGAAATATGTGGCAGACAGACTATAATGAACGCATGCTTAACACTCAAGCACAATCTGAACATCACATGTAATAATTGCATGGAAATGCAAAGCTGCTCATAAAATGTGCACGCGATCCGGATCTATGTTAGCTCAATTGTAAAGCCTAGAAAGCATATTGTGGTATGTAATGAGCATCATCAGCAAGCTAATTAATTAAAGGTATTATTTTTGTGTATGGGCATGGTGTAGCTTAATGTGCTGGCTGATGGCTCAACTGAATGCTGTACTCCAAACTGATGCATTTAAGTGAGATCTGTCCTAATTTTTGCTGGCTGACACTATTAAAACTCAATGAAAACATGTTGAATATTCCCCCCCTCCCCTTGATTTTTGTTGTTACTATTAGCTGATTTGGAGGATAAACAAGGGGGGAAACTCAACCGCAGTGTTGTCTGTGATTTAAAGTTTATTTAACGGTCATAAATTGGCAAGGTGACAGGCGAGGTTGTCTGCCTGGAAGTGCTGTTGGTAGGGACAAAAATGTACAGGATAGTGTTGCATTTTGACGAGAGTGGCTGAGTCGGCTCACACCCCGACTAGTTGACTGGATTGAAAACATGGCTGCGGCCGAGCGTGCTGCAAATTTACGGAAGTGAGGTATGTTTAATTCTTAAGCTTCAAAAGCTGTTTTGAAGTGTGCCTCCTGTTGAGTTCTTGTAGTAAAACATATGCAACAACTTGAATTAACTAGTCAACCAAAAATGTGTATGGGCGTAATTTCGGCTACACACTCATACATCGGTAAAGTTATGCGCGGAACAATCAGCTAGCTTGGCTAGCTAATATCAGGCTGCAGCGGCTAGCCGTTGCTGCTAACTGGTTAACAACTATCGGTGGGTTGCTAACCATGCTACTTCTGTCTACACGCAGCAACTGAATTACAAACCTCGGTGAAGCATACAGTTAAATGTTATGGTACGGTAATTACTAAAGTCTGAATAATCTGTGGAGCTAGCTAGCATGTCACCGATGCAGGATAATGCAAATAGACTTGAAACTAATTAAATTATTTTATTCGGTACGATGCAGTTTATTAGAAAACTAGCTGAGGTATCGTTAGCCAACTTGGCTAAGTAATTTACCAGAACAGAAGACTGGAAAAAAATATTTATTTGAGTATAGTTTGCTACTCGGATGAGTGTCATTGGAAAAATGCAAGGTGCTATTTTATTTATGCTGTGCAACAGTCGGCGTTATGTTTTCTCCAGCGTTAATGTTGAATATTTAGCTTCCTGTGAGATCTAACGGTAAGTTAGTTTGCTAGGGTTAGCCCGCTAAACGAAATGCTAACCCAACTACGGTTCGATTGGAAGTTGTGCTAACGTTTAGCTTTGAAGACAGCTCCATACGAGTAGAGTGGTGTTCCATAACCGCAAAGCTGGCATTTAATTTTTTTTTAGTCGACCTGCTGAAAAAATAGCGTTAACAGGCTACACGTGCCTGTACGGCGCGGTCTAGCCTCGCTAGTTCAGCAGCATCCTCGTGCCTCCAACTTTTGTTGCTATAGACCTCGCGGCATCTGATTAGCTGGGATGTTGGGATTTGAGCGATTCTCGTCGGTGTGTATGTCAGTACCACTTCGCGGATTTTCTGTTGCCAGTAGGCCGTGTGGAAGTGTTTAACTTTAGGTCAGTAATAGAATTAAGCAAAATAACGCGCTGGTAAAAAGGGAAAAATGTCTTTGTTGATAAAAATAACACTAAACCATCCCTTCAAACCAACATGGTTTGTCAACAGTTACTTTCACATTTATATTTTAAAATGAGTTTTTAATGCAGATATGAAGTTCACATAAAACAGTGTTTGGGTTATATATGTATATTTCTTAACATTTAATGTCACGAGGGTTTTGCTTTCAAATCAACACGTGCTCCCATGACTTGACAGCCAAACACGTTAGAGGTGAACAGGAAGTGGTTGATTATAGTTGCACATGGGTTCTACATTGGTAATAACCTGATGTTACTTTTACACGTAGAATTCATAGTTAAGCCCAAAATTTTAAGTTAATGTTTTGCAACCTTGTTAGGATTAATGTTTAAGCATCAATGTGTTCTATTAAAGCTGTAATAAACAGTCTAACTTAATAATAACAAGCTAGCTCTGATGGCTTTTCATGCTCTGCTGTCCCCAGAAAGGGTTTAAAAAAGGAAAAGTATGCAATGCTTTAAAAAAAATAGCTGTCATTCTTTAAAATGATTGATAAAATAGTGCGTATGTCTTTTGCTTAGTTGCAGTTTTAGTTAAGGTATAATATTAACCGTATTTATTGTGGGAATTAATGTTGCAATGCGGTTTAGCTGTGGAAATCTTTATTTAACTGATGCTCCAGATGAACATGGTTAGTACTTACTTAGAATTAGCATTGGCTGCACAACATGCCACCCACTTGCACCTTCCACTTATTACACCTTTGTTGTGCATGTTTGACATTAGTTTAAGCAGGTAGTCAGATTTACTGTGCAATGAGAACTTTGTTTACTTGCTGCATATTTTCATCTGGCAGTTTGTTTATACTACTATTATTAATAATTATTGGCTTAAACAGTTAAGTGAACAGCAGTTCTGAGCAAATATTTCATGTAGTCCTTTATTTTTTACTGTAAACGTCATTTTTAATGCTGTGATTAGTTGTCTGCTTTTTTCAGTGCACGTCATATGAACAGATTGAGTTTTTTGGGGCTGAATTTAAGGATGAGTGCTGTGTCTGAATAACTCGTCCCTTTCTGCTCTCTTTCTGTTTTTCTTTCTCTGTCTCTTTCTCTCTCACCCTTTGCATGGACAAATCACATTAGCTTTCTCAGCTGGAGTCATAAGTGGAGTGTGAGTAATGTGTGCATATGGTACTGCTTGCTCCAGGTCACTGTTGTATTCACTCCTTGCAGGAATATTAATGAAATGTATTTGTAACCAAGGTAGCCTGTGGCTTTGTTGAGGCTGTGCTAGTAAGCTCTGGTATATGCAACAAAGAGCTTTTAAATGAATTTTGACGGAGCTTATAACTAACCTTATTATAGTAATAAAAAAAAGTCTTTATTTTATCCTTGGCAGACAGACATTCAGTGCGATTGTCTTCCGTTGAATGTCACTTTAATATGACCTCTATCACGCTCCATCTTTACTGGGGTCTTTGTTAGATTTATTAGTTACACTGTGATCTCAAAGATACTTAACTGGCAGCTTTCCTGTCTGTGGTGTTTTTGGAGAGTCTGTGTCTAACAAGGAAAAGTAATTTCTTCCTCATAAATTTCTTCTGTTATTATCTATGCATATCAGGACATTGATCCCCAATTTCTGTTCTTACATATTAGAATCAAAGCACATGCCTTCTGTTTGTGTTGTTTTACTGTGGAGTAAATACAGATGCTTTTGGACATTTTTATGTGCTGCCAGAATAAAAAAAGCAGAATAAACCTGAATAAATATGTTTGCATCAGCATTGTTTTTTTAAACTAGCCTTTGATACATAATGTTAAGATTATTTTTAATATGTCTGGGACACACAAATCTGAAAATATAAATATATACAATGCCAAAATTCTATATATATAGAAATATATATGTTTTATTTATATATTTGTTTTTTGGTGGTGATTTTGGGCCATGCTGTGCACATTTTTTACTCAGAATGAGTTACTTACACGTAGGGACGTAAGGGTGGGCGATATGGGCAAAAAATTATCTTATCATTTTTAATTTCACAATAACAATAATCCAACGATATCCTTTTAAAATGTTTTTCCCCTTTTCCTACCTGTTGATTTACTCATTTAAATTTTTAGACATCTACATCAAAGCGTTTCAGAACAATAGTTGTTTTTTTTTTTTTTGTTTTTTTTAGCGTTTCTGCAAAACCTGCATAAAAAATCATTTCCCGGCCAGTGATGTGGAGCCACAACTTGCCACTAAATGATCTATAGAGACTGAATGTTTCTGCATATTTCTACCATGCCAGGCTGAGTCCTGTCCGCTAATTGGCTTGAAGTTTCTTGCTGCATGGTCACATGACTGAATGCAGTCCACTGATTGGTCTCTGAAAGCACTCATTTGGCAAATGACAACTTTAATGTTTTCTCATTTACCATCTATGTGCCGTTTGTTTTCCATGTATAAATACTCAATAATGTAATATTGCACATCTTCAAAGCAACATTTACGATGTTATCCTAGGCGATATATATCCCCCACCTCTACTAACATGGTCATTTTTATCCTGTTAAAGCATATTTTTAAAAAGATAATAATATTCTAGTTCATGTAAACATGAACTCCACCTTTTTTTATTGAATTGTGTCAGAAGAAACATCTAAGTAGAATTCTTACTCCTTTGCTGTCTCACATTTGCCAGATAATAAAATGGTGGTAGCCAGTTTGGCACAATGACACAGCTCTTACAAAATTCACCTTCAGCTCCAGCACATAATGACAAACCTGCGTCTGCAGTGTTGTTTCAGCAGAATTTGTTGTTAGAATTATAGTGTTGACTTTCTGTCAGAGATTAACTTGTAAACCACATTTATTTTACACAGGCTAAGCAGTAATCTTTGCAGGGAGAAAATAAATATAACCTTGCTGTAGCAATATCAGTGTCTCCCTGAAAGAACTGGAGGAGAGGTGAGAGGAAGAGTCTGGACAGCTCGACTTAGATTGCTGCTGCTTTTATCTTGATGGAAAAGAGTGGATGGTTGTAACGTGGAATATCTGTGTTCATATACATTAAAAGCAGGTAATTTATAGGTTTCATAGCTTGTCTACTATGGCTGTTTTTTATTATTTCATCTTTTTTCATAAGATTTCTCTTTTATTTAGTCATTAAGTGCATACAGCTGTGCTTTACGAGGAGACTACAGAGCTTGTGTTTTTGCTCATTTAGTCTTATGTGGAGGATCTAATCTCACAGTTATTCCACTTTTTTCAATTAATTTCTTTTGTACAGACCAGAAATCAAACCATTAGTTTGCCCGTTTGCTGGTGTTGCTTAGCTGCAGTGACCGATCAATACTCCTGGGTGAAAAATGACCTCGGTGATATTTAGCAGAGATAATCTTGTCTTTAAACTCAACACTTATTTCTGCTATTTCTGTTCACTGAAGCCTTTAATGTTGTTTTTTTTTTTTACTGAATTAACACAGAGGTTGGGCTATTGCTGTTTTTTAGCCCGCCTATGGACTTAATGAAGAGCTTGTATCTGTTTGTGTTGTTGCAGGTGCCCACATTCTGCTGCAAAGGAGCGAGCACCAGGATGAGGAGACTGTAGGCACCCGCCGTAGTATGGCCGCGTCTCGTTCCTCGCGTGTCACAAGGTCATCAGTTGGGCTCAATGGATTGGATGAGAACTTTTGTGGTCGAACCCTCAGGAACCGCAGCATTGCCCAGCCAGAGGAGACATCCGTGTCTCCTCTACCTAGGGCTCGCTCACCCAAGAAGAAGCAGGACATCAAGCAGGAGGCGAGGAGGGAGGCAAAGCAAGAGTCAAAGCAGGACACCAGCAAGGACTCCAGGGTGGAGTCGAAGCAGGCTACAAAGCAGGGGTCAAAGCAGGACTCAAAACGGGAGCCAAAGCAGGAAATCAAGCCGGAGTTCAGGGAAGACTCTAAGCAAGAATCCAAGGAGGACTCTAAGCACGAGTCCAAAGAAAACTCTGAGGAGGAAGGCTGTAAGCGGCCGTCCGACAAGGACTGTAAGCTTGAGTCCAAGGAGGACTGTAAAAGAGCGTCCGATGACGATTGTAAGAGAGCATCTGACGCCAACTGTAAGCGGGAGTCCGACAACAACTGTAAGCGAGAGTCCAAGGACGACTGTAAGCAGGAGTACGATGACACCTATAGGTGGGAGTCCATTGACAATTGTAAGCAGGAGTCCAACAAAGACTGTAAACAGGAATCAAAGCAAGATATTGAACAGGATGCAAAGCCGGACACTTCTTTGCAAGATAGCCAGCAGCAGCCCCCGTTGCAGGGAAACGTAACTGACACCAGTGCTTCTCAGGCTGAGGCCGATCAATGGACCAGCTTCAGGAAGAGGAGTGTGTCCTGTTTAGAAAAAGACATTAGTCCCAAGATTTCCGAGAACTGTGACACAGGCAAAGCACTGCAGGACGCCTCTCCTCAAATCAAAAGGGCAAAGCGGTGCTCCCGTTCTGCAGAGTCTCAGGAACAAGAGGAAGACCAGGAGCTGCTGAAGCATGAAAATCCGGTCTGCATCGCAGAGTCCAGCAAGAATAACATGTGCGAAGACTTGATCAGCCAAAACTCTGCTAGCATAACACCTGCCGCTCCTGTCCTCAGTAAGCAGGAAGGTGAGCTGATCGATGGGGAGGCAGAGGATGGTCGCATGGAGTGTGATGGACCTGTGTCGCTCCATTATGTTCATAAAGCCTCTAACGGACTAAAGGAAAATAAAGCAGATGAATCTAATAAACTCAATGAACATTCTAGTGCAAATCCCTCTCCTGTTGTCAGCTACCCATCACTGCTCAACGGCAGCCAGATGGGGGCTTCCTCATCCCCGGATCCCTGTGTGCCTTTTACAAACTTTGTTCCTGGGCAGATGGAGATCTGTGGCCCCGGCGAATCTCAACTCTCCTCTGCTCTAACATTTGACAGTGTTTCAGAGGATACCGTTCCTGAGTTGATAGTGGCAAAAGAGCAGGAGATGGAGGTGGATGTGGTAGGTGACTCTCTGTGTCTGGCACACGAGGAACAGGTGACAGAGAGTGAGAGCGGACACGGCCAGTTATCATCATCGGTGCAGGAAGTGACCGCCTCCACTTCTTCTAGTGCTATGAACATCAACAACAGCAACTCAGGAGAAACCACACCCCCCCTAGCAACACCCCCTTCCCCAGCAGAGACAGGTTGCAACCCCTCAATACCCAGCATGTCCCATAGTTTCACAGAGCTCTATGAACACAGATACACTCTGCGGACTTCACCCAGGAGAGTTGCGTCTGGTGGAAAAATGTCCCCCTCCAAACCCAACTCTCCTCCTACAGACAATGGTCCCTTGAGGGAAGAAGGGGAAGTAGAGGAGGACTGTCCCATGCTGGAAGAAACCATTTGCTCCAACTCTGTTGGTTTCTCCAGTGAGGATCCAGCCTCTGTGAATCCTGGTGACATGGCAAGTGATAAGGATGGGGGCTTTATGCAGGGCAGAGACACTGAAAGCAGCAACGAGCAAATCCAGAGCCACATAGCAGAGGAGGAGGAGGAGGAGGAAGAGGAGCCAGATGTGTATTACTTTGAGTCAGACCACCTGGCTCTTAAACACAACAAAGAGTATGTGAGAGCTCCCCTAGGATTCAACTTAATGTGTTGTTGATGTAGCTCTCACACATGTCGCCATTGTTTCTGTGACGTTTAAAATTTTCCTGTATTTCTGAATGAATCTCTGCACTTTAAGAGATGAGCATCTCCTTATTCTAAGAAAATTCTCATCTTTTGAAAACATGGTAAAAAGATCTTCCAGTGTGTGTGATATGATATTCATTAGATTATCCTAATGAAGTAAAATAAGTTTAATATAATTATTATACTGTTTATAATCCAGTTAAAATTTAAAGCATTAATGCTAATAATGCACCACGGTAGTACAACTTCTTTAATGATCGGAGTCTAGTTGTTTTAGCATAAAATGAGCAGACCGTGTGTGTGCGGTCATCTGGTGAGCAGGTGCTGCACTCCTGCTCAGTCTGCTGTCGTGGTTTGGAAATAACAATGGAAAGCCTGTGCAGAAGTGATTACTTGCATGTTCTGGACTGTAGGTAGCAATCAGAGCCTGGAGGCTGCTAAAGTAGCATCCAACTCATGTCAAAAGCGATCAATATCTTATTCTAACGCAGTGGTTGCTGGGAAAACTGCATCATTTCATTAAGACGGATATTACTTTTGACAATTAACGGTCAAACTTTGGCATCGCTTTGGGTCCCACAAGATCTGCTTAGAAAAGAGCAGCCTGACGTGTTTACCAGTTTCCCAGACTGCACAGATGCCAATCTCATGGGATCTGTGGGATACAGATCACACACACACACACACACACACACACACACAGGCCACAGGGTTCAAATGATTTACTGGCACCTGGCATTTCCTTACACACTCGCCTGTGTTTCTGTTTATGCTCTGACTGGTCAGAAGTCATTTCACCAGCACGATGCTGGGCAGGTGGTCATAATGTTAAAAGCAGAGACTTTACATTTTTACTGCTTGATCCTGTCTAGAGGTTTAGTGACTATTTTCCATTATCACTTTTATCTAAAGGAGTTTATACATGCAGTAAACACACTGGTTAGCCTGTTTGATTCACAAACACAAAAACCAATGAGTGGAGCTTTCTCAGTGTTTGGGGACGTTTTTCTAACCTTTTCTGTCCAGTGAAATGTGCTTTCAGCTTAGTGGGAAAATTCTTCCTGTTGAAAGGTCAGTCTGTTGAGATGACAGGCCTGATTACTTCGTTATCTATGTTGCTTTATATGAGATCCAGTTCTCAGTTCCGACCAGTGTTTGTTGTTAGTTGTCACTGGGATATTAATGCTGGTGGACAGGTCCCTCACTGTGCTCAGTCAGGCTCTGCTAACTTCTCTGTGGCAGGTCATCAGATTTGTGATTCATTTCACAGTAGGTGGAGCTGAGTTTTTCTGGGTCTAGAAAACAATCCTTATCTGAGGACTCTGTTTATAATATGTCTAATATTTCAAATGTGGATAAGGGCTTTAGTCTAAGATTTAATTATTCCTGTAATACAAGATAAATCAATCATGTTTGCTTGCCATGGTTGTGCTGATTCAGGGAAATGTTTTAGCCTTCAGTCAATGATGGCAAACTTTTGGGAAATTATAATGAGGCAGTTTAGAGTTGCTGAATAAACAGAATGAATTATTTAAAAAATACTTTCTTTATCCCAGAGGGAGATTTCAGTGTTTAGTTTCTTTTTTAATAAGGCTATTATAGACGAGGAGGATATTGCCTTGTTCTGGAGGGTGACTGATGCGGACAGGAATCATCTCCGGTACCTCTCTGTCACCGTGTCATGTGGAGTATAGGAGTAATCTTCCTCTGTTTTCTGCAGGATGTGCACCATTTTTTTCTGGACTAACAAATCCCATAGCTCCCCAGCATGTTTAACAGGGACCTGATTGCATTTTAGTATCTTTATCTGCATTTTTTCCTTTTGAAATCCAACATAATTGATGTGTTTTGGATTTCAAAGCCCAGCTTATTGTTTATAACTATTGTTTGTCTGTGGAGGTTTGGCCCAGTAGGTGGCATTAGAACATCAAGCGTCTTCCAGGCTTGCTTGTGTAGAGTTCAGATGGCTGAGATTATTAGAACAGATTAATGAACAGATGATATGTTCGTTTAATAAATTGGGTTGCTTGTTGCCTCTTGCAATGATTTCCCATTAAGTCAGAAAAGATTTACAGTAAGAGTTTTGGTGCATGAAATGCTGCTGTTTAAACAAAACGGGTTAACCTGACTTTAAATACACTTGTCTTATCGGAGCATTTAGCTTGTAGGGTACTGAACTGTAGGATAAAGTTGTATCTTGTGTATTGATTTTCATTCATACTGTGTTAGGAGAGATTGATCTACTCTGCTCCTCCAAGCACATGCATTAGGTTTTAGCTTGTCATTTTTGTGTTTTGTTTTACAGGATTAGCTCACATTAGTAAGGTTTCTGATTTAATATCACAGTCAATAACAGTTCAGTTTGCAAGGCTTCTGTTGCCCCAGGGTTGGGAGTTAGAAAGGTCAGGTTTGCACCACTGAATGATCCTTAAGCGCTGCACTACCCAAGGGTTTGTCATGCAAAGGTTTTGAATTTTGCAGAGGAAACTGAGGGATGGGAACAGTGACAGAGCAGGTCTAACTCCAGCAATGTGAGTGCTTGTGGTAGCAGCGTGTTGGAAAAAGCGGCCACCGCCGTGATAATTGCACAGGAAAAGGCCACAGCATTTTGTAAACATGTTGCTTGTACGGTAGGTAGAAAATAGATCATGTTTTTTTCTTCTTCAACTGTTAGGTTTCCTGCACCGTGTTGAATAATGCATGCACTATGGTCTAAAAGTTTGATGCATTGCAGCAATGCAAGTGTCAAGTTTAATAATGTAAACAGTCCCATCATTCCTTTTTCCTGACTGACCTTTCATCCCTTTGTACCAGTTACCAGAGAATGCTGCAGACCATTGGGGTGCTCGAAGCACAGCGCACACAGGCCATCCTCGACCTGGAGACTTTGGCACGTCACCAGAAAGAGGCACTTGCTGATCCCATCTGCTTCGTGGAGCAGCTGCAAAAACAGGTAACAGAGAAAAAAGCTACAGATCCATGACCTTAATACACTAATGCACTGAAGTGCCGTGTGAGTGCCGAGCAAGGATATGAGTCAGTGATGCTAGAGCGGGGTTATAAAAGCACACCAAGCAAACATTCGTGCTCCTGAAACATGAAAGAGAAGGCGTCATTGTGTCGGGTCTGTTGTGACGCTCACATTTGCTCTGCTGAAGCCGAGTCTTTTGACATTCAGGTGAATCTGGGCTTGCCGTGTCCTCAGCGTGTCGTTCAACTCCCAGACATTGCCTGGGAGCAGTACACTTCAGGCCTGGGTGATTTTGAGAGAGAGTTCTGTGACAAGAAGCGGAAAACCAGGCAGCTGAAGTTGATCTTTGACAAAGGCATGTCTGAGTTTAACAAGGATTCATCTCAATTAGTTTTTGTGTTTTTATTTAAGCTTCCTGTTTAACAAAACAGCAGACATGTGTCATTTGGTTACAGGTTTGCCTCTTCGACCAAAAAGTCCTGTTGAACCCAAGAAGGAAGGCGAATGCTCCACTATGTACTCCTCTCTACCCATGAGTGATGCCCCAGAGAACGGCAGGCAGATGCAGGTATGAGCATCTTTATGTTGGTATTCTTTACAACACGGTGGAGCCAGTTCTGTCATCACAGCTGTAGCTGTCTCCCAGTATCATTAGAGTAGATGCAGAGACAGCGTTTTCTCTCTGTGGCTGATGAGTCACCTCTCTGGCAAATCATCCCCACAAATCATCAGGTTACTACCATTTTGCGCATCCTCCAAATTTATCTCTAATATTAACTTCTCAGCATAGTAAAGCTTTGAGCATAAAAATGGTATCTATGGAAACATTGCAAAACTCCTCCAGCCCACTGATTATGCTTCACTCTGGGTCTTTTCTGAGTCGTCTCTGCAGTAACGTTTCACTGTTTATTGATTGAATGTGCAAAGCAGTTAACTCTGAGCTCTTTCTATTTCTATTGTGCCCGGCTATCTGCATTTTCCTGGATGCTGCTTTCTGAATTCTAACGGGATTCTGTTTGTCAGTCAAAAGACTTGCTGTTTTTCTTGCGTCCTCGCAGTGACGCATGTTGAGTCACATCTGACAGCCAGGCTTTTTCTGTCAGACTGGCAGATTCATGGCCTGCAGTTCATATGTAGAGGTCCTTTCAAATGGTTGCGTGCCCATTATCTTTGACATGCTTGTCACTGTGTGTTCTTGACAGATGATCAGGGGGAGGATTTGTCATCCAAATAAGCCCGACACATTTAACCAGCTGTGGACCGTGGAAGAACAGGTTAGTTAATGTGTACAATAAGGCTGACTTTTTAATATTGGACTTTTTACCTATAAATTGACTCACAAGTCTAAGTTGGATCCAATAAAATCTGTTTATTCTTTTTTTTTTGTGGTCAGAATAAGTTTGACTCTTATCAGGCTTTTCTTATTTATTTGACTTTGATATTGAAAAACTTCTCTATTTGAAATATAAAACAAAACTCATATTTGTGAGGATATCCTTTGACCTTTCTCTAGTGGTGCTTTTTAATGTCCTATTTTCCACATTTTAAACATCACAGAGCTTCTTACAATTTTTTAATTATTTGTTGAATCTTGGCTATTTACTGAGTCCTTTTGGACCACAGGAACCTTTTAATAGTGCTTATGATTAAAAAAGTCTTTCCTGTTAATGTTTTCTTTTAACTTTTCTTTTACTTTTTTACTTTTTTTTGCTGTTAGCATTTTTTGTGATATATCTTTTTTTCTCTCTCTGAAAATGAGCCTTGATTTATCTTAAATCCCATAAACTGGGATTTGCGTCATGGACACAGGAATTTTTAACAGGATTTTTCACTATATGGGTAAAAATGATTAGTTTTCTGCACTCTTCCATTGATTCTTTAGTTTATTTTTCTGTTTATGTTTGACCTTCAGGAATGTAGGTGTATGTTTTACATAGATCCTCTTCTATGTATAAATTGAAAAAGAAATGGAGACCTGAACCACCCGGCATGAAAAAGAAATTCCTTTTCACTCAATACAGAAAAAATTGGAGCAGCTTCTTGTTAAGTTCCCTCCTGAGGAAGTGGAATCCAGAAGATGGCAGAAGATTGCTGATGAGCTTGGTAATCGGACAGCTAAACAGGTAAGAAAAAGGGTTTTAAAGATTAGGCACCGTGGAAATAACGTGGTGCCTGATCTTTAAAGCATCTCATCAAAAGCAATGATTTCCTAAAATGACCTGGAACTGACTTTCTGTAAAGTTCATTCATTGTTGGGAACTTTTTGCCAGCACATTTTCCAAGTTTGCTTGAATTTGTACACACAACGTCTAATGTGACACTAATGTAACTTTCTCTATTAACTGAGGAAATAAGCTGATAAATTGCAAGCAGGAAAGCCTGTCTGTGTTAAAAGGTAGACTGCCTTGCAACAAGCAGGTACTTGCCACTCTGCAGGCATCTTGATGATACAAGTGTGTGACCTCGATTGCAGGAAGCAGCTGATCCTCAGTTGGAAAGGATTAATGAAGCCATTTCCCTCTTAAAACATTTCAGGTTGCCAGTAGAGTTCAAAAGTACTTCATCAAACTGACAAAAGCTGGCATCCCTGTGCCTGGAAGAACACCCAACTTGTGCATGTACACTAAAAAGGTAACTACTTCCCATTTATCAAAGCCCTTACTGTACTCTGTAACTCAGGGGTGGGTAGCATCCCTGGTCCAGCACATCGGATTCAAATCTAATGGCTCCAACAGCTTATCAGGATCTGCACAATGATACATTGATTTGAACCCGGTGTGTCAGAACAGGGAGACATGGGGAAACTTTCAGACCGAGGGACCCACCCTGGCTTTAACTCAGTGGGTTTGCCCGTGAATCTGACCTAACTAACAAAGTAAAGTTTTGTTTTTGTTGCATTTTACAACATTTGTTGTAGAAGTGTGGTCATCTATATGACGCATGCAGACATAATGTATTTGTTCAGCAGAAATGGGATTAGTTCTGTTTTAAATGACTGGACTGTGCTCCATGCTGTTTCCAGGCATCCAGTAAAAGACAGCACCACCTAAACAAGCACCTGTACCGACCATCCACCTTCCTGACCTCCTATGAGCCTCCGGTCTACATGGACGAGGAAGATGAGCGCTCGCGTTTTTACAACAGCATGCAGGACCCTTCTGGTGATGATTCGGTCAGTCTGCTCTTATGTTGCTACTTTGGAAAAAACTTTATTATTTTCTTTATTTATATGATTGTAGACTAGATTTTTGACAGTTTGCTGCTTAACACAACTAATCCTACGTTTATGAGATCTTTGTCCACATGTCACACCTCCTCGCTTTATGGTAGTAGCAGCCTTTGTTCAGAAAAGAGGTGACTAACCCTTTAAGGCCTAACTTATATATATGATGCATACAGTTTCTGAGACATGTTGCATCACTTTAGTGCAGAAACTTTACTCAAAACCTTGTTGTTCACCATATGATACTGGTTTCCTGCTTACTGGTGAATACCAGAAAAGCAGAAGGTTGCATTATTATAATTTTTACATATTACATGGTAATAAATAGTAAAAATGCCAAAATTATTTTTTCAGTTTCTGTTCAAGGGTAAAATAAAGTTTTCAGATTTGACAAATGGGATGTTTCTGCCCTGTTCTTCTTCTTAGGTCAGGCTTTAAGGGGTTAACAGCGAGCGATTGAGGGCTTATTTTAGACTTGATAGCACTCCACCATAAATTGCTGCATCATCATTTTTTGCAGTACTGGGCATGTGCAGAACTGACATACCATGTTAAATAGCCATGTTGCCTTTTTTGCATCGTTACACCAGAAGTAAAAGTAAAAACCTCATTTTCAAAGCACAGAAAGTTTGCTGCTGGTGAGCGGGATGCAGTCACTTCACGAGCAAGAATATGCAGAACACATGTGCAAATAACCATTTATCCGTGTGAGCTGGAACCTGGCTGTATGTGCAGGAGTCCCCATGGCCAGCTGTGCTCATCTGGTTCCCATGCACCAGTCTTCCCACGCTAATAACATTTAACGTTTTCAAACACAGGTGCAGCTACTAGAACAAGCAGATGAAATCCTGTCCCACTGCCAGCGCTGGTGTTTATTCTCTGGGAGTGAAACAGAATGATAACATGACTTTCAGACAGCGCAGAGCGGCTTTCCTCCTTTATGATGCCAATATTTTAGATCAAATCAGAGTTTTTATCTCCTCCTCCAGAATCTTGTTGGTCAGTGTAATTTCCAAATAAACCTAAATAATCATGTTAGGATTTCTTAATCTTTTCTTTTAATGTAAATCACAGAAAAAAGTCAAATACTACTTTTTCTAACCTGGGCTGCAGAGTCCGACCCGACTGCCTCATTCAGATCCGTTTCTGCCTGTTTCAATGACTCAGCTTTGTTCCTGTTGATGTGCTTTCTGTGCCTCTTAGTTCTGCTTCGGATTAAAAGATTTGACCCTTGATGATTTCAGCGTGTATGTCTTAAGAGTTGAATCAGAACAAGGAGGCTGGCTAATCTTCTTTCTTTACATTTAAACTTCACAAGACCCGATGCCTGCCATCCTCTAAGCCCTGACATTTATTTCTCCCTCTTTGATGCGAGTAACCTTTCAGTAAAACCTTTTTCTTCATGGTTTGCTGAGTGCAGACTGCTGTCTCCATTAGCCTGCTAATGCAGCATTGTGGAATAAAGTCCTAAGAATGCTACTAGCATACACATAATCATTGTCACTGCAGCTTACCATGTAGGACCGATAGCTGCAGCTAACTTAAAGCACGTCTTTGACTATTTTTGCTAATCTTCATAAGAAATTGGTGGATGATGCCACAAAGTTACAGTGAAGGTCATGGATTCCTGCTTGGTGTGATGCTCAAAGTGGAAAACATTTATTGATGTTTATTTTGCTTATGCTCAACTAAAGCAACACTAAATTCTACTTTGGAAATCTATTTGGAGGATTAAAAACCACAGACCCAGAGCATTGATGTAAATGTTTTGCCAGTGTTTGTAATGATGTTCATCAGTCTAACTGTGTCTGTTTTCCCCTGAAAACGTAGGAAGAAGAAAGTGTACCGTTGGAGCTGCGAAGTTTGCCAGAGTACAAAGAGCTTTTAGAGCTGAAGCGGCTGAAAAAACAGAAG
>JBAMIG010000008.1:19248027-19265053 GCA_037177335.1 Kiunga ballochi
CCATCACAGGACCATCACAGGACCATCACAGGGCCATCACAGGACCATCACAGGACCATCACAGGGCCATCTCAGGACCATCTCAGGACCATCACAGGACCATCACAGGACCATCACAGGGCCATCTCAGGACCATCACAGGGTCTTCACTGGGCCATCTCAGGGCCATCACTGGGCCATCTCAGGGCCATCACAGGACCATCACAGGGTCTTCACTGGGCCATCTCAGGGCCATCACTGGGCCATCACAGGGCCATCACAGGACCATCACAGGACCATCACAGGACCATCACAGGTCCATCACAGGACCATCACAGGACCATCACAGGGCCATCTCAGGACCATCACAGGGTCTTCACTGGGCCATCTCAGGGCCATCTCAGGGCCATCTGGTAACTAAAACAGCATTTTACCAAAACAGCCGGTGGATGCACAGCATTACTTTCAATATTTCAAAAAGATTTCTGATGAATTTTCTGCAAATGCTGCATCAAATTCTTAGCTAAACACGTCTTGCCTATTTAAAACGTCTGTTTGATAATCATACTCCATGTCGTTTCTGAATTTCCATGTTTACAGGTTTTATAGGAACACTTTACAAGCTGACCACATATTTGCAGTCTTTTGCAGTCATATTTCCAACCATATGCTGAATATAATGTTTTCTTACACAAAGCATTTGGCAGTAGTCATTTTATTTAAATAGTCTCTAATTGGCACGTATCTCATTAATAATAAATGTCCGTGCTGTAGACCTATGTCATCTGATTTTTAAATGCACAGCAAAGTGATTGAATGGGTATCTGAACAGAACTGAATGTTTCCTTCCGTCCCTTTTATTTTCTGAGATAAACACTGACTGTTCAATGTTAAACGCAGACAAGAGAGCATTTATAAGGCTCTTCGTGACAAGAACACCCATTGCAATATTTCCCACAAGGTCAAAGTGTTCCTTTCAAGCATTAAAATATGTATTTAATTTATTCAGTGTATTACAGTATATCAGTACTTTACTGATATACTGCCTCCCTAGACCTCCTGTACTGAGATCAGAACTTTTAAGCATCACATTAGTCTCCAAAAGCAAAAAAAGGGCTTATTTATTTCTCTTTCTCTGATTGGATATCCCAGGATTGCAGACTGAGTGGTCATTAGCTCCCATTACCTGTTTGTTTGGGTTATATATGTGTTTTCAGAGAATATCTTATGCAACCCCATGAAAAGTTTGCTGAAACATAAGCAAGATAGTGCACAATTTATGTGTTTACTTTTCTTATTTACAAACTCAGCAAATGTGGAGATCCAGAGGAAAAATCAGTTTACTCACATCTAATTGAATTCATGTTTGAAACATGAATTAGGAGATGCTGATTTGCACCTCAGCAGGAGCTCATTGATAGGCTGTATCTAAGACATGGCGATGCCTGATTGCTGAGGTGCTGTCTGGTTACAATTTCCTCCTGTTGTACATGAACAAGCATCATGTCACATCCTCCAATTTCTTTGTTTTTGTGTCCTCCAGCAGCTTCTCAACAGGGAGCATGTAATGAGTGGAATCTGATGTCAGATGATCTGGACCACAGAGACAGCAGCCCCCATATTATGAGTGCTCATTACATCAACACGCTTCTTTGCAATATGATAAAGAGGATGTACAATTACCAGAGAAACAAAAACATTACGGAGGACTGGTTGCCAACAGCGGGAAGATGAGTGAAAGAATAGATACTTTTCCCTGCAATGTACCAGACAGACAAAGATGAGTCGCTATTTTTGATCAGAAATACAAAGTTTCACAATGTTTCTTTTTATGTAAAGCATTCAGGGGTTTTTTTTATCTGTAAAAGTAACAATAAAAACATTTTTTAAAATTATTTACTTAACACATTTTATTTCAAATTGTGCCTAATTGGTCATTTGACAGGAATATATAAATGCAACCCCTTTAATGCAACCCCTGCAGAGACAAGTATTCCAGCCAGGTTTCATGAGTTTTACATTACAGCACAATAAAGTTGCATTTTGACTTTTCATTCCCTTTTTGTCTTTAAAAAACGCAGCTCACATTTTGAAATATATGGTATGTTCAGCTTTAAAACACTGAAGAGCAACGATTTGTCTGTGTTTGATGTTGTTTGGTCTTGATAGAAGAAGAGGGGTGGATGAATTTCTCCACATCTTCTAGTCAACAATTCCTCACTATTTTATGTGTCATTTGCATGGCATACGAAGAGATGACACATTTTAGCAACAAGAAAAAAAAACATGTAAAAAGCCTAAAAGTGACAGAAAATGTGGGTGAAGTGGTATACTGTTTTTACATGATGCCATGAGATCATGTTGCCTTCACAAAAAACACCACAGACTTCCATCACCATAGGCTACGGGTTAAATGACTCACACTGGAGACTTCAGTAAAGAGTCAGTACCGCTTTCTCTTACAGTACAGCAGGTACCTAATAACTTCAGTGAGTTATTACGTAATTGTAACTAATTTAAGTGGGTAAATAGAAGGACACTACAGCTCCTAAAGTTTCATAATTACACTGAACTTACCATTAAAATGTAAATGAATAACAGTATAAAACAGTGAAACTGATCAGATACATTCAGAGCTGTAAGCAGAAAATAAGCATTCCTGCATGCAAGAGCACCTACCACTGAAGATGCTCATACATCCATGTGTTTCTAATCAAACCAAACTTTATTTATAAAGCGCTTTTTGGACATATAATGTAATTTAAAGGGATTTTAAGTGTATTAAAACAATTAAAAAAATTAAAAACAGTCTTGTATGTTCCACCCCCATCACCCATGACCACCACACACACACACACACACATGCAAACACACACACACACACACACACACACACACACACACACACACACACACACACACACACACACACACAAACATACCACACAATTGTTGCCCACAAACGTGCAAACGCTAGTATAAATATAGTTAGAATGAATTTGCATGTGCGTACTTGCATGGTAATTGGTGTGGAATGGTGATAAAGAGACATTGTGCCTGAGATTGTAAGGGCTCTTCTGCATCATTTCTCAGATTACAGAAACAAACTCTTTTCATCCAGTTGATTTGTAGCTGCTCATAATAACAATTCCTGTATTTGTTGCATAGAGGACCTAAAAACACAAACAAGACCCCAGCAGTGCATCTCTGCCCACAAACACAGTTAATCTGAGTTCAGTCCCAACGTAACGCTGTTTGATATTTACATTTACTTCTTTACTTTACGTCTAACTGATACCGTGACAAAACACACTGACATTGATTGATGCGATTGCTGCAGCAGTGACCCAACAAAGCTGATGAAATGACTTTGACACAGTAGCTAAAAATGGAGGCATGGAACAAACAGAGTTATTCAACAGCTATTTTGTTTTTACATTTTACCACATATACTGAAATACTGTTAATTATTTTGCAAATAAATCATCACAATTAGGACTAAAATTAAGACAAGATGAAAAAACAAGGCAATATATCAGTAAAAAGCAGCAAGTATTTGATTGAAGCTGATATTTTTATTCTTGTACTTCCTTAAGTAGACAAAGATCCATGTTGTGTGTCAATAACAGGTTTTTACTCTTATTTCAAATTATATTCAAATTAAAAATTTTAAAGAACTTTTATTAAATATGGCAACCTTTCATTAGATACATGCAAAGACGTATCAGTCCTGTGTTCATATTCTGCATGAGGGTTTTTATTAAAGGACATTTAAATTATTTTTATGTTATTATTATAAAAACATTGAGACACCATGGTTTGCAACAGAGGAAAATATTTATTTTTTCATTCACACATTCTGCCCTGGCAGGAAGACAATTTCTTAGAAACAATTTTTCTTTTATTAATTTGAATAAATTTTAAAATGAATTTTTAATCAATTCATAAAAATGAATCAAATGAGAGTTCTGAAGGCTAAAAGATAGAACAAAAATAATAAAAAATGTTAAGAAATAAAATGCGGGAAATAACAAGCAGAAATTACAAAAAAAAAAAAATCAAATAAATGAGAGAAAAGAAAATGAAACAAGATTTTAATCAAATAGAGAAAAGATGATTTTGTATAAAATGTTTGAAACCATTTCTTGTAAATGAAAATCAGCAGAAATAAAAATAGTTAAATTAGCAGTTGTGTGAAAAAATGCTTATCCCTCCTTTTAATATGCCCTCTGTCCAAATGGGACTTTAATGTCTCCTCTTGTTCCCTGTAATTCAGCTTTAATGAGCAGATTATAACGTCAGACCGCTCTCACACTGAGCAGATACACTCTGACCACTAAGTGCTCATTGAAAAGTTGATCAACATTCAGTGAACTTAAATGTGCTAAAGAGTATCAATCCCTCTAAAAGCAATCAACCACTTTGTGTCACTCAGTGAACCAATTTGTAAAGCTCAACTTTCCATTAGGTGCCTCTAATTGGACCAACACTTCTAAACCATTACATTATACTCTTATATCTTCTAGGCTGCCAGAAAATATTTGCTCTATGTTTAATCAGGTATAATATTTGCATTGCCAATCCTACTGATGTTTTCAATAAATTTCATGTCTATTCATAAATAGGCCTGCTTGACAAGCAGCCCCCTCTGGTAGGTAATAGCTTATTGATCCTCATGAAATGAGCAAAACTTCCATTGCGATAGCTGACAGGTATATGCGAGGCATGTTCAAGGACAATGTAGTAGATCAGATGTTTGATAATGCAGGAATACAAACTAATCTGCCAGTAAAAGTGGGCAGTCTCCTCTCGACCTGGACTGACCTGTCCATTTCAGGGACACAGAGCATTGATTGGATGGCAAAATGGACAAGAGTCAATCAGGAGCAGCTGCAAGAACATCCTTACTTTAACAGTTATGGCTGGATCATGTGAACTTGGGTTGATATGGAATATCACACACTGACAGAAAATGAAAAACCAGCCTGATACTGAAGCCAATGACTTGCTTATGACTTCCATATCAGTAGTAAATGTAATGGAGGACAAAATAGCATATGACCCATCCATCAGCGTCTTTAAAGAAGGTCTCTTTAATATTTAACATACCTTGCAAGGTTGCTGTAAATAAACATTGAAGTAAAGATGGAGAGGTTCTGGAAACACTGTAGCCTATAACAATGAACCTATGCTAATTACAAAGCAACGTATGCTGCAGCTCAGAAACGTTGCTACATGTCAGAGCAGCCCGTTAACACATGGTTAGGAGCAATGTGGACGTACAGGACAGAAACCGCACTCTGAGCCTGAATGACCCTGCAACTGCTTTTAAACAGTTCAGATTTTTCTATCTTTATTTTGTGCATTGTGTTGAGGTGGATGACACAATGCTTTTCCTCTGTCTCAGTGAGTGTGGATGCAGTCTGCGGTACATTAAGAGTAGTGAATTAAACATAGCCTGTGGTATGAAGCCATCCCTTCATGTTTTTGGAACTTAGTCTTATTGACTCGGAAACCAGACTAGGAAAATATTTCTCTTTTAAAACTCAGTTAGCTGCTAATCTTGGATAAAGAAAAGGTTGAGGCAAAGGAGCACTGGTAAATTTGCATCTGTGGTATGTTTTGAAACATGGTTTTAGCATCAAAAGTGAAAATAGCTAATATTTATCGTGAGCCATATTTTCATTTAGGCTCCAGCTGCCTGCTGCCTTCCTTTGAAACAAGTGGTACAGGTAATAGATGGCGATTTTGTATTTTTCATTGTTAAAATTGACATTTTAGTTCAATGTGCAGGTAAGCACAGGTTTAAAATCCAGACTAAGTACATAAAATGTATGGTTGTCTTTGTCGTGACGGGGCGTTCTCGGTTGAACTTCTGCCTCGTGGCTGGAATTGTCTTGTATCACTGACCTTTCACTGCAGTTGTGCAGCTCAGTTGCTTTAAATAAACCATGCCTCTGGTAATGATCACATATAAATAGTTTTTTTTATAATCTGAGTTAATAAGATTTAAAAAGACAAAATGAATCCATCATCAGGATCATCATGACAAGATGTATTTTAATTTCTGTACCACTTTGCATGTGGCTCAAGTGGTGTGTGAGACACATCACACTCAGATGTTGTAAATGCACTGTAAATCCTCACTTTCTGCACGTCACACACATGCCAGGCTGCCAGTGAAGCCACGGTTCATTTTTGATTGAGTAACGTTGCTTCTTTGTTAATTTTGTGCCTTATTTCAAATGAAACTGTTAAGAAATGATAAAATAATTAGTAGTATCCCTATTTCCATAATGCAAATGGCAAAAATATAAATGCAAAAGTTGTTGGTTGAAGTGAAATAACATGACGGGATAGCTGCCACCGGCTTAAGGACTGCAAACTAAACAGCAGGATGTGTCCCCGCAAGTGCTGGGTGGTGTAAAGGGACAGATGGCCTAAATTTCAAGTGTTACATAATGAGTTCTTTGAGCTTTTAAAAAAATTAAATAAAAAAAAAAACACAAAAAACACAAACTTCTTCATAAAAGTGGGACAAAAAAATCTTAACTCTCTTAAATATTTGACCAAAATGAACATTTTTGTACGCTAATGTTCCTTCAAAGTTTATGTATTCCCACAAATTCCCTCTCTGTTTTGTTCCCATACTGAAAACCACTGCTGTGTCTAAAACACACGGCGACCTTTCCAATTGTAAAAGAAAGACATGACTGGTGACTAATTTAACAAATAAAGAGTAGTTTAGTGTCCTTAACATAGTTAATGTTATCTAGCCTGATGAAACTCAGCTCTGTGTTCTGCTTATTAGCATTTTCTATTGGCTTGAATTTGCATGCTATCAGTCATTATCCGCAATAAGAGATGGGTGATCTAACCAAGGGAAAATGACGGTATTGTTAGTCTGGCATGAAAAGTTCAGAGTTGGCTTTGAGCAAACTATATCAGCACACACTGACTAATGGAATATGGCCCCTTATAGCCAAAGTGTCTGAATCAAATATTTATAATTAATATTAAGTTCAATAAAAATATAATAACAGACAAAAAAAAAACTTTTTTGTTGGTAAAAAGTGATGCTTTTAACAGATTTCTCTTTCAATGAACAAAAATACTTAAATTGCTCTCACATTGTGCCAACAGGCAGAAAACAGCCCAAATGGAACATAATGTAGTCCAGTCCTTCTCAATCCAGGCCTGCTCTACATGTCTTAGATCTTGTTCCTACTCCAACACACCTGATTCACATGAACAAATTCCATACCAAGACTTTGCAGCTCTGTGGATAAGCCTTTAATTTCATTCAACCGTGTTAAAGAAGCAGAAACATGCAGGGCAGTGAGTCTGCAGGACCAGGGCTCAGAAACACTGGTTCAGTCAGAAATGTTGAAGCTTCTGCAGCCAAACTGGGTTACCGGGTCTCACTCACATTGTCACTAATATTGAGGTGAATGTAGCTCAGAAGCAACCTCAAAAATGATGCTTCAATTCCAAATAGGTACATCTCTGCAGCTAATTGAGCAAACCTAGAGCTAATGAGAACAAACCACCAAAGGTAGGTGGGCTAAAGTTAAGGCGTGCAGTTAACCAGGTAACTGGTTGGCTGCTGCGTAGTTAGAGAAGAGAATAACTACGAGAAACTGCTGTTTAGCAGCAAATATCCCATTTTTGTACAAGTTTCGACTATTAATGGGGTTACGAGCAGTCTCATGTCTGCTTTGCCACTGCTGTGTAAGGAGAAGGAACTTCACCTTGAAGCTTTGTCTTCCCGACTCGCAAGGTGGAGGAAAAAATCAGAGCAGCATGGTTACCAAGCCATCATAAAGTTGTTGCTTCAGGGGCAAAAAGACCAGAGGGAAAGATGACAAAGAGTTGGTTTTGATGTAGCTGAATGATCCCATGAGTGCGGTGCTTCTTAGAGAAGCTCCAGCCTCCAAACGCAGCCTGCCCTGGTTTAGCCCTGACCTGCTTCCTCATCTGTGAGGGGGAGTTCAAAAATCCCTTAAAACGCCATCTCGAATCTGAGCCTGGCCTCATCATTCAAGCACAGTTAATATTCAACCTTTCCACTGGTAAACAACATCTTAGAGTTAGCATAGGATGCTAGCGGTTAGGTGGCAGGTGGTTGGGTAACAACTTCGACCCAACATTTTCCGTGTTGTGGTAATTAATCTGTTTAACAGATTGATTTTCTATCCCATTGAGGCCAGCCATGTTTGTTTACACGTCTGTTCAAATCACTCTGTGGTCTGCAGACAAAAACCAGTCTGATTCCCAGTGGGTTATATTAGTGAGAGTACAACGGTGTACTCAAACCATATTCACCTTTGTCTAACCAGTTGTTTTGGTGAGTAAACTCACTGATTCAAGAAATGAGAGCGAATCCAACAAACAATGAAAATAATGAGATGTGACTAATGTTGAACTTGAGTCACAGCGTAAGATTCAACAAGATACAACAACCTTGTCTCAGTCAAAGTCTCCAAAACGAGTAACTTGACTCATTCTATCATGATCCATCCAGCGTTCCAATGTAAACATGTGTCCAAAATGTTTGCTCTGGGTGACATACAGTATATTACTGTGAAGTCACAACACCAAAGGACACCATGTGTATATTTCTGGTGCTATTCAAAACCTTAAAACTGTGAATAATGAAGCAAAGGTTTCCAAACAACCATTCAGTAGTGGCACATCTTATAGAAGAATCAAAACTGAAAATAGCATCCAATCTATGGATGGAAATGTCTTTAGGGGATTAATAAAGACATACGTTTTTATTAATCTAAAACAACTGTGTTAATAGAGACTCACCTGGTCTTCAAAGGACAGAGCTTGTCCAACGTCACGAGGGAACCCATCTATGACGATACCGTTGGCATCAGGGATCTTCATAATCTTCTGCTTTATCTCAGTTATTGTGGTTTCCTGGTATGCAGAAACCAATGTGAGTCATTTTTACCATCACACAATGTCAAAACAGCAGTAATGATGATTTCCACTCTCCCAAGACAAATACCTGCAATATCTGAAGGGGCGTCATGGGATTTTTGATCAATGCAAACAAAATGGAAGATAGTAGGGGGTTGGTTTTCCATGATCAGAGACCCCACAACAAATGACAATTCAGTTACATACAAGGCTGACCTGAAGTCTTTAAAACACCAGAATTACAATTAGCTTGTTTATCTGATTATTGTTTAATGTTTTTGGGTGAATGGCTACTGACGCCAGAGCGTGCCAACATGCCTTAGCATCACTTCTTCATGGCTGGAGGAGCTCAACATGCTTCAGCTCATTCCTCCAGGCAGAATGCATGTTGCAATATGGCAGAGACACACGAGCAAAGCTGCGATCTAAAAATAACACGAGTAACGCAGACATTTCTCTGACATCAGAGTGTGAGCAGTGGCCCGGCAGACAATCCAGAGATTAAACCTAATCTAGATTCCACAAGAGAAATTAATGTATAAAATCAGAAAAGCTAATCTGAGACAGGCCTCCCGAGTCAATGAGTTGATTGGAAGTTCTGTCGCAGGAATGAAACCAAATGATCATTTGTGATTCTGGTAGAGGCAGTTCCCCTCCTGTCCTATGCGGAGGACAAGCAGATGCAAAGAGTCATCACAGATAACGTAGTCCAAGATCACTTTGGCTTGAACATTGTAGATGACAGGCACTTGGAGGCTTTCACTGTACAGTGAGATATTTGCTTTGCTTTAACAGGTGTAGTGCTGCAAGATTATAATTTTTGCATGGATCAAATAGGCTTTTGACTGATAATAATCAATCCAAATTTCCCTAACACTTTAAAATAATTGAGTGGAAAAACAACTGAGATGGTTTAAAGAATTTCAGCCTGAATGGACACAAAGCCTTAGTGGCAAAAAGATGTTAATAATAAAATATATTTGTTCTACACGTGCATAGAAAGTATTTAAAAATTATAAAAGAGGCTTTATAGCCTGTAAAAATAATATGTGCATGGTCCAAATATACCAACTAAATCAGATAAATATCTTGTGAGTTTCAAGCCAAAGTTCATGCAGCTCAACAAACCACTGATTGATGTTATCCTGTTTACTGTGCTAACCACTGCGCTACCGTGCAGATACATTAGGTATCTAGTACATTTTCGTCTCAAATAACAGTTTGTGGTTTAAGTGGAAGAAAGTATAATGCATCATGGCTCCTTATTTTCCCAAGAAGACATGAAAGGTTTTACAAGTTATGAAAGACAGTGAAAAGCAACCTAAGCTGCTCTACAAGGTAACACAGCAGTGGGTTTAAAAATGGTCCTTGGTTCTCCGGATGTCCTCTTAATATAGAGATTCTTCACAATCCAAGAATATGAAAGCATTTCAGAAGCAACGACCAGAGTTTGGTTGTTTACTGAGCGTAAAATGGTGCACTGTGTGTGTTTGGCATTATGAGAACATTTGCTTTTTAAGCGAAATACATGAGCAAGGACATCGAGGAAAATCTACTTTTCTACCAGTACAGTCATTTAAGCTGATGTAAATGTGAATTTTAGGAAACACAGCATTGTTACATTAGTTTTTTCTATTTATTGTCACAAATGATCAAAGTTAAAGCTGTATCTCTTATTGACATGCAGGAACTGACACCAAGTAATAGTTTTATTGAACTTTTATGTGATAACAGAAAAGTCTTTGTAAGTAAAGAAGGAGAAAAGAGAAGAGCCACATGTTTCCAGGCATCACTGGAGACCAGCTTCAATCTCTAAAATAAGAGCTTCCTGAAAAAGCAGTCACTGCTTCTCCTGTCTAAAACTGCAGATCGCTCCACACATAATCATTAATATGTTAAACTTATTTACAAAACTACTTAAAATTTAAATGTCTGACAAGTTGCCACGAGTGATTTCTTTTTTAAATCTGCTACATTTGCTGCTTGACCTACTTTGCTCCTTTGTTTTTCTGGGTTCTGGACTGACATCTGCACTGAACTGCTACAAGGAAGAAAGGATGTCTCAGACTCACAAGGAAAAGATGATGAATGGTGAGCGAGGCAGTAAGTGAAGATAATTCACGAGAGGATGTGAGCTAAAAGGAGCTCGTGACGACTAACTGGGGACTCGTGCCTGTGCTATAGCCTTGCAGCATCACTGATTCTTCATGGGGCAAGTGTTGAAGCAAAAGACCACGCTCTCAGAGGTTTAATCAAAACATGCAGATAACTAATCGTTTGGACTTTTGGGAATTTTGCAGGATACCCCAAAGTGGGTAACATTCATGAGACGCTGTAACCTATTAACAGGCAGGGGACGTAAAATTACAGTAACAAAACTCAAAGAGGTGACAAACCTTGACATGTGACTAAATACCCAGTGAACTCTAAACTGCATTTTTCTTTTAATTCAAATGGACAAAGTCAATAAAACCATTTGCTGTGGGAATTTATTTCTGCGTGACGATGCTAGGAGGGAGGGTTCACATTGCTGTGATGCATTTAGGCTTCATGATGAGTGGATGCAGGATGTCACCCAAATGAGACAAAAGACCACTGAAGCCTGCAATGTATATGTATGGATGCTGCTTTATACATGGAAATTTTACCAATGCTGGCAGAATTTGTGATTGAGATTATAAATGTTAAACCCCGTCCCCCTCCACACACACACACACACACACACACACACAAAACATACACATTAGTATTCTGGTTGCAAATAAATGCAGTGACATTGTAAAATCTTATAAACAAAGATGCATTCTGCAGTCAAATTTAAAGGTGGTCCAACAACTGCAAACAGAATATCTAGTGGGCTGACCCACTGCTGCACACCAAATAAAGAGAAGAGAAGCATGTCAACCTGGTGGGAAACTACATCTGAGAGGAAGTTGTTGCTGTGTAACATTTGCATTGACCTGGATGAGGCAAGCATGTATACACATATATATAAGGAAAATAAGTCGGACTGTCTGGCACATGCTTTGCTGAAGCTAAACATTTCACAAAAAAAATGTGCAAATAAAGTGCATGCAGCTACCGACTCTTTGACAGATTTGAGATCAATAATCAAATTGCAAACATGTTCTTATAAGATAATGTGTTTCTTTATTTTACTTGTTATTTTTGCTGAAACGTTAAATACCCAGAAGAAAGTGTGCACATGCTGCTAAAATGCCAAAATCTAGAAACTTCCACAGTTCACTTTGATTCCTGAAGGTGTGAGAATTGTATTGTGATAAATCAACAGGGGACATTACAGCAGCTACACTCTGCTATTACACACAGGAGGGTAGTACTTGCATCTAAACTGCGATATTGTTATGAACTGTAGTGTTGTTACGTTAAATTGCTCTCCCTCATAGTCTTTCATGGTTTTGGTGTGAATTGGCTTCTTTTTCCAAAATAGGTGATGTTAAAATGAAACTGGGGGGTTAAATTTAGAAGCAAATATCGATAAATTAAAAAATTGTGAGTAAAAATTCATAAAAAAAAAATTGGTGGTGCATTAATCACCTACACATTGTCAGGGAACAAAGTCAGTTTTTTGCTTCATGGTTTTATAAACGTTATAAAGATTAGTGCTCAAGCTTTTCTAAACCTTTGATCCGTTAAATTTACATAAACAAAATCTCTGCCAGCTGATAACATCGATCTCACTGTACTGGTGTAAAAATGATGCATATATTTGGATGAATATTTCTTGCCAGCATTTTCATACTTTGCATGCCTTTCAAATGACATAAAGCCTGCTGGTACTAAAGGTGTCTTATTATTTCTGATACCAGGAGTAGACAAGTTCAGTCAGGATGTTTTCCTGCTCACACACATCTTATTCAAATTAAAAGGATCAATCAACTTACTATGGTCTTTTCAGTAACTTAGTAAATTAATTTGAGGTGAGTTGAAACCATAAACTGTACATAAAAAGATGGGTGAATCTGCCTGTAGCAAAGAGCTAACTGAGCTAACTGGGAGCTAACAGAAGCTAATAGGCTAACGGAGGAAGGTTAGCAATAGCTAAGGTACACTGTTAGCTGGATACAAACTATGTTTGTGCTACACTCTGCTTTCTTGCCACAGATTTTAGAGACCTGTCAATCAGAAGGAAGTGCCCCTAAATATGCCGAAGGTGAAGAATAAATACGGCCTAAACAGATGAGCTATCAACAATATTTCCTCCCCTCACAGTTGAAGGTGAACTTGACCTATTAAACCTAAACAGGTAACAGGCTGTAAACATGTTTATTTCTGCTGTGAAGTTGGTCTTTTTAACAGGGGATAACTGCAATTTTTGTCACATAGGTTGCTCTTTTTTTTACAACAGAAGTTTCCGTTTAGTTGAAAAAGAAAAATGTCTAAAACCCCCATCACCTGAAAATCAAACTTGCATGATACTGTTTCACACCTTTATGGTGAGAAGTTTAGCAAATTAAGAGTGAGTAGTTAAATTTCTGCTGTCATTTTCAGGCCAGAGAGAGAATGGATTAGGTATTTTCTCCTTTAAAAACAAAACAAAAACAAAACAAACAACAACAACATTATCCGGCCAAATTAATCAAGATAAAAAAGTTTCAATGACCCTGAATCCAACCAAAGCCACAGATTCTGCTACCTGTGTGTACATCTCAAGTCCACAGATGTTTGTTCAGTTTTGTTTGTCTTGCTTTCTATTCGGACTCTGACTCCTAAATTAAGTTCATAGTTAGGTTTAAATAACAGGCACAGCTTTTTATGATTGTTACAGTTAAAGCTACACACAAACTGAGCTATGTATGTCTCAGGGCTTTGTATACATTTTCTTTAAGGTATTTAAAGAGCAGAGTATAAACAGGGGGAGAGGCCGCGGTTGATCTTCATCCCTGGCAGTCATTATCTTACCAAGATGGATGCTAATAAGATGGATAAGCATTCTTGAATCCAGAATGCTCGTGATGTGGGTGCTGCCAATTAGACCCTTGTAACATGCATGCTGTGATAAAGGTCTGACAGTGACCAGACATGCTAGACACTCATCATCCTCAGTCTATCCCTTCACCCCCCATCCTTCTCTACTCCTCTGCTACCTGTGGTGCAAGCTCTCCGTTGGTGATAATTTTGGCGATCAGGCTCCACTTTCTGTTGCTGGTGGCATTGTGGATCATCTTCTTCCTCAGCAGCTCGCCCACAGACATGTACTGGAAGCCGTAGCGCTCGGCAATCTTCAGGCTCTGTGTTCCCTTACCGCTGCCAGGGCCACCTATGCAGAGAGAGAGAGAGAAGCTGGTGATGTTTTGGGAGAGATTTTGTCATGCGAGTGTGAAACATTATGTGTGTGGGCGTGCTAGCGTAGGCGCTTGTGTGCAAGTGAGAGAAGCCAATGCTTCGTGAGGCAGTGTGTATTCGCACATGATTAAGAGGGTGTTTGTGCCAGCGTGTTTACGGTTGAGAAAGGATGTGTGTGGAGGGGGGGGGACAGGTACGTGTGAACCTCCTACATTTTTTAACAAATCCTCCTTTTCACTGCATTGCAATGAGAGATGTTCTGCAGGGTACGGACATTTTATCATCTGTGAAGCGAATTTAAACCTAAAATAAATAAAGCATTTTGAAAAATGTGCAAATCACAGAACCCGGTAGAGGTGATGCTTTGCCCAACTGGAATCTGGTCACTGGTAATATTGTATATTATTGTTGAAAATCAGTATGTTTGGTAAGAAAAAATAAAGAAATGGGGGGAAAAATAGGTTAAGTGCTTGTAAAAGCCTTCTGACAACTTAAAATCTGCTTTGCTTTAGATAATTGTTCTCCATTGCAGGGTTACAAAGTTGCCACAGTTACCATAGAAATATCTACTACTTCAAAATGTCTCTTGCCTGAAAGCCGGATCAGGGTAAAGTCATTAGTCCACAGAACAAGCGGCATTCAGTGGCAGTTTATGCAAACAGGTTTGTAAAGCATGTTCCCCGTATAAGAAAAGGATTTTAACATTCGGCTTCGGCCCTTACTGTAAGTTAATGTACTTTTGAAAGCCAGGTTTAATGGCGGTGACTAATATGAGTCTGTAAAAGACTGTCTAAAGTGTTTGTGCTTGGTGTTAAAAATAAAGTATCGGTCATATCATCTGATCTCCTGAGAGCAGCAGAACCACAGCTAATCTCAGTGAAAAGGAAGCTCTGTCCATCCTGGTCACTGCATCCTTTGGACAATTGTTTTGTTTCTTTTACATTTTCATCTTTCACCCAACTTCAACTCTGCTTGTGCATAAACAAATGCAGCAATAGCACAATCATCCAACCATCCATTATCCATCCATCCTTTATTTCCTACCGCTTATTCCCTGAACGGGGTCGCAGGGGGATTGGAGCCAATCCCAGCTGACATAGGGCAAGAGGCGAGGTCGCCAGTCCAACACAGGGCCAACACACATAGCCATACAACTATACTCGTATTTAGAGTCTCCCATCAGCCTATCCCCAAGGTGCATGTTTTTAGACTGTGGGAGGAAGCTGGAGTACCCGGAGAACCCACGCTAATACGCTAACACGCTAAAACTAATCCATGAAGAAAGGCCGCTGTTCAGACCTCCCCCAGCAGAGGTCAAACCAGCAACCTTCTTGCTGTGAGACCACAGTAGTGACCAACTGTGCTACCATTCAGCCTGCAACATCACAACCATCCATCCATCTACCGCTTAGTTCCTGATGGGGTTGCTGGGGGGCTGGAGCCTATCCCAGCTGTCAACATCACAACTATAACACAGAAATACAAATTGTCTTTATCCACTTTATGATTTTTTTTCTGTGACTGTACAATTTACCACCTCTTCCCTTCATTAGGTGTAAAAAGCTATCTGATTTAGATGCAGCCTGTGCAGTCTACTTTATTCATTATTTCACTGGACTAAGGTCATGCACATAGCTGCTTGGTGACAAAGCAAACTGAGACACACTCCTGTTTCCTGTCAGCTGAGATGCATGTTACCTATGAACATACTGTTCTAGTACACATTTATTCAGAAACCTGGTTTCAGTTTCAATGACATCGTGTTGACCCTGTGCCTGTTTTATGAAAATAACATACAGGAATGGAAAGATAGGGTCCTGGCACACCCTGTCCAGGGTGTCCTGCATCTTGACTGTCAATTGCTCAGCTCCAGCTTCCCTGTAACCCTGAGCTGGAATAAATCATATAGAAAATGAACGAATGACTGAATTAAATTCGATCGACAACCCTGCAAACCCAGCCTTCATTTTGAACTCAGCTACAGACCTGTAAATATTCCAAACAGTGTCAGACATGGGTGTGATTTGTGAAGCTGCAGAAGTTGCAGTCTGCCTTCAATCTGATTCATTCACTGAAGTGCAGGTAATGATAAAGTCGATTCTATGGACATGTTTAAGAGATGTGTGCAGCTTCTAATTTTCTCTATGGGAGATGCATTAAATGTATTACATGCATGCTGTTTTCAAGTTATTTAAATAGCGAGTTACCCAGATGATGATACAATTAAAAATGAGATATTTTATTAACGAGCTTTCATTCTTTATTTTCTTTACTGCTTGGCTGATTTAACAGTTATTGGAAAGCTGGAGCTTATCCCAGCAATTAGCAGGCTAGAGGAAGGTACAGCCTGAACAGGTTGCCAATCCATCACATGACCTGGCACAGGGCAATGACCTGGAAACACTTAAAGGGAACCTGAGATGGCCCTCTGCGTCTGAATAAGCTGTTTAGTAAAAATAATTATGCTGATTATAGAAGCTTAATAGTATGTACAAAATATGGTTAAAATTGATCAATTAGAGTCTTGCTGAGCATCTTCAAGCAGGAGTTATTCCACCAACAAGTACTGTATTTAACATGAAGGTGTGTGTGTGCTTCAAGACTTCATCTTGTACCGCTTTATTTAGATTCACACATTTATGTGTCTTTTGAAAATATAGTTTGTACTGTGATCTGTTACCACTGTAATAAAAGAGCAATGTATCATGGCAGATTTATTATTATATAATAACCTGTGTGTGTGTGTGTGTGTTCATCTGTGTGAGTATGTGTGTGTGTATGTGCTCACTAATATTAGAATAATCCCTGG
>JBAMIG010000008.1:19356264-19369855 GCA_037177335.1 Kiunga ballochi
AATAAATAAATAAATAAATAAATAAATAAATAAATAAATACATAAATAAATAAATTTAAAAACAATACAACTGCTGTAGGTAACGGTCCTTCTACACATTTTCTGACTCGCTTAATCTAACTCAGGGTTGCAGGAAAGCTGTAACCCGTACTCCAGCTTCCTCCCACTGTCCATGATGGGTGTGCTGGGCTAACTGGTTAATCAAACCTTTCCCTAGGAGTGAATGTGTGACCGGTTGTTAGTCTCTTTGTGTTGGCCCTGTGATAGACTGGTGATCTATCCAGGGTGTACCCTGCTTCTCGCCCAAATGATTGCTTCACCGCAACCCTTAAATGGATTAAGTCGGTTAAGAAAATGACTGACTGGCTTATATAAGCATATCAAACCTTCCTACCTCAGTTAATTCAGTACTTCAACCCTGTTTCACAGGAGTCCACTTTCTGCCATCACACTGGCTATAAACTTACTGTCCTGTTTCTGTCTATCAATTACTGATCTCGTTTTTGTTCAGAAAATATTCCATAACACTAAATGGAAAAGGCTGTTAAATTAGCATCATGTAGCTGCAATGATGAGCCAAACACAATGTTGTAACATTGTTATTTCTATGAAACAACTGAAGCCATCGTCTATATTACAAATAAATATGTGAACAAAAACTGTTTGGAAGAGACATCAAGACTTAAATATGATAAGACAGATGCAAAAAATAGTTCCACAATAAGCGTATGCTAACTAAGCTAGCACGGTGGTGTTAGGGCTGCGGACAAAGATGGCGGCTCGGCGCTGTCACAAGACATTTGCTCAGAAGACAGTTCCTCACAACACTGATAGAAAAAAAGACAGTTACTCACAAAAGAAATATGAAATACAGATTGTAATAAATAATTATGAAAATATATAGAAATACTTGTAAAATCCAAAAACGTGTAAACAAAAACGATTTTCTGTGGAGTTGCATATGGTCACGTTTTAATTCATACATTAATGTCCAGGTTAAATGCCTTTGAGCTCTATATAGAAGTTGCTCATATGAGGGGACATTGGGTCAATCAAACAACTTTTTGATTAATCAGTTAGGAAATAAAAATTAATTGCACTTTGTGGCGGAGTTGTTGTACTATGCTCTTTATGAAGTAGATTAATTTCCAGAACACTTACATGTTCCCAATCAAGACAAGTATAATTTGTCCCTATGCTTTAACCCCATCACCCCCCCCCCACACACACACACACACACACACACACACACACACTTGTGTTTAGACTTTTTCTATAATTGTGCAGCGATACTTTATTTTTTCTTAAAAAAAAGAAAAATCCTAAAAACTTTGTGCATATTTGTCTCTTTGTTTAATAATTTTGTAGACAATTGTCAGTTTTATGAACAATATTAATTTTTATGGGCTTTAGCATCACTAACTAGCAGCAACCAACTGAACACAGCTGAAGCTGGTAAACGATGTTTGGTCATAGAAAGAAAAAGTGATCCTTTAATGATACAACAGGGGAAAAAGCAATCCTCTAATCAATATGAACTGTTTTGAAATAATTTATATAATAAAGAAACAGCTTTACAATACGTGTCACTCAAAAAGACATTGGCATCTCCAGGGACATGGCAATAAAAAAACAAACAGCTCTAGAGCCATTTGAAGCATGTTATTTTATTATAAAATAACAAAACAATATTCCCAAAGGAGTTAATTTGGAATACCAGTGTTTTATTTCATCATCTAGTAAAACTGCAGGAAGTAAAAGTCTATTTAAAAAGCATTACTATAAGTAAAAAATCTAAACAAGTAATGGTCAAAGCGACTCCTTCTGCAATACCAGGCTGCGTAATTCATGATATGGTTCAATTATTAGGGGGGCAGAGACAGTAAAAGAGGATAAATGCAAGGCTAATGAGCTGAATTTTGTAGGAATAGCACAAGTGAATAAATCGAGCATTAACAATCAGGGAATTAACAGCAGAAGGCGAGTAGATGCGAGGATGGCTCAAATGCAGTCGCCAATTAGAGTGAGTCTCCACATCTGCGGGCAAAAGGAGAGAAGACAATGCAAAATCCAAAAGGTGCTGCATTTAGAGCAGAATCCAACTGTTTCTATGCAGAAGCAAGCCTGCGCACACGCTGACAGACTCCAGCAGTTTGAACGCTGCGGGGCAGAGTCGATAGAGCAGGGCTTGTTTGGAGCTGTTTGTCTAGCATATATGTTTGACCAGTCATTAGGGACAACCGAGGTGGGAAGTAAGCTGAGAACTAATGAAGACGAAGAGAGGAGGAGAAAGAGGAGGTAAGAGTGAATATCGAAGCAGAGGCAATTAGGAATCCAGTGGTCAGCAGTCATACTCCAGGTTGACAGCTCCTGCTGCTCTGATGCTCTGGTCTTAATTAGGACAGAGTTTTCTGTGAGGATCCTAGAGGCAGACGTCTTTGATGAAGGGCAATTATCTACTTCAGACAAAAAGAAGAAAAACAAGCTATATCTGACTCAAAAGGAGACTAATGAAAACTCACTGATGAAAGCTGAGAGTGTTTTTGGATAAGTGATTTGGCGGGTGATCTTGTTAGAGGCACTGGTTAAAATAAAAGCTCATCCCGAGTGTTTGAAGAAGCGGAGGCAGAGATCTGATGTTCAACGCATGCACTGGTGCAAAGGGAAGTGCTTTAGTGCAAGTGTCTCTCAGGAGAGTGTGGGGGAAAAAAATCTGTGCAATGGGAAAGGCATCTAATGTGCACCTGTGTGCACAATCAGAGCAAACAATGCAGAGAGAAGCAACAGCTTCAAGGACCCCAAACGGAGCCTGCGTAAACAGCTGTAACACACACCTGCAACGTGTTTTGACAACCGCCGAGCTTTGCAGTCGCATTAACGTCCTGCAAGTCGCAAATGCAAGCAGGAGTTCAGCAGCCCTACAAGTACAAACCAGCAGCTCACGCTGTTTTTAATTAGTAGAAAGGCAGATAACAAAGCCGTATTGTGGAATGAATGAGAGAAAAACAACATTGATTTGAATGAGCTTGATCATGATGGGATGCAGCTTTCAGCAGCAGCTTGTATGAACACAATGGGAGGATCGGAGGTTACCTGATCTGGTCAAATGAACAGAATACAAGCTAAAGCTGTTTGCTGAGCAGCACGGTGCAGCTGCAGTGTGGAGCATTTGTTCATGAAGGAAACACGTAAAACTGCCTTTCACATCCACTTTGCTTTTTCCAAGTGAATGTGAACGACTTGGAGAAGTCATGCTGGGATTTAGTCTAAATTTGTTAAAACAGCATTACAAATATATACACTGTCAATGCAACTCATAGCTATGGTTGTTTGTCTGCAACACGGGTCTCCAGCTCTTGTGCTCGAGAGCTACCACCTTGTAGGGTTTAGGGTTTCCCTGCTGCAACGCACTTGAGCCAAATTGGCTCATGAACAGGCAGGTGCAGAAGTTTTTTTTATCTGAATCACGTGTGCGGTACCAGGAAAACACTCTAACCTGCAAGATAGTAGCTCTGTGTTGGCTGTGTACTTCAATCAGCACAGTTATAGCATTTCCTCAGGGTAAGTCTCTTATTTTATTCTTCTTTGCCTTAATCTTTGTTTAATTATTTGTTATTTTACTCATCTCAAAGTAAATATGGATGCTTTGAGGTTTGAATTTGCACCTGAATTCGGTCATTTTCTTACCAGATTACTTCGTTTTTATGTTTTGGTTTTGCCAACATACCTTCAACTTGAACCTTGATAAAGTAGCACTTTCTAGCGTTTCGGCCTTAAAACATTGTGTTCCTAACTTGTTTGATGGCACAGTGACTGTCATTGTGCTCACCAGCAGCATCACAGTGCTGAGAGGCTGTGTGACATTGCAGCTAGGTTTTTCTCAATACACCCCGTCACATGCTAGCAATTGGATATCAACACACCATTCATTTTATATGCACCAGGGTTGATCTGGCAAATAAAGATAAGGGGACATAGTGAGAGATAAAACAACTTGCTTTGACTGTCTGCAGAGAGATTGTAGTACAGGTTGGATACAAGATGGAAGCTGAATTCTCCGTCAAAAGAGGGGAGCATAAAAAAAATGAAACCACCTCTTTAAAATGAAAGATGGATCTGTTAGAAATTTAGAGACAGTCAAGAGAGTAGTCCGTTGAAATTATTCGCTTGTTCATGTGCTTGAAAAGCTTACCTATGTCCCCTGTGTCTCAAGTACATGCAGAGCATTTCAGAACTGAATATTTAAATGCATTAGAAGTACATGCATACCAGTGTGACATCACTTTGATACCAACGCTGGCAACGAATGACTGGTGGACAAAACTACAGCAGTCTTACGTTTGGATAACGCTATGTGTTCTTCCAAAAGACTTTGGTCCAAAAGACTAGTATGTAGTCTCTTCCAGAGACGTAGTCTACAAAGTGCAAAGTGCTCCTGCCGTTTGAAATGAGACGCCACCGACTGTATGAGAATTACCCATAATGCTCCAGTCCTCTGTTGCTCAGCAAAGTCTAATGATGTGTGTATCATCCATAATGATCATATTCTTCCACAAAAAACACAAAAATATCAATTCATAGGACAGAAAATGAAGCCAGATATTTCAATGTTTATTTCAATTTACAAACACATGGAGGAGGCGGCCCAGAAGGGCTCTCCTCCCGACAAATAATCCTCGTCTGACACATGTAATAACATGAACTTGTGTTCATGGGACACACTGCGTCCCCGCTTGTCTGCTGGGACAAATATGTTTATATATTTATTTTTAAAACGTCCTTGCGGGCAATAAACTGCTGCTTATTCATGTCTATCTGGCGCGCAATGAATTCTGGGTAATGGGAGACCATGAAGGATACATGGCGTGTAGACTTGTTTTAAGCTAATTCAGCCCCAAACGAAGTTTGATCAGTGTGGATCAGAAGCACACTTCGAACTGGGACAGCACTTACAGTATATAGTGTGCAGTCCCTGAAGTGAGACACAGCCTCCATCTTACCATTTCTGCTGAGTCATGAAAAGCCTTTGTGAAACACAGTTGGACAGTTCCTATACTCAAAAAGCCACTGCTGTTTTTCCGTGTGTAGCTGAACAACACATTATTCATTTGTACAACAAGAGGAGGTCATCAGGGCGTTAGTGCCGGTATTAGAGGCACTTTTTACCCATTTGTGACTCACATCAGGTTTTAATGGCACTCTAAATGTTTATTCATACATTGTTTTTTATTCTGAATCAACTCAACCCGACTCTAATGTCACAGAAGTGAGACAAATGCCACAATTTGTCACTAGAAAAAGGTGACTTTTGAGTCGAGCATAATTGTGTCAGACCAGATTGTGCAAGTATTTCCAAATGGATGCCCAAACATGCGAAACGTTCATTTTTATTTCTGCAGTCTTCTCCTCTGCAGACCTGCAGTGCGTCCCTGTTACGAGCTGTGTTTTATTTATTCGTTTGGAAATATTTATGTGTTTTCTCACTCATAGATTTAAACTTGCACATGTATAAGACTTTAATATTTCATTCACTTGTTTCTTAAAATATACATTCTCCCTTAATCCTCAAATGTGTTCTATAAAATATATATTTGCTTTAAGACTTGACTTCTCCCTCGATGTTCCTTCCTATATTTGGATAACTCTACATCCACTTCCAAAATAGCACTGATCCCTGACCAGCTGGGATTGTAACTCAGTCAACAAGCTCATCTTAAAACTTTATTTTGCAACTAACCTTTATGATGTCAACTAGACCATTTGATACCACAATGCCCCTACCGGTTATTGCATTCAGTCAATGTGTGGCATTCATTTCTGACAATGTGCACAAACTGTGCCTCAAACAAATGCAAATTACACAAGGAAACCTTGATAAACTTTCAGACATTTGGTAAAAAAGCAAGTGTGATATTAGTGTTGATCTGTGATACTAAAACTTGAGGGATTTGTTTAAATAACAGAAACATTCAATGTGGTTTATTCAAAGTTTATGCAATGACAAAAAAAATAGAAGATAACTTTAAATGGGATCAAATCCAGTGAGTTGTGATTACTTATAATGAGCATTTATCTTAAATGTGAAGCAATGGACGGAAAAACACCAGTCTATTTAAATCAATGAACATGTTTTATGCTTTTGGTTTGATATTTCATCGTATTTCACTGATTCAAATAAGATGCTTGTCTTATATTTTGTTTAAATTTATCCTTCAATGCCTCCTTTTTACGTCTAAAATTAGCACAAATAACGTCAATGCATATTAGTTGATTTGC
This sequence comes from Kiunga ballochi, assembly GCA_037177335.1. NCBI lineage: Eukaryota > Metazoa > Chordata > Actinopteri > Atheriniformes > Pseudomugilidae > Kiunga > Kiunga ballochi. The sequence continues at coordinate 19,362,541 of JBAMIG010000008.1, forward strand.
AACTGATGCTCATTACAGATTATTGGGATTTCTCTATTTGTTGTGATGGTAGCTAGGCTCAGTGGATCGTCTCTGCTTGCAGCAAGTTTTACGCTAGTCACCCTCCTGCCATTAAACAGGCTGTGGAGAAACACCAAACCTCACACCAGCAGGTTTTCCATGCAGGTCATACCAGACAGCGGTCTGCATAATAATTCATATTCTGTTGTCTTCTATCTATATTCTTTTGTCTTTATAAGGTTTATTTTTGTATCTATGTGTGATGATTGTTTTATGTTAATGATTGCTGGATGTGTTTTATTATTACCTGCATATAACAATGAAACCTGAGGCATCAAGCTTTGCAGACTATTTTTCTACTGAAAACAGCGGATCATTGAAGGTATGTAATGAAATACAGCTCGAGCAGAAATATAGATCCATTAGTCTGAAGGATTATCAGATTTCACATCTCTGCAAAGATCGAGAGCTGAGGCTTGTTTTTCCTCCGTGTTCACAGACAAAACAAAAAAAATGGAAACTAACAGGGTTTTTTTTAAAAAACTTTTTTAGTAAAACAAATGCATGTTTCTCTTATGAGGGAGGACGGCAAACGACTCGCCTGTTTCCAGCTGACACATTACGGTGTCTTTAAACCAAAATGCAATGAAAGGACATCCGATGCATCCTCTTCATGACATATTGTATTTATCTGACTGAACTGTGGGATGGTCACTTCTAATTGTAATGCTGCAGACAGAGACATAAAAACAAACTAAAAACTGAGTGTAAAGACATTATGTGTCTGTTTTTATTGTTATTTTCTCCACCCACTCCATCCATCCCCACTCAGAAATGCCTTTTGCATCTGAAAGACTTGGTGCCGGGCAGGACTGCGTCTTTAAACCTAACTTCTCGCCACCTGGTAGAAGGGTGAAAAAGAACAAGGCTACATCTTGTTTCTGTCTCTTTTTTATTCCTTTTCCTCACTCCATTCCATTCGGGTGACCCTGAAAGAAAACAAATGCATCCTCCTGCCGGGGCTTTACATTACTATGAACTGTTGGAAAGAAAGAACCAAGGCTGCCAGCTGGAGTGTGGAGCTTTGTACATTGCTGCAACACACACACACTGACACACACTGCTCTGCCTTAATTGACTCCATATCAGCCAGCTAGCCGCCGGTGAAGACTGTACAATGATCCATCCACAGATTGTCCCCATACCCCCCATCCAGACAGAAAAGGAAAGAGATGCTGCTGTGAAGACCACACGGACACACCCCTGAAGGTTTGATTACCTTGGCATGAATACAAAAGATGAAGCACAATTTACCAGGTCAGTTTCTCCCTCTTTTCCTTTATTTCCTCTAAAATTGCAGCAGAGAAAAAAAAAACATGAGAAAAAAAGACAGAGGGACATTAGGAGGAGAAAGAGGTGAAAAGATGGAAGAAAGAAAAAAGAGACAGAAAGAGGGAGCACTCACAGATGGAGGCGGGATGAGAAGGGGGAGAGAATGAAAGGCAATCTGATAGATGAAAAAGACTAGCATGAAAAAGGAGTGGCTGTCAGAAACAGGAGACAGGAGACCGAGAAATGTAGGGCAGCAGAGACACGGAGGGATTTCACGGCCATTCTTTGATGAGGAAAAAGTTAGAAATGAACATTTACTTATTTTACGGTGCCTTAAAATGATTATATCTGATTAAATCACAAGGCAAGTGCAAAATATGAAAACATCTGGAGGATCTGAGTGCCATCACATACCTGATGCTAACTCTGCATTAAGGGAGATTTCATTTGCTAAAGAGTTCCAGTTGCCTTCAAAAAATACCCATTTTATTCATGCCGGGGGCTGATTTTGTTCCCGCACTCTTCTCGGATCATTTATCGAGGAGGGATCGGCACGGTTACGGCCCCGTGCTGCATGATAAACAAAAGGCTGAATCAATAACGAGATGATGATCTTGTTAAGAGAAGTCTGCTGAGAACGAATCAGAGAGGTCTGCGAGGAAGGTGTGTGCCGCTCTTCCATTTTCACATCACGTCCACCCCACCGCTGCAAAAAGATGCAGCGAGTTGAAAATGAAACTGAAAGATAAAAGGTGTGCGATCTTACTGGAGAGCAGAATTTATGCATGAGCAGGGATGATGGGAGGCTCTCGAACAAGCTGTTAACCAGGAAACTTGAGATGACAAGTTTGTTGGGCATACCAGCAATTTTTCATGCCATTTTAAAACAGCTTCTACCGGTCTGAAGACTAGCTGTGTTACATCTTGGACTGTTGAGGAAAAAAAAGCAAATGGAAATTGCTAAATCCCTGCAGAGCAATTAGTATACTCGCAATATAACAACAAGCTCATAAAAAACAAAAAGAAGATATCAATAATACATCGGCTGCACTAAAGTCACTGTTGGGAGAAGATTTGCTTCCCTCTGAAAGCATTTCCACTGCTAAATGTTCTCTATGGAGAGTCCATAATAGGCTGGAAGAGAACATAAGGAGAGATGCTAACCAGAAAGAGTGTGTGTGCATATTTGTGTGTGCATGTGAACAGCTGCTGTTTGTCACGGCACATGTCAATAAAAGACGCATCTCCTGAGAGTTTACAAATTTCATACCAGCAGAAAGTACTTGTGAGAGTATCCTTCAGTGTATCTGAGTACATTTGTTTGTTTTATTTCCTCTGCAATATGGAGGTACTTGTGCGGTACTCGACTATGCACTTTCAGTGCTGCAGAACCCCATCGTATTACAGCGCTGAGTGTGACAGCTGTGCAGAGCACTTTTGCACGTATGGTCCAAACCTCTGACACGCTTTACTGATAAAAATAATGCAGATTTGCAAGAGCCTCATGCTTCACTCAGCTACACCTGCTGACTAGAAACTATACTACTTTCAATACTTTGTGAGATGACTACACATTTAACCTGCAGGCTGCAAGGTGGCGAGGTGGTTAGCGCTGCTGCCTCACAGAGAGAAAGTTACTGGTTTGAACCTGGGCTTGGGCGAGTTCTGCTCCATGTCCGGCTTCCTCCTGCCGTCCAAAGACACGCACATTGATTGGTCCTTTGGAATGACCCTGAAGTGGAATAAACGGTACGAAAAATAGATGGATAATGGAGTTACATTCACACCACTCATTCTCCTTGTAGCCTTTTTGTTATTTTCCCAGCTTGACAGTAGCTGCGTTTCCATTACCATTATTTTTTTTAAAAAAGTGATTTTTGTTGTTTAAAACAAACCTCTATAGCAATCGGCAGGTGTTTCCATAGATCAGTACTTAGTGAATCTGCAACAAATCTCATTAAAACTTGTCAGCTGGATGTGATTTTATGAGAATGTTACCACAAAGCATTACTATGGTGTTTTCTACATGCTGCAAAAAATTGGCTACACCTTTTCCAAGCCACTCCCTCATTTCCCTTTCTATAACTCGTTTAAATCCTGCATTTCCTGGTTGTTTACTCCATGCCGCTTCATCTTACCTGGTCACATGACCTACTATGTGACAACTGGGGACGCCATATATTTGAATAAAGTGTTTTCATTACACTTTTTTTTTTCTTCAAAAAGTCTGAAAAGCCACCTTTTGAGAGCGGAAAAACTCTTTAATAATAGTTGAGTTTTTCTGAAATGTATGTGTTTCCATTAGCGCATATCTATTGTGATATTTAGGTTTTAAACACAGAGGTAATGGAAACACACCTAGTGAGAAAGTAATGTGGTTTAGCCCTTTTATTGGCATAATAATATATATTTATGAGGACAGGGGCAGTTTGAAGAATAAAAATTGCATGAAGTAACAAGGAGTTGAGGTGTCATGCAGCACGATGTCATGTGGTGAAACCAGTGCTCCCTGTGGTAGTCAAAGGGATAACTGATCTGATAAAGCATCACCCCCTCTTCAAACATTTTCTTTTATATCTACACTATTCATAAACTTGTTAACTAATCAAAACTAACGAAATTGGGAATTTTGCTCCATGAAATCCCACGTGACTGGGTCTCTACTGGTGACCAATTAAAAGTTGGTTTAAAAAAATGAAACCAACATTGAACCTTGACCGTTCACCGTCTACAGCATTGCTTTTGTTACACAGTTAATTTAACTTTAAGTTAGTGGAGAAAGACGTTTTAGCTGGAGAAAGTTCAGTCGGTCTGCCTGCAGCCGGATGTCTGTACGTTTAAAGTATAAATACTGTTTAAGGGCCAGAAATGATGTTTGTTTCTATCCTTAGTTCATTTCAATGTTATTGATTTGTTTATACAAGTGTGACAATGAAATACAAACTGGGGGCAGTTGCTCCCCTTCCCCCCCCTGTATGTCAACCACTGCTGAAGGAAAAGTCTCATAAAATAATTCATAATATAAACATCTCATTTCTGTGGACTGATTAGAAAACATCCCCAACATTTACTGACATGAGGAGAAATTACTATTTTTCATCCTGCTTTCAGCATCGTTTTATTGAGCTTTAGTACCCCGGTGTTAAATTAGCACCACCATCTGTTCCTCCTGATGCAAATAATATGGAAATTACAGCAGTGGTGCTAAATACACTCTAATTCTCATTTCCTTCTCCTGAAGTTGTTTCAGAGCTCACAGTTTGCTAATGTTAGAGAAGGTTTTTTCCTACTCTCCTCAAGTCTCCTAACTAATAAATCAATTGTAAACAACCAACTGATTTCTGATTTCTCTTTGTGATCTTTAGGCGGAGAGCGGGGAACCACGGCCGAAACCAGATGAAATGTGCCTTTGCATAATACATTCATGCATTTTATCCGAGTAACTTTTTTCAGAACAACTTCTACTTTTTAACTTTTAAATTAATAAAAAATGCATTTTTTTTACACTTAGCAAGAAGTTTAAGAGCCTCCTCCACAACTCCCACCGCATATGAAAACTGCACATTTGAATCCAGTGTGGCCAGATGGATCTCAGAGGAGAGCTTGTTTGTGCTCCTATACACACACGTTTAATAGGAAAACACTAATGAAATGAATCTCGACGCTACTGTTTATTGCCAAGGTAATGCTTTTTCATTTACGGAATGGATTCACATCTGAGATGCAATAATAGCCAACCTAGTGATTAGAAATGAGATACGTTCACTCATCACTGATCTTCCCAATGAAAGTAATGATTCCTGGCAGCGACTCTGGAACAGATTCACATCAGCAAGAGCTGTTATTCCTTTTATCCTGCTCTCTTAACCAGGGTGACGAGCCTCCCCCCACAAACAGCACGCTCATTAGTCTAATCCTGAGCGTATTCAGCTTAGCAGGAATTCATAAAGACACAAACAATGCACAGACGCACGCTAACAGATTTCAGATGGGAAGATGCTCCCACGGCCTTTTCCCCCTTAATGAGCCCTGATCAGCTGCGGAGGCAGAGGTGAGTCCATTTAAAAGCCTTTACTCAATGCAGCTATGCAAAAGAAATGCCACAATACTGGTTTTACAGGGAGACGGCACATGCTGATTAAATGATATATGATTACATCCCAAAATAGGGATGATTTCTAACCAAAGAGGCACAAAATGATGACAAATGTAGTCATTTTTCATCTTTTCGTGTCGACATGACAAATTGTGAGAACAATTATCCTTTGGAAAACATCTGCTAACCTTTATTTATTTATTTATTTTTTTAACATTCATACTTTAAACTAGCTAACCTGTTTCAGTTTATTTGATCTAAAGAAAATCCTGCACTCCCATCCCTAACTGCTTTCAGATGAATGGATGTAGAACGACAGAAACCACCTTACTGTGTCCGGGTTCGGCAGCCGACCACGCACAGCTGTCTGCTATTCGGCTGAAGTTGGCGCAGCTGCCTGTATCTGCAGACACATCACCAACGCCGCTTAGGTGGAGAATTTCCCTCTAGGTTATTTGCCAAGCATCTGATGTTGTCATCATCATCATCAAGTATTTAGTTGCATTATTGATGAGATAATGATGGCGGGATGAATTAACACAGTGATTACAAGCAGAGGATTTGGAGTCATCTTCAGCTCATAAATACATACTCTTTGTCTCACCAGAATGAGCCTCTGCATCTCCTAAACATATTAGCTGCAGCCAGCTGGCTTTATTTAATTTTTTCTGAAGGTCCCAAATATTAATCAGATGTTACAATCAGATGTGTCTTTGTTCCACAGCTTCCCTTTGGGCTCGTTTAAGCTTTTTAGAACAGCCGAAGCACGATTGCAAATGAAAATGTGAACGTGCAGGGAGCACTTTTTGCTCTTGTGTCAGTCATGATGCATTTATAAATAATCTGCAGTGTGAGGCGAAGCTCGTGTTTCCAAATTGAATGGAAAAGAATGTGTGTTTATAAAACCAGCACATAACTGGTTAACGCTACAGTTCACAGGAAACACAGATCCTCCTTTGCTTTATCTTTTATCTTTATGAAATGAAATAAAGAGGCTTTATTTATCCCAAAGGGACATGAAGCTATAAAGATTAAGTATTTTGTATCATTGTTGTTATAAATGTAGTTTATGCTGAAGAATCCAGTGATCAATACAGGATGCAAGAAAAGTAGCAGCACAAAATGAAACTTTCCTGCAGCAGCATTCTCAGCTGGGCTCGTTTTCTGTGATACAATGAATTATTCATGTCTCGGGGCAGGACGCCACAGTGGTGTAGTTTTTAACGACAGTGTGCCGTCTCAATCATCGTCCAAACAATCATGGAAATGCCCTCTGTTTCCTACGTGTCGTTGACCCAGGTGCTTCTCGTGAGGCTTATCAGAAAGCTCTGCACGGCTCAAACCTGTCCAGACTCTGGAGCAGGTAATAGGTGTGTCGCTGTGTCTGCAGGCGACAGCGCTTCACAGCGGATGTTTGGATTGTAAGAAGAGAAATGCTGCAATGTTTTTGTTCTTTTCTTTTCTGCTGGAACAAACAGGCTGACAGTCACACCCGGTTTCCACGGTGAATGACAGGAAGTGTGAAAACAGGCTTCACACACTTCAAATTACCACTTCCTCTCCTGTCCAGGTTCACTGCAGAGCAACACAAACAGCAGCGAAGGAGACATTGCATCATCAGAGGAATGACAAGAAAGATGATGTCACAGCAACCCGTCTGCTACTGGTTCCCATTTTCAGGTGTTTCACACTGGAACCAGTTTACTGGTCTCTGCTACTGGTTTTTACTGTCAGGTATTTCACATTGGAACCAGTTTTACTGGTCTCTGCTACTGGTTTTTACTGTCAGGTATTTCACACTGGAACCAGTTTTACTGGTCTCTGCTACTGGTTTTTACTGTCAGGTATTTCACACTGGAACCAGTTTACTGGTCTCTGCTACTGGTT
>JBAMIG010000008.1:19379899-19403291 GCA_037177335.1 Kiunga ballochi
CACATTTAAAGAGACGGCACCAAAACGAGTCGCTCTGAAGACGCACCTCAGAACAGGGTTATAAGGTGTGTGTGGAGAGAGAATAAGCAGGAATTCAGACCAAAGCATTGTGGTTCTACTTTATACACACAATAAATAATGATTTACATGTTAAAAGGAAGGATTTAAAAGCATGATACTTCACCTTTAAGTTTTCATCTAACTCCACACAGCACATGCGTTCTACTCTGCAAAATAGTTTTACCTCCATTATTTTGTCACAAGGTAAAAAGACTCTTCAGATCTGTTGAATGTTAATGTGGGAGATGGCCATTTACCAGTCAGGTTCCTTTTCCCGACTTTTAGGAAACGACGTGTTGACACCTAAATCTGCCCATGCAATACAGGCTATTGTGGCTTATTTGTCTAACCTGCACCGTAACACCCCTCCTGCCAAAACGGGCAGCAAGTTGTCCAAGGACAATTATGCAAAGTACATGAACAGATGATTCACATGAATCCCAGAAGCATACAGTCTTTGAGACAGAGATGGCAGTATGAATTGGCCTGTCATGCATTAACAGCTCTGCTACAGATGGATTACTGAAAGAGCCAACTGGAAACAAGACCAGAGGAATCAGGGGTCAGAGCAGTCGCATTGCTTTTAAAATCAGTCAAATGACAGTAAAGATGCATGACGGTAATGGCGGGAACTATGAAAGACTTTAAAGAAATAAACTGGAGAGACTAAATATCAACAGAGACAAGAAAAACATGAGAAATAGTAAATTTACTGTGCAGACATAAGCTGACTACGAAACAAAATGAGGCCACTACTGAGACTAATTAAATATAATATCCATCGACACAAAAGGAATGCAAATGATTACAGAGACATGCAAAATAACACGGCTTATAAAAAAGTACAAAGACATGCAAAATGACTGCGGGGATGCATAACCACAATAACTGATGCAAAATTCACCTAAAGGCACAAATTGCTACAAAGACATAACATTTTTACAGAGGCCTGCAAAGCCAGAGATGATAACCGATTACAGGTAGGAGAAAAAATGATTATGCAAAAAGGTAGAGAGGATGTTTTAAAAAAATAGATATGCAAAATGACTACAGATCACAAAGACAGCAAAAACATTTAAAGAGGGGGTGAAATGAGATGAAAACTGACCACAATTAAGTAAAAACATAGCAAAGAAAGATGCAAAATGGCTCCAGACAGATGTGTGACCATGAGGAGAGGACTGGAGAGAAATCCAGAATGGCTCTTAAAGAAGCTTAAAAGACAAGATATACACAGCAGGATGAAAAACAACCAGAGGCAAAATTAGGACAGAAACATGCAGAAGGACAACGCTGTAAATGAGCTAAAGTTAAAAACAGAACAAAAGAGACAGAGCAAGGAAGCAAATCATGCAGGTAAAATCCCAACCGAGTGAAGCTAAATTCCAGAAGATCCAGGAATCATCATAATATCCACACAAACCTTCCGATACTTCATGCCCTAAAACGCCTTCACCGTGGTGATTAGGTTGGCTTTTCTAGCAGAGCCTCAGTACTCACATTGATTGTTTTCTCCTGGCTTCGTAAACAGATGGAAGTCAATACACCCCTACCATGACGTCAAGGTTCACCTAGCTGCAGGTCTCCTGGGCTTATCAATTAGAGTGCAAGTCTGCAGCCAAGGATTTCATTTGTTGACTAAGCTGTTATTAGTAACGACAGGTGGGTATTGAGTGTGGCGCCACACCGCTGGAGAAAATTGTGATAAATGACAAAGGGGAGGCTCTCTCTCTCTCCCTCTAAAAAGCAGTGCTGACCTATGTCTGCTGGACAGAAAGACAGGTGTGTGTTTGTATGTTACAGGTGGATGAAGTTGTGGTGGAGAGCTGGGTTTCAGATCAATGAATTTAAACGTGGCTGCACTTTTTTTTAAAGCTTTGTGGCATCTAAAGCGTCTCCTCTGCCTGTCCCTTAATAGGAGGAGAGCTGCACGGCCACATCTGCTTACCTTATGGTCAATGATGCCACTGTATCCCTGGAGGACAGGCGGGTGAGGCTTGGTCACGCTGATGGAGGCTTCAGTTGGTCGCTGTAGCTGCTCATGCTGTCGGATGCGAGTGTCATTAGTGTCCCTCGAAGGGCTGTTGAAGCTTCCATTGTACACGAGGAACAAGCTGGCGCACAGGAGGAGCACGAGAAGCACGGCTACCCCATGGCGCTGACAAAAAGACACAAGCAGATGCTGACAAGTTAACCCTGTTGCAATGAACTGAGTTTGTTTTGCACTGATAGGATGGAAACCCACTGTTTGGGCACAAAAATAGTCTTTCTCAGCTGGTTTTGCTGGTCAGCTTTCTCCCAACCTGCTGTGATTTATGCATATTTATTGAATTTTTTACACATTTAAGGGCAAAGCCTGACATTGGGAACATTTTAGGCTGCTCAGATGCGTTCAGAAGCACGTTTGTAAAGTATGAAGTTCCACGTGCCAGAGGAACGCAAAGCCTACTCAAAGTTACAAAGAGAAATTAGTTTAATCGTTTTACTAAATTGATACTAAAAAACAAAAACTGTGAGATTGCGTATACTTTTTTTTAATCGCGGTGTCTCCATTAAAACATCCAGACAGCGCGCGCGCTGCGATGGATCCACGCCGTATAGTGCCAACTAGCGCGCACAGCTGGATGTCCATTGTTCTGATCCTAATCTTTTGATCCGACACTGTACCCTGAGCAGAATTATGTAGCGGCTGGAGCGCACTTCAGGGAACAAGCCTGGCACTCAGAAGCAAGAAAACAGAGCAGAAACATTTACCATAGCTGTCTTCATTTTGCGGCGCGCTGTCTTATCGCTGCAGCTCAGTGCGTCTGGCTCCACTTTCTCTCATGGTTCAGAGTCATCCTGCCGCATCCCGGATCCAGTCCCCCCGCGGAGAGCCAGCCAGACAGCCTGCTCCTGCCCGTGTGGCTTCAAACTAGAGTCCAGGCGCAATTCATACAGAGGAGAGCGCGGCGGCAGATGTTCACTATATACTGTACTTATGCTGGGTCTTAACGCCGCCCGGCTTGCTGCTTCTGGCGGAGGCGGCGCTTTAATTAAACACACCACCTGAGGAAACCCGGTAAGACGTTTTCCTCTTAGATATATATTTTTTTCTTGAGGAGCAAATTTGGATGGACAGTTGGAATAGTGATGATTTTATATGTTCTCATGTTTGCTGCTGAAAACTTGATTTAGAATAAAAGCAGCAGATGTTACAGATGTGCAGGCTGCCACTTTCCAGCTCTCCCACTCCCACAATTAAAGGACAATTATTGAGGAAATAAATTCCGTTTTAACAGTTTTATTTCAGGAAAAACAAAAAAAATCCCTAATTGTAAAACTTTGAAGACAATGTGTCTAAATTATTGAATAAACTAAAATACATATATATATATAAAAGAAACTGGTATGAGTTCCTTTTAGTCTGGGCTAATAGTTTTTGGTTTGATACATAGATATAAACATATCTAATAATAAATCAAAAGAGCTAACTCAATTTCTTTCCTTAATTTAACATTTCATTTTGAGACAGATGTTCCAGATGCTGACAGATTTAGCTCAGCAGGTTAATGTTAACTTTTCCAGGTCTTCATGTAACAGCTAAGAGTTTGATGTCAGCCACAGACTTGCAGGGGAAGAACCACTGTGTGCATTAGCCTGGTTTCATTGATACATAAATATTTGCAAACTAAGGACTAATTGCTGCAGTTTTGCAAAGGAATCTGATTCCATTCCTGTCCAATTCAAGTTTGCAGCTCCTCAGCAGTCAGTTAATGTTTCCTGGTTAATCTCTGAATGACCCTTCGGTCATTTTAAAAGAGAGACGCAGGCTGCTGGCAGGCCAGGCAAACACACACACACACACACACACACACACACACACACACACACACACACACACACACACACACACACACACACAAAGCATCTATGAAGCTTCACTGTTGGAAACAATGCAGAGTAAACTATATCCCAACATTAATGATGACCCAAACTGGTTTTTCCCATGCCACCCCCTTTTTAATTCTACATAGAGGTGATGCTTTTAATCACACATGTCCCACATTTTTCTTTCAGTACTTGTTAATATGTATAACAAGGATAAAACACATTTCTTAGATTTGAAATCAGTAATGGTGATCAATGAACAAAAAGAAATCCATCCTAAATCCAATAAACACAAAACATCTAAGGTCAAAGCTTCTTTTCTTAATCAAACACCAACATAACTATATTCTAAAGAAGGAAAATCTAAATACAAACCAAAACTGTAATGCCTTAATCAGTGGTCTCACCCTCCTTTTTAAAGCCCAGCAGGAAGTGTTGCGTTGAAGAGCCCAATTAGAGAGAGAGTCTGTAACAGAGGATTTATTGGAAGCAGGCGAGATGAATGATGATGGAGTGATGGGAATGATTAGCCAGATCTGAAGCCCAGGTGTGGATGGTAGCCATGCAAAAATAACTACATCCTCAGACCACAAGTGTTAAAGGGGTTCATATTAAGTCTTATAAATAAAAATGCTTGTTTGTTTTGGTGAAATGAAAAGAAAATTGAATTTAAAAAGGAGCCTGAATAAGGAAAAGTTTTAAGTTTCACTTTTAAATATATTTTATTAGAACTGGTTCTAACTTAGACATAATTCAGTGACACATTTTAAAAGTCTGAAGTCTGAACAGTTCAAATATATGTGTGTTTTTTCTGCATGACATCAACATAACTGTTCAAAACAGGGATTGACTCTAATTACTGCATTCAGCATCTTCCACAATACTAAATCACCTATAAGACAGAATAAGACTTTTTAAAAACAGATTGACAGATTTTACTTTCTTTCAGTTTAATATAATATTGCAGATTCAATCAGTAAATAATCACTTTTATTACATTGCACTGTTATTAAAAGTGCAATTTGTTTCGCAACTTAGTTTATTTTGCATTTCCTTTACTAAGATATCCTCACCTCCTTCATCACTACTCCCCCTAAGCATTGGTTTAGGCTTTTAAGCTCTTGAAATGGTCCAATGTTTAAGTGACTGTTTTACTTGTACAGCTCCTGTGATCTTTTATTAGCTCTTAAACACATATTATAAGTAAACAGTAGTACTGTTGGAAACATGTGCTTTGATACCTTTTCATGCATATGTTTAACAGGTTTGTTGGTCGCAGCTTCATCAGTTTCATAATCTAATTATACAAGCTGTAAATTGGATTATAACACCTGATTCATTGGTTTTTTTATCCAGATTGAATGTTTTTGCCAATTCGGCATAATGTGTGCGATCTCCTCTGAAGTCTTTAACAAGTATAAATTGAGCGCAATACATCATCACGAGAAAACATGACAGTTGGTGTTTATTGCCACACAGTATCTTAAAAGCTTTAAAATATGTAACTTTAATCTCTGCATTTAATCCTCTTGAAAGTGATACATTTTGTGCACTTTATGTTTCAAGCAGCAGCAACTGGGTTCCTGCATGAATATTAATGAAAATTATGTGCAAAACATGGTTCAAAGCAAAGTTCTGCAGAGGGCTGCAGAGAGACAAAATAAGACAGCATAATTAAAGATTTTTAAGGTCGAAGGCCATTAAGTCATGCAACAGGTCTGCATAAGAAACATCGAGGGGAAAAGGTTGTGGTTTGGTTCACAATATGATGAAATTACAGGAGACATCCAAGTTGGGAATTTTGCTTATCAGTGGAAGTTGTTGGTTCTTGAATGAACAGCAGAAAGAAAATAATAACTTATTTAATATTATTAATACAAAGACATGTATATTATGGTAAATGCATACATAAAGGCATCCTAACACTACATGAATAAACTTCCATCATCATTTAACAACAAAAGAATAAATTAAGAGTCGCTGACTGAAAGAACAGAGTAACCAGACCAACAGAGAGAAGGTTCTATATAAATATGTTACTTATGAAACGATTTGAAGAGGTGGCTGTGATGATGAAGCAGATGAGGATGATGACAATGTTTTTAAGTCTTCACTGAGGAATGGATTATCTGAAAGCAGTACTTTATAAGGCTCCTGTACTCATTACAGGTCAGAGATGCTTGCTGTGTGCTAGTCCAGCAAAGGTGTAGCGATTCTGCAACATACATTCAGATAATACATTAAAGGAGACATATCATGCAAAGTACACTTTTTAAGCCTTTAAATACATGTTTTTGTGCACTTCTAAGAGTTTAGGAATCCAGAAAATGTACATTTATTTCCTCCTGATGTTGCACATTTATCTTAATATTCTTTTTGGTCATATTTTTCCGTTTAGATTTTTCTATTCTCAGTTACGTTGCTTTATTCATTACGTCACAGTATTTGCTTTGGGTCTGCCAAATAAGGTCGTGGACTTCCAGGTAATAATATTTGTGAATCTGATACGTTGACATTTATAATAAACTTACCAATATAATGTTTCTTTGTCAAGAGATTAGAGTATCGCTGCTATGAAGCTACAAACATGGCGGAACAGGGTAGAGTTGAACTTCCTGTGACCAGGCAGGAGGCGGGGCTTACATGCCTCATTCACATTTAAAGAGACGGCACCAAAACGAGTCGCTATGAAGATGCACCTCAGAACAGGGTTATAAGGTGTGTGTGGAGCGCGAATAAGCAGGAATTCAGACCAAAGCATTGTGGTTCTACTTTATCCTGACAATAAATTAATGATTTAAAAATTTAAAGGAAGGATTTAAAAGCCTGATATATCTCCTTTAACGCATGGAAAACAGTTGTGTGTGTGTTCAATTTTTATTTTTTACTCTTTGCCCAGAGGTGTAATTGAAAAGACACCAACAGCAACAAAGAAGCTGCTTTCTGAAGAGGATGGAAATATGTGAATAGCTTATTTAACAATCGTTCAAAACATGGTGAATAAAATGCTGGTTCGAGCCTGAAATCCGACTTCATGCAAGTTCCAAACACAGAAAGAAATGTTTTTCGTTCCATTAATGAAAATGTTCTGTCAGCATCCTTATACATCTCTTCCTCACAGTAAAGCATAAAACATGTTTGTGCAGATAGACACAACTTTTATTTCCCCTTTGGACTCGGCATGGCCTGCATTGTAATGCATTTAGGTTGTAAGTGATTTTAGGCTTATTCTGAGGTCTGTACCAGCTTCCTTTCATTCCATTTAAAAGTTGTCCTCTTGGTTTATAAAGCTTTAAATTGGCTTAACCCTGACAATCATTTCAGATTCTCTGGTACATTATGAACTGAACAGGCATTTCAGGTCATTCTGAACTAGTTTGGTTTCTCTCCTTTGCGGAAGCAGAAAAATACTGAAGCCATTTCCTGTTTTATGCACCGTTTATGTGCAGTAAACTCAGCTCTTGCTCCTTTAAAAATCTCATTATCTTGCTTGCCACTTCATATGATTGAATGAACTGTTGAGACTATATAATGACCCTGTGATAGACTGGTGACTAATCAAAGGTGCAACCTCTTCTCACCTCCTAGCTGCAGTACCAGCCACTACAGTAACCCAAAACTGGATTATTATTGTCTGGAAATGGATAAAACTACAAAGCTGTGTGCTATGCCATTGCATATATTGAAGTGACAATGATAATCACTCAAAAAAGTGTTGCATACGCATGCATCATGATATATGGAGTCATCAGTTTATGTTCTCCTAATCGGACTGGAGAAAACACACTAATGTTACTATGACTTCACTTTTCCTGGGAGTTGCATGTGTAGCAGAGTGGCAAAGTATTACAGAAGATTAAATAAACACCAACAAAAACAAGTTTAGATTAAAAGTCATATTTAATTAAGTAATGCTGGACAACACCGCCGGGGCAACAAGGAAGGCCCCAGGAAATCATTGTGATTGCATAATCGCTCCTGTGAAATAAATGGAGATGTGTGAGGGAATTAAAACAATTTAATACATACATTCCTTAATTGTTAAACGTTCTAAATAAAAACAAATCACTGAAATGTTAAAAAGTCAAATAACTAAGAAAAAAAAAAGCATTGTCCACCTCGTTCTTTTTTGTTTGTTTGTTTTTTGGCTCTTAAAAGGCCTAAAAGCTAAGACGGAACAAATAACAGGATCACAGACAATATGTTGGTTAATTTATTCTTGATAACATGTAGGATATCTTTCAAACATCCTGGAATTTATTGGGAAAACACTGACTTGACTCTAAAGTAAATATGCATCTTTTTTCTCCCCAGTTTGCTACAAATTCTGTTGTATCTGAATATCCAGAAACTTCAGGGGAACTGGAGGAGGAACTTTCCTTTGGCGATGGCTTGTATAGTGTTGCCATCAGTGGCTCAACAATGAAGAAAGAAAAGCTTTAATTGTGTTAAAGGAACACTTCCAGGGTATTTTAGATCTCTGATCTTTGACAGGACCAAGCAGCTAATGTGCTTATTTTGCTATAAATTTAACCAATATGTCTTTTTTAACTGGAGGAAAAGGAGCTATTTTAGTTCCTTCTTTGCACATTAGTTCCCTCCACCTAAAATGTAAGTGTAGGGGATGAAGGAGCAGCTTGGGTAATAATAAAGAAACAAAAGCAGAAAAATAAACCTTTAAATCTGCCAAATGAACATCAGTAGGATGAGATCCAGCTGCATCACCTGCCGTTAGAACTTACTGCTCCATCCCGTCATCTCTATCGGATGTTCATCATCTGCGTTAGTGGCAAACTTATAATTACTTGCTGTGTGGGAAAATGTGTCACATCCAATTATTTGTCACACACACCAAAACATTTAGTGACAGGGGATCCACGGTGCACTGAAGGAAGACAGAGCTTTAAAAAGATTTATTGCAGTAGTCCTGAGGTCTGGGGAGTCTGAGTGGGATGGAGCTCAGAGACTGTGGGCAGACAGGTGTAACGGGGCTCAGTGTCGGTGGATCTGTATGTGCAGTGGATAACGTGGAGATGATCCACAGAAACTGATAACAAAAAATGAAGTACTCATCTTCCAGCTGCAGGGGACCAGGACAAAAAATGTTCCCTACGCAAACAAAGAGAAGCATCCACAGCTGAAGCAACAGAGGATGACTGGTACAGACTCAGTGTTTACGTTCCCCTCCTTGTCTCTTTTCCAGCTGCATTATAAAAACTGAGTCATCCTTCAGCATGGTTTGTTGAGATAGATTTCCAGGTCACAGAAAGGAGGATGGAGGAGAGAGAAAGTACTGACACACAAAAGTAACAGGAGCCAGTGGAATTGCTCATCCATCCACATCTTTGCAGGGTCGCTGGAAACTGTCCCAGCTGTGAAGGGCTATGGGGCAGGTAGCCCTCGGTGCAGGCAGTGCTGACACAGAAACAGAGAGCTGTGCACGGTCAATGCCATACTTATGGTCAATTTAGATGCTCATCGGTTAACCTGACATCCAGGCGTTTTGACTGTGAGAGGAAACCAGAACATAAGACTCACAGAAAGCCAAAAACTGAAAGTAAATGACGACACCAGGATGCTGCTGATGCTGTATCTAAGCCTAGAACTGATAAAAAAAAAATCTGCTCTTGCTGTTCTGCTCTTCAAGCAGCAGCGGATTTGTGTTTAAACCTAAAATAACCAGTTTTATGTGAACTTCAGCCATTTTGAAAGCAAGTTTCACTGCATGCACACGAGGAGCCACTGCTGTGTGGGCGGCTCAGCTCTTTGCAGGCTCACCATTACTGCGAGCAGTCATACAAATTTAAAATGCAATTGCCATTAAAGCAACCTAGCTTGCGGACAGCCGCGGGAGCACCGTGATTGATCATAATAGTCCTCGTAGCGCCAAGGTTATGGCACTCACAGGGTGATTGTCAGGACCAGCTTGATCATGATGGCGCTCTTACTCACAGTGGTGGATGATGATCAGCAGGTGTGTGCATATTATTAAATACAGGACAATCCAGTTCCTTATCACCTGTCGTAGGCCTTAGCATGTTGATTCTCTGACTCTCTCTCTAAACATGCCTTTATTTCTCCATTTTATTTTGTCTCCTAATCTACTATGCATCTGGACCTCGCCTCTGATTTATGAGTGAGAGCTGATTTCTGTGATGCTGCAGGAGAGGGACCTTGATGAGGGAGCCTCACTGGCTTTTTGTCCTTTCCATAATTAGAGAGTACATTCAATTCACCCTGTTCATTACCCCTGGCCCAGTGACAAATGATGAGCAGGACTGTTTAATGCAAGCTCTCTGAATGTCCTGTTTGGGGTGAATGAGCAACAGCGCTTACAAGAGGATGAGCGATGGGAGGTGCATTCACAAGATAGTTCCATTATTGCATCATGCTAAATGTTAAGTGGGAATTCTTTTTCTTTCCTGACATCCCTCACAGAAAATAGTTACGTGTTACAACAGAGGAATGAAGCAGGAATGCTTTAGAGGACCACATAAGTCACTCTGACTGCATTTCCTCATTTACTATAAATAACATTCACTCAGTCGCCAGCTCATCAGACACCTCGCAAAATAAGTCCTGCAATAAATGCCGCCATCATAAAAGGTTATGACGCGGATTCATGCTTTGCAGAAACTTTCAATGAAATTTAAAATGCCGAAACTTTATTCTGCCCTCTGGGCTGCCAGTTATCAGGGAGTCTGCAGCTTTCTTTATCACAAATTATTTATATACCTGCATTTAACACTGATTTAAACAATGAAGCTACGCAATGTTATCAGCAACATAGAAAACCGGAGGTGATAGGATGATAGATCTCTGATAAGTTGGGCCAGGTTATGGTGATTTTGTGATCTGTCGGTTATTTTCATTTGCGTGTTAATTACATGCAAAAATGATATGAAAAAGCAGCGTGGGGTCTGGGTATCTGAACCCAAACTAGCACACGGACTTCAAGGAGGACACGCACTGATTAAGCTTTCCAGCAGGTTTTCAGTGTATTTCTGCTCTGACACACCTGAAGCTAATTTAATGCATCCAACATCCTATGAAGTTCTGCACAATGACTTGTTTATTTGTGGTATGTTGGAGCAGGGATACGTAAACCTTCATGGGACTGAACTGAGTCCAGTCCAAGAATAATGAAAACTATGAAATCAACAATAACAAGTTCAAATAACAGCTAACTATGTATTTAGCATTTTTTAACACTAGTACAAATACATCAGATTGTAAAAAACCTATTTTTGTACCTATGTTTTAATAGTAAAAGCTATAAAAGGGATATCCAACTGTTCTTTCTGTTACACAAATTTTTGCACCCCTTCACATGCATTTCTCTTTGATCTATGGATTTTTTTGGCTATATTTAGGTCAAGGACACCTTTGTGGCAAGTTATTCAGCTCTATGGCTCAGAACAGACTCCTGCAAACCGTTTTGATTTGCAAAATACATTTTAAAGTGAGGTTTCAGCATTCAACCTTTATCAGAACCGTTTGTTTCTTTACATGTGAATCCTTCTTGATGTTTGAGCTAAAAAACATTTTTAAATGCAATTCTGCAGCTTAATTTATCAGAGTAACCCCATAACATGGATTAAAATCACATCCACAAAGATGAGCCAGGAAGAATCATAACAGTTTCACCAGCCTTACAACAAGGTTCTTAGTGAACACAGAGATAACAGACTTACTCAGCTGAAACAGGGTGATTGTACAAGATATGGCCGGATATACCACTGTGGTGAACACAACAATCTAGCACTGAATGGAAAGACTGGGGTGGATTTACTGCGGGGCTGATCAGCCGATGGGAGACAGAGGAAGTGATGGCTGAGGAACAGAGCAGAGACAGTTCAGACTTACATCAAGAAAAACAAAAGAGAAACAGAAGGGTAGGTACCTGAATCCAGCTCATGACACCTGAAAACCTTTCACAATCAGTGGTGGAAATGTTATTTATTTCCTTTCAGACCTGAAACTCTCTTCCTGTATCTGTTACAGCCTTTTTAAACACACTTTAACAGAGGAGACTCCTATCTGGCCACATAAAGCTCATGCATGACAAGGTATTGTCCTGTGGACATGCATTTAGTTGCAGTGATGGATTACTTTCAGGACATAAGATATTTAGATCTGTGCCACATGTTGCATCTTCAACCATCTTAATGTTTTCATATTGTCTATAGATTCAAACTGTAAATCCTCACCACTGGATTAAATATCTCCTCATTTAAAGTCTCATAATAAATCATGTTAGAATTTCATCGCAACAGAGCATTTTAGTACTTAATGTTATGGGTTTTTACAGTGTAACATATCTCAAAGTTTTGCATTTAACTAATTAGTACTATGGTAACTTTATTATATTAGGACTTAAAACATAATTTCTTTCAACCGAGTTGTTTCTGCTGAAACCGAAACGCAGCGACGGCGCTCCTTCATCGCCACCAAAATGCGGGGTTGGCTCTGTATGTGATGAACACATTGTTAACGCGATAACGGCTGACAGGCCATTAAGAGAGGCAAATAAATGGGCTGTATTACCAGATGGGACAAAAATTTGAAGTCCATTCATGTTGAACTGCAGGTAAATTAGAACACAGATTTCCAAAGCTGGACTCAATTAAAAACTGCCAATCATCAGGTCCATTCTCATGAAAATAAAGCCCAAACAATGTTTAACCCGACCCATTTACTGAGTAAATCGTGGTCATTACAACACAATCTGTCCTCCTTGGAGTTCATTTGTGATTCATATGTTGGTCCAAGATGTTGTCCACTATGAGATTTGTTTGTTTTCTGTGGCTGACTGTGGATGCATCAAGAATAGGCTGATGGGTATCCTTTGCTCTGAGCTGGCCTTTAATTAAATTGCCCCTTCAAGCATGATGGAAGAGGGAATCTAGTTTCAGGGGTGACTGGGCCACAGGTGAAGAGGGAAGCTGGTGCTTTGTGAAGGTCTGACTTTGTGTCTTTGCAGAAGGCAAGACAAGCACTAAGCCTGGAGAGCAAGCACTCAGTCTGACTTCACCACATGGCTTGATGGATAACGGTCAACCCACCATGGGAAAGATTATGAATTTAAATCGATGAATTTAGAAAGTATGTAATCTTTATCTTTATAATCCAGGGAAGTTATTTCCGTTAGCAGCTAAATAAGCAAAAAGCACAATAAAAAACAGCTTTCTGAGAAGAAACTGGTTGTGATTGTGTTACATTTAGGATCTTATCACATAGCTGAGTTTAATCAGATGATGTAGCTTTGTGGGTGTTTGAAGAGCTGCTTTTTTACAAATCAAAAAATCTCAGTTTACATGCACATGTGTGAGCCGCTCCAACCAGTAAACAAGCCCACATTTGGTCATGGAGGAGCTGAAGCAAACCCTGGGGACTTTAATACAGACTGGCTTAAAATCTTTCAATAATTATCTTCCAGTTTGAATTCCAGCCTCTGTCAAATCACTTCTGTCCTGAAACAAGAAGAATGGAGCAATTAAGTCCCAGTTGTTGTTGTTTTTTTTTCTATAATTGCTTCCAGCAAAGAACAGAATTGGCAAATTGACACGTTTTCATCATTAAGATAGAAAACCAAAGCTGCCAAACTTTGTGTTTGCAACTGATTGGTGAATTACATCTATATCTATCTGTATCCATACTTATAGTGAGGTTTATCCTGTTGTGGTTTGTCACTTCCATTGAGTCTCTTCAGTTTTATTTTTATCTCTTTTCCAATAATCTGTCCTTAATAAAATAAATCTGACCTCTTCAAAACTGCAGATTTTTAAGGTTTAAAGTATCTGACATGTTTAAAAAGCTCTTTAATAACTGTTTTATGATAAGATTCTTCTCATACACACTCAAAAATAAAGGTACCAGTTTGTACTTAAAATTGTATTGCTTGTCGCTGGGGGTATACCCTTTTGAGAGACAGTTCTGTACCCTTTTGAACCTTTTTTCATTGTCTGAAGGCCCATATATGGTCATTTGAAGACCAATTTTGTACTTTTGAGAGAACCTTCTTAAAAATGTACCTATAAGTACAAACATGTCCCTATCTCGTACCTCTATTTTTGAGTGTGTACAGACACGACTGTGATTTCTGATGCCTGCAGGGAGGTTTGTACTTGTGGAAAATGCAACATTTGCTTCTGTATAGTGGCCTAATTCAGCAGCGGCTAATCCAATGCAGCAGCTTCAATGGTGCGTTTATGGTTATGTGAATGGATTAATTGGTCAAATGAACAATTTTGAGACATAAAAAGGACTTACCTGTGAGAAGGTGCCAAGACATGACAGATGGAAATCATTACATGAGATCAACTGAACCCTTTTCTGCTTTCTTTACTGACCTGGAAATGTTTCCAGCATTTTGTTTCCTTGCTTGAGCAGCATCGCACAGCCTTTTACCGTCTCTTTTATTGCTTATTCCAGCTGTACGTCACCACCCTTATTAACTCAGCTCAGCTAAAGAGCAGCAGTTTTCTTACTCTCTGCTTCCCTAATGCGACCCTCCTCAAAATGTTTCTGTGCTTCCAGCCATTAATGCATCCATCCCCCATTACAGCTGATGGATATTCCCATTCAGAGCCTTTCTTAGAGTGAAGCTAATACCTCATTCTTATACCTTCCATTTCCATCTTTACAGAAAATTGTGATGAAAGAAAATGTCTAACTTGATGATTAGTGTTATGAAAAGAGGTTATAATATAAAAATTCATTTCAATAATCTGCTTTCTTGCTTTTTTTGTGTAGGGAATAGGTTGGTGCCCCCAAAAGACTACAAAGACCCTAAAGGCCACCTCCCAATAATATTTTTCTGCTTCCACTCCCTGGTAATACCTGGCTGAGGTTGGTGCCAGTAGTCTGTCTCCCTTTCTGGCTGATGACTGGTTTGGCTGAATGAATAATAGCTGATTAACTTCCTGAGTATTATTGCTTATCTGACTTTGTGATCTGATCATGTGCCAGTTTGGTGAGTGTGTCTGAAGGCGGTCTGGCTGAGCACAAATGCACCAGATGCTCCGGCTGTGAGCTCTGACTGTTGAAGCTGGCAGCAAGCCACTGCTCCTGCATCGCTAGGTTAATGTAAATTCACCGTCTCATCATCAGGGCCTGCAGGGAGGCACACTCGTCTGCCCCGACATGCTTCCTCTCATGAGGGGAAAGGGACTGGGCCAGATGTTGGGACAGGTCTCTTTATTGACAAAGGGAACTATCTGTCAGAGGTCAGGAGTTAGAGACTGAAAAACATGGAGACCAAAATCATTTATAATTCTGTGCAAGAGTGCAGACTCAGATAGACCTGCTTTTCAAACAGTAGTTATTCATGCAGGTGCTCTTAGCTCTCCCGTGTGTCACTCAGCATTTCTGAAATCTTAAATCTTCTTGAGTAAGCTTTTGGCTTCTGCAGTTTTGGTTATTCTTTGCACACTCTACCTGCGTAAACATTCCAGCTCTCATCTTGGAGGATTTCTTGCTGCTCACGATTCACCAGTAAGTAATGAAACTAGCTTTGTTTGTATGTTTTTCTGGGGGAAATCAGCTTGTTTTAGGGCTGGAAGTTTTTCCATATTTTCCCTTCAGAACATCTTAAAGATTCTGAAAAAAAAAAGATTTTCCCAATGAACATTTGGTTCTTTGTACTCTGCAGATATTTTTTTATTTCATTTCTCCAGAATTTAAATGTTTTTCTTTTTGTCATGTAAATTAAAAGTGCATTAATTTTTAAATACAAAACTCCTCCACCACCATCCTGCAAATGAAGCCATTTATGGCTTAGACGTGCTAAAAGACAACCTCACATCGCCAGTGTTTGTTCCTGGTGTTACATTCAATGACACAATGGAAATTGAAAACGCAGACAAATGAAAACATTGCAGAGATGAAAGCCGAGATGTGGAAACGACAGTATTCCAGTCAGACCAGTGGCGTCTCCACAAGCAGCTCATGTTTCCAAACTTTGTTGATTAAAACTGAAGCAGATAAATAACCATGACAGCTTAAGAGCATAATCCAGGAATTAATTTGTTTCACTGAATATCAAAGTCAAATATGATCATTTTTTATATTGTTTTTGTGACACCTCTCACCTAGTGTGAAATAAGGTGCTGTAGTTGTAAAGAATCTGTGCTGTCAAAATCCTATGTTGCATTAGTTTGTGTTGCTGCTGGAAGTGTGCACACACATGAATGATGAAATACATTCATTGGCATTCATGAACACAGCTGCTCATGTAGCATGGAGCTGGAAAAGCTCATGAAATGCAGTCTGTTGTTGCACCTGCAACCTCATCACTGGAATAATGAATCCAGTGTCATCGGCAAACAAAACAAAATGAAAAAAGGACCAACTCACTTCCACTATAGAAACTAATTCCAGTCTGTTTGTCCACCTCATTTATGAAGCACCTTAAAAACAACCCTTCTGACCAAAATCTGTATACAAACAAAATCACCAAAACAACTGGACGTGTAGTAAAAGCAAGTCAAATATGGAACAAGAGGAAATGATAAAGTAGTAAAAGGCAACGTCTCAGATTGAAAGCCAAGCAGAGACAGAACTGAGCCGATTGTCTTCCTTTATGCATTTAGCTGGCCTGCCTCTGACCTTTGGATAGAGGGGGTCATCTTAGCATGATAAACACAAGGTAAAATACATAGCTGTGTTTTTTCTGTGTGTATATTTATTTATATTTTTGCTTGTTTATCTCTGACACTCTTGGCATTCGCTCTTGTTGCTCCTTGTTTTCCAGTGGAACCCGTGAGTTTGAGACCCCTGGTCAAACCTGTTCAGTCAGTTGTTTGCTTGTATTTTGTCTGTGTGTATGTAAAAATAAAAGGCTAAGTTCAGTGGTTAAAGAAGGTATTTCCCTTCTTTAACTATCACGGGTCTTTATCTTGATCTAATTCATTTGAATCAGGTGTGTTGGAACATATAAAGCTGGCATATTCAATCTTTGGATCCCTGAATAGACTGACTGATAACAGACAAACAATGCAAATGGCTACAAAAACAAGATGGCTGAGAGGAAGATTTAATAATGGATTTAACAAAAACATGGAGCAGGTTTAATGATAAAAAAAAATAACAAGAACTGGGTAATCAGGAATTAACCAGAACTAAATGATCATGATAGGAAAATGATTCGTAACAATAATACAAGACAGCCCAAAAACACACTGAGGAAAAAAAATCAATAAACAAAGACACACACGACTGCTTTCACCGTTTTTGTGTTCATGTTGGAGTGAAAACATGATATTCTACAGATTAGCAGAAATAAACCTATTTATGTAAATTATAACATCTGTTTGGTTTGTTTAGATGTGTGAAGGGATGCAACCATTTCCTGCTAGGAAAAGATTACAGTCACTGAAAGCTGCCCATGATGCTTATACGCCCTGAAAGCTACTCACACCTCCCTGCACAGAATAGTCAATCATGTCTTTCTCCTGTCAGTCACACCGGGGTGTCATCAGCATAAAGCTGGAAATGTGTGGAATGGGTGTATTTGGGGGAATATCAATAAGCTTCAGGGGGAAGTGACTGATTGAGAGACTGAAAATGAGACTTTCCAGAGACAAGACCCTTCCAGAACAATTCAATTATACCCAGGCCCTGCAGGAAATGCAAGCTGTTATAAACTCACATCAAGGTTGATGAAAGGATGAGCGGAGATGGTTGTAAAGAGGGACATTAACCAAAGCTTTATTCAGCTTAACATCATCTGAACAAATATATCTGCTATGTAAATGGTTTAATAATTGTTTAGAAACATCCAAAGAAGGCAAACACAGACTGAAAGAATGAAGCAACACAGAACGACACAGAGATTTATTTTGTTAGAGCTACAGCTGCAATTAGTCACAGCCGAATGTTTTCTGTTGCCTCAGATAATCTGAAAATCGTTGACATTTAGTGCCAGCTCGTATACTTTATCCTTCCAGCCTCCTGATTCCTGACAGGCTCGATGTGCTGGGTGGCAGTGAAGACAGTAGTTGGACGAGGTGGGTGTAATCAATATAAACATGAGGTAATTAGTGCAGCGCTCATATTTCTTTAGGGAGGTGGGCGTAAAAAACGTGACCACCAAAGTGATGCCGGTTTCAGGCAAGTCATTACCGAAGCCCCAGAGCAGCTACAGGGATATGCTGCCTTAACAAACCTGATTAGTGCATACTACACTGTTTTACATACTTTTAGTTCCATAAATGATGCAAAATGTTGGCTGAAAAAGAAGAGAAGCTGAACTGCCCGTTCACTCCCACGTGGATTCTTACATTTGTTTCTGTAAATGGTCACAGTTTCTGGAACCGTTTGCTGCATTAAATGCAGTCAAATACACCAATTATGAGGATTTGGCAGGAAAAATCTGAGCAAAATGTCCAAGAGTCTGGCTCTCGGCTTAGTCCTGGGGAAATGTGCAAATGAGTAGAGTCAGAGATGCAAACATCTAATGGCGCACAAAAACAAACCGGTACAAGCAGCAGGAACCACGCACAGCTGGAGATCTGTGAAAGGTGAAAGGTTTATGGTGTTTTTTGATTTGATGTTCCCCAGACGCACCTTTGATCGACTACATCGTTAAAACAAAGAAATAAAACGATCATTAGTGCAACAGACCGGATCATGAAGTCTTGAGCAACTATTTAAAGCAGGACTGGCTTTTATTAAATATCAGAAACAGGAATTGACTACATTTATGTAATGCAAACCATTACAGATGTTCCTACAAGGAGGCTGTAAATGATCTGAATCTCATGTTTAACAGAGACTTAGTGACAGTGCCGACTAATTAAGCAAGGTAAAGGTTTATTTTATTTTTCCAGTCATTAACAAGTCTCTGAATGTCTCTTTTCATTTCTTTTTACGTGTTAGCCCTGAACAAAACAGCTTCCATTTACTTGAAGGCTTACAGCAAATATTGACAAATAAAGTATTTCCCTTTTTTTTATCTATGAAATTCTTTGTGGCCACATTTGGAGGTTTCTTGAGGTAATTGAATTCTATTCAACTTTATTTGAATAAAGTGCTTGTATAATGTAAAAAAATAAGCAAAACCTCAGAAGCTTTATGACTGGCCTCACAGGAAAAAATCAGACAGAGCCAAAACAAATGGAAAACTTTGCACATTTATTTCTTAAAACGGCAAGAAGGAGACGGATCAAGCAATCCGACCTTACAGAACAAACATGCACACTGTCTGAGCAGCAAAAAGGATTTATTTGCAAACATTCTGCATTCGTCCTTCATAAGGAAAAGTTGCGTGTCTGTGCTGGGTGATCTACAGTGATCTACTGCTGCAGTCTGGACTCATAAGCTGTTCTCTCCTCGAATGACCTCTCCGTTGATTGACAGGAGCTTTCAATCTGATCTGTTACGTTTAAGCACAGCATGCTTTGCTAAAACTGTATCATTTCCTGGCTGGATTCAGGCACTAACATCACTAGTTATAGTCAGAAAAAGGTAACGGTCCAGACTAAAAATACATTCTTTGAAATTAAAGGGGACATATCATGCAAAATCCACTTTTTTATTCCTTAAATACATGTTTTTGTGAACTTTAAAATTTTAGGAATGCGGAATATATAAATTTCTTCTCTCCTGATGCTGCACATGTATCTTTATATTGTTTTTAAACTATTACAACGCAGTATTTGCTGGGAATCTGCCAAATAAGGTCATTGACTTCCGGGTAGCCAAATTTGTGAATCTGATATGTTGACATTTATAGTAAACTTACCAATAAAATATTTCTATGCTGGGAGATTAGCGTATCGCTTGTAACAGGTACGGGTCATGTGTGTCTTTAAAAACTAGCTCAGTAGCTACTTGATGGAAAACATGGTGATGAAAAACTGGAATTCAGTGGTACTGGTTTTCCACAGTGCATCAATTTCTTACTCAACCTTATAAAACCCGGTTGGATGGCCTCTGTCTTGTAATACATTAACAACCCGCATGCCACAATGAGACAGAAAATCTAAATAGGGCAGAATGTGATTCAAAAGTGTCCATTACCTACAAAGTCGCATTCCAGTCTGCTGGGCGCACACTGATGACGTCACTAGTCGAGGACACCCAAGTGTTCATAAAGAGCCATTCCCCAATTACGACTGGTAAACGCTGCTATCAAGCTACAAACATGGTGGAACAAGGTAGAGTTGAACTTCCTGTGACCTGGAGAGGGGCGGGGCTTAACATGCCTCATTTACATTTAAAGAGACAGCACCAAAACGAGTCGCTCTGAAGACGCACCTCAGAACAGGGTTATAAGGTGTGTGTGGAGCGAGAATAAGCAGGAATTCAGACTAAAGCATTGTGCTTCTACTTTATACAGACAATTAATTATTGATTTACATGTTAAAAGGAAGGATTTAAAAGCTTGATATATCTCCTTTAATTCATTTCATAGTTATAATAATAATAGAATAAATTATTTGACGTGCAACATGGTGGGTAAGAAAGCCTTTTTTTTGAGCGAGCAGTGCAGCGAGCTTGGTTCCTTGGTACCAAGTGGTGAAATATGATGCACCTACAACACCTACAAGACACAATCATCTATAGCTATAAAAGCAGAGCAGAGAAAGGAGGATTAAATCTGGAAGGAAACCATCTGTAAAGGCACCTTTCTGCTGTCTGATGCTGCATCATACAATGTTTGAAAAGTAAACTGAAACAGGTGAAAGGAGGAGAAATGGAGTTTTAGATTGTAACAGAATATTTTAGATTGCTTATTTTCAAACACAAGCAATACTCCAAGGTAAATTGGTGGAAAATTTCACTCCCAATCACAATGCCTGCACACCCTAAGGTTAAGGGAATAGAGGTCCCAGGCAAAGGAAACGTACTTGTGCAGCTAGTCAGTCAGTTCTCTGCCTTGGGAATACTGACGATCATACACAAGGAAAACCAGAGATAATAAAAATGGCTGAAGCGAGGTCCCTGCATAACCTGAATAATGGAGAGTTTGACACAATGTCTGAGGCTAAAATGAGGTCAAATGGACTGTTAAGCTGTCTTCGTTTTACGGCATCACTTCATCTCTTCATTCAAGTATTACCTTATTAATTTTATTTTTATTAATTCCCTTTAAAAAAATAGCTACAGTGGTTTAGTTTAACCTGAATTTTCCCTTATACGAGTCTGTTCTAATGAGGAAAAATACAATAGCATATTATGGAACATGGCCACGATTAATGCACTAATTTAGATCTAAACTCATCTTTCTGAAATTGTTGAATGATGTGTATCATGCAAACGTTTCATGGACAGTGCGGAGAAATCTCAATTTTGCTCTCCTTTTCTTCCTTTGTTTCTTGTTTCTGCCAGTGTCCCTGAGCTGATATAATAGCACTGTTCTACAAACATCATCTGGCCCTGGAGAGCACATCATCCAGCAGTAACGTTCCAGAGGTCAAACAGCAAGCAGGAACAAATTTCTCCAAACATAAAATGGGAAAAAAAAAAACCTCTGGTTGTGTCATTGACCTTGCTCTGTCAAGCTGTTTGCATCACAGAAAACATGAATACATCCCAGCTGATCCCAAAACATTCCAAATAAAATAATAAAAAGGCAGGAAAAGTTGGGAAAAAAAGAGGGGGTCAGGCTGTATTACACAGAGTTCTATTTCAGCCAAGCTAAGTGAAGTGAAAAGCAGATTTTTCCTCTCGCTCTCGTCAAGGTAAAGCATATTGAAAAAGTTGTTCCCTTCACTTACCTAACAGCTCATTAGTTCCTCTATTGTTGTAAATTACATCATGTCCATTACTCCGTGTAGCTCTGTGTACAGCTCCACCCTGCACTTTGGAGAAATGAATGGGCTCTGGAGCCATTTAGTTATTAGTTAATACATCAGCCAAGTAATTGTACTTTGTGAAAGACTCATAAAAAGACTGAGGAGGCTGCTGATTTGATGTGGTCAGCTCAGAATGTGGATGAGCGACACCTTGGTTTATTGGCTTATAAGATATAACTGCCATGTTCTGTGAAAGAGCACTGCGGAGAAGATGGATCATGCTGTTCTGAGGCTCTCCGATAAGAAAGTCGTTTTTCTTTGAAGAAAAAGTGGCACCGGCTCGTTTTGTTGCATTCGGGTCCAGCCAGTTTAAGCTGGAAGGTTGAGCCAAGCATCTTGGAGTTGTTTGCAGAGCTCTTCTTTGGATTTAGCTGGTCTCATCTGTTGTTTCGTATAATCCCAGAAGGATTTTATAATGTAGACAATAAGATGAGATCAGAGCTCTGTGGAGATCTGACCATCTGCTGCAGAACCTTTTGTTCTTCTGTTTGCAGATAGTTCTTCATCATGACTCTGATGGGTGATTGGGCTTATCCTCCTGACCAGTCAGACGCCTCCCTGCATGGTGGGGAATACGGCGGTGGGACTTAAAAAGCTCCTAATAGCTTAGCGCATTGCTGTATTTGCATCTTTACATGACTTAAGCACTCCCACAGGGTTGGAAAGGCTACAGATGATGGTCAGCCCAAGCATGCAACCCAAACAGCTAATTAATTAAAGTCTGAGGGGGCGTAACAGCATTACACACATTTACTTGCTCTCTGCTGTGAATCATTGTGATACATTTTTAAAAAGTTAAGACCCGGCATCCTTCCAGGAACTGCATGGGACATTATTCCTTTATAAATGAGTTATTTTATCCTGAGAGCCTGTGCAGCAGATTTTTATTTTTTTTTTCCAAAGAACTGCACCCATTTAACGTTCCTGTTGTAGATGAGGCTGCACCTCACACAGGGAGGACAGCGGCACGTCTGATGTTTCACCAGAAGAACGCAGTGGTGTTGGAGTGCCGTCTTATGTCGTTCGTAGCGTGCCTGACTTCAGCACATGATGTTTTCTCAGAAATACTTGGTGGAATTTATTAGGTGCATCATTATTAAATGCTGGGACACAAGAAATGGATCGGTTAACTAATCTGGTGACAAATGGGAAACTGAAAGCTGTTGTGGTCAGAAAAGAGTTTCCCTGATTGAAGGCGTCTTTGCTAGGTGCACTAAATGGTTTCCGAAACGCTGAAAAGGCGGGAAAGGCCTGCAAAGCAGACGGGTCGGTTTGTTATGTTGTTGCAACACATGCAGCATGCGGATCAAGATCTTGTCGTCGAGGATCTAAAGGAGCTTTGTATCTTTAATGGTGTCTTGAGAAATTTCTGGTGTAAAAGAAACCCTTCTGTTTCAGCTTTGCTGTGTCATGATCTGTTAAGCAGAAGAGTTTAGGGTGACGTCTTCTCTCCGAGCACCAGCCAATCCGCTATAGTTTACGTAGAGCCTGTTACCATAGCAACCACTGCATGAACTGGAAAGATGTATCTGTAAACTTTTTCGCTGCTTAGTAAATTGTCTCAGCTTTGTCAAAGTTTCCAGAAACAGTGGAATCAGCAACAACTCTGGAAACTTTATTTTTCTTCTTTGGAAACTTTACTTTAGTGTCTCGCCAGCATC
>JBAMIG010000008.1:19421616-19456137 GCA_037177335.1 Kiunga ballochi
AAATTGTGTTTTGGGCACAAATAAAGCAGAAAGAAAAGCCAGAAAGAAAAAGCACATAAGTTAAATCCTTCTTCTTTTAACTCTCCCACATAAAACCAGAGACAAGTGAGGCAGGAGTGATTGGCACTGACATGCAAAGATGCTGCCACGCTGCCGGCACTGGGAAATGAAGTCAGATGCTCTGAGCAGGGTCTAAGTAAATAATCCCCTAAGTCTGACTGAGCTGGAGCTTGTTGTGCTTTACCTGCCGAGTGCTCGAAGCCGGAGCACAGCGGAGAACTGCCCAGGATCAGCGAGAGACTCCTCTACCTCTGACTCGACACTTGACATTCACAGCAGGAGAGCTGTCCATGCGCGTGGAAATATCTGCAATGACGGCTGCTTCAGTTCGACTGTGCTTTATGACGCCTCGGCAAGCTGCACAAATACGATCCGACACCTGTCGAAAGCACTTAACAGAATCTAACTCAGCTCTATTGTGAGGAGGTGATCCATACGCTGACTCCAAAAGCAGTTTAATGACAGACAAAGCAAATGATGTAATGTTTTGATGTATGCACATAAGCACAGCAGGACGCCTGCCATGTGTTGCTGTTTTACCGCTTGTTCAAACCAGCTCCAGCTCTCATGATGTTAAGCTCAGCACTCATCTAAAATGCTTCTGGCAACTCATAAATAATGACTCAGGATTTAAGAGGAACGATTTTTGGGAAAAATGCTCTTTTTTTATGTCTTACCCACAGTTAGATGAGAAGACACATACACCTCCTGTTCCCGTGTTTTAAAGACGGTAATCTCAGCATCAGACCAGTTTCACTGGAAAACATTTAACATGCATGTCTGATCCCAATCATGCAGTTAATGCAATCCAGTCTTAGCATTTTTGTTGTTATCGTGTCAATGGGTTCACAGAAAAGTTATAAAACAATGTGAAAGAACAGCAGCAAAAATGCAAGGCGTGTCTGAATACTGGTCTCTGAGAGGAGTCAGTCATCTTCTATCTCCTTACGAGAGACACTGCATTGTGTGTACACTGATGTAGAAGGACGTTACAGATGAGAGATGTCCAAAGATTTGATGTATCAGGGATGAGAGTGTCATCAAGTCTCCATGTGGCAGAGGAAACTGTTTATTTTACAGCTTTTTTGGTAAAACTGCAACAATAAATGCTGAAAACTAACAAAGCATTGACAGGGCTTGTTGGGACACTGGGTTAGGAGACATTAAATGTAGACGTAGATAGTTATTATTCTGTAAAACATAGGGAGACCATATTTCTTCCGTTCCATAATATCTCAGTCTGTTCTGAGGAGTGATCAGGCACCATCAACTATTCTGCAGAAATGTATTTAAAAAGGAAAAAAGGGGGGAATTTTATTTGCTCTTGGATGGACTATAAATAACAACATTTGTTAAAGGAAATTAATAATACAAAAATAATTTAATCAATTAAAAAAAACTTTATTTCGGACTACAAAGTGGCGAACAGGTGAAATTAGAAATAAATGAAAAGTTGGTCATTGTTAATTTATTGTTTCTTTTCCCTTCATTTCCTCCCAGACTTTAGTTTTATCTCCAGCAACATGAACAGCTGGAACACTTCTCCCAAAGCAAAGCATGCAAATGATGAAATAGTGTTAATTCTCCTTTCCACCCAGCACATCTTCAAACAGGCGTATCAGAGTCCATCAAAAGGATCTCCTATCATGACATGACGCAACACTTCCAGTTGTGCTCACCATTTTTATTCAATCATATTTAATAAGGAAGTCTCTTAAGATACATTATCTGCTGTTTAAGAAAGAAATGGCAGCACATCCATTAGTAATCCTTCCTAATTACACCCTATAATGCTAATGGAAATGTAATTACAGCTAAAACAGTCTCCTATTAGATCATCAGCGGACGATTATGTACATCCAGGATATTTCTACATCTGAATTCAGGAGATGTTTATGTTCTAGTTTTATAATGGTGCAAAGATTTTCAGCCACCCTGCATTTCTTACTGTTTTGTTTCAAAGCAGCCAAACCTTGTAAACCCCCCCCCACCCAAGGTTCATTCAAAGACTTTCTTTTTCTTTCCACTGCTTTTAATTCAGTCCTTGTACCTGACCATTTCCTTCCAGCGCAGTGTGCTGGGTTTTAAAAGAAGCTTTTAAATAAAGGTCACTGGCACCAAAAAAAATTAATAAAAGAAAAGAAAAACAGAGGAAACTGGAAATGTGGAAGATAAAATAGGAGGAGGCCTAAAAAACCTTTCTGTGGGGGAGCACAGTCTGAAAGGGATTTCTTGAAGAAGTAAAACAAAAATAAAAATAGATCCAGACTTGCGACTCTCCAGGGCTCAGCTCCAGTACATCTGCTTCATCACCGCTGGATTTTTACCATTTCATTTCTTTATGTAAAATATTTTGACGCTGTATCAACTTTACAGGCAGGCAAGTTGCATATTAATATTATTCTTTTATACAAAGCTCCTATAAAGATCCTAACACCTATCAGAAGACATCCATTTAAACTTATGGTAATGAACAAGCACACCTTTTCTTTCCTTTGTTTGCGTTTTCCCTTGCAGTTACAGGACCGAGACTTTTATAACATCTCACACAAAGTTGTTCAGTCCTTCTGTCCAATAAATTAGCTCTGCTGTTATGATGTAGAGAAATAAACAAGACTGTACATTAGAACAATTTCAGTTATGATCGGCTTTGCATGTGACTTTAAATGGTCCACAGACCAGAGGCTGATAGGATTTAGCATACTTACACATACTTAGCATACCTATATAGCATACTTTTTACATGCATACATATAAGGTACACCATTACAGAACTGAGACAGAAGAATAAATCCCATTTTAACCCCTGTGGGACTTGAGCATTAACTGATTTATCTACTGTTCATTAAGCTTCATCAGAAATGGTTTCCATGAAAAAATAAGAGTCAAAAAGTCATTCTGAAAGAAAAGGAAGTGGGGTGGTGGGGGACTACAAATATCTCAAAGACTGGACTGGGAATCAGTGGCCACAGGGTTGATGGAGTGGATGGTCATTTTAAGAGCCTGCACCCTCACATTGTTAAAGCAGTGTAGCATCATCATGACAGAACAGATCAAAAGGCAAGAAAAAAACTTTACAAAGTCTTTCAAGAATCCTGCAGAATTAAGTTTGAAAACTATTTAAAGCCAAGATTCAGAACTTTGGCAGATCTTGTCAGTGAGACAACCCATAATGACAGCTAGTTTATCATCCTTTTTGCTTCCCGTCTCATCTCTGAGCTCTTTCCAGCCAGTAAAAGTCAGTCTGATGTTGACTTATCTTGTTTCACCTGATACTGACCCCTTGTACTTTTTTGCTAAACTCACCTCAGTGTGTGCTCTGAACAGCCTGCTGGTTTCCGGTTGCTGGTGAGTAACATGGTACTGTAAAGCATTTCCTAACCATAAAGAAGTGAAGTGCAGTTTTTTGGCCTCAGCATGGTAAAATCCAACAACGGTTTTGCTGAGCTGGGAAACGAGAACCCCTGTTTAAAGCAGTTCAGGTTTGAAGAATCAAAAAGTGAATTAAATACTGACTTCAAAACTTGCTGCATATGTGAAAAATCAGTTTTTGCTCATTTGCGTACTGTTAATATATTGTATTTTCATTCATCTAGCACGTTTCCGTCACCCGTGCAACACTTGTTTGTACTTTTAGTGAACATATAGAGTCCTTAGAGGTGTAGCAGCGCACAAAGTATCTGATCTGATTTTCCTCTAAAGACCTGTGTAACTATGGATGAATCATAATTATAGCTACCACCATGCAACAGAGCAGCATCAGTGCAGAACTTCCTGTTCTTTTACCAGGTCAGCTTGTGCCTCACACAGACAGACCTACAACCTCCCACACATCCCTGCTCTGTGAACTCACTTCTAACACAATGTGGCGAGAGCGTTTCCGCCGACCAAGCCTCTTTCCAAGGGTGGGATTTATTTACTCCATCTATCGCTCGCTTAATCTCTTTCTCACTCCTTTGTCTTGGCACAAAGAAATTGCCACTTGAGCAGAGCTTAACACACACACACACACACATGTACACACAAACACATACATGAAGCATATATATTGTCTCAGGTTGCACCAGTAACATCCAACTGTTGCCTGCAAACACAAAGCTGTTTCAGAGAAGTACTTTCTCTCTAAATGTACAGTATTAAAATAAAAAAAGAGCAGCAGAAACACCTCACCCATGTCTCCTCTGGCTCATCCTCATGCACTTTCCTCCAGGCTGAATGTAGCTCATTGCAAACGAGTCTGTTATTAATTGATTACTGCGTACAGCAATAAGCTGCAGTACACAGTTTCCGCCTGCGGGGGAGCTCTGTGTAGAGGAACACAACACCATGACTTCCTGTGTCTCTGGGGAAACCCTAGGACACAAAATCCTGAGACGAGACGGGAAGTTGGACGCAGTTTTTGGCATTTTTTCTATTCTTTTTTCAGGTAAAGCACAGAAATGAAGGATTCTGGGTCAGGTGAGCTGTTCTCTAATTCTGCTGGGAGGCAATGTGAAGCATGGAGGACGTCGACAACTTGCATTGCAAAAAAAAAAGACTTTTTCTTTTCCTTCAGTCTTGCATTGTTTACTTTCCCATGCAGCACCATTAATAAGAAAGGAAAACGTGTGCCTGCAGAGAAAAGACTCCTGTGATGCAGGGAAACTTTATTTGTCACGATGGTGTCGGCACAAAGTAGCTGCTAATTTGTTTAGCTGATTCTTTCTTTCCTCCGCAGGCTCTGTTTGTTTTTACCCACAGCATAACTACTTCAAATGAAACCCATGCAAATACTTTTTAAACATCTTGCATCAATCAGGTTGGCCGTGGCACATGCAGAGTGGAGACTTTAACAGGTGAGAAGTTCTCGCCGCTGCGCATCAGGTCAGCATCTGGTGCTCCCAGTCTCATAGCAACAGGCGACAGCAAACTGAGGCCCTGCTGTAATTCTGGTTTTCATTTTCTTGCCTGGACATAAATCATTGATTCATTTTGTAAAGTCGGATTCAATTGTTGCCCTTCTGTATTCAACACATGAAATGTATTAAAATCTCTGCGGCGCACAGACAATGTTCACTGATTTATCTCGGAATTGATCACTTTCTTCAGTAAAAGTCTTGGTTGTTGGGTGTGTTTGGGGGAATTTCTTCCATTTTCTTCTCTTCATCAGCAGTTTGAACCTTTTGGGTGTACGGAAAAATATTCAGGATCAGATAACATGGATATTAATAAATGTTGTACAGAGTATTTTAATAGTGAGTGCATGGTTTTACTGATAAGCATAAAAAAGGGCAATTTCTCTCATTTCTAACCAAACATGAAAATGTTTAGCTTGGTTCTAAACCTGCAAAATTGTTTTTTTTTTTTGTTAGTTTTTTTTTTTTTTTACTTCCCTTCAAAGTTCACAGAAAACCGCTTTAAAGACTTTTAAGAAAACAGACTTTCAAAGAAAGCTGTATGTTTTAGGAGACAAAGCACAATTTCTAACTCAGGATTTTTGAAGGCATAGAGCGTCAAACATTTCAATGAGAAACATCAGCCTGTGTCGGTGCTGGTGCTTTGACTAAGCCAAACAGTAGGAGGAAGCTGCAAAGATGAAAGGGAAAAAAGAAAGATAAATGGTCCCAGTGTTGTGCATAAACATGCTAAAATGACCAGCATTCACATTTAAAATAATGATTTTTAAAGTGAACAAGAATATTTTAAGCCGATATGAACAGTGTTTTTGTTCTGGTTGAGTAAAATATTATGCTAAATAAACAGATGCTAAAGATCCTGCTGTAACCTCTGCACTAGTCAGCTATAGATGCCAAACTATACAACCACTTTAATACATATGTACTGACTTATAGACACAGCTTTCGGATAACTTTAAAAAGAAAAGCAGCAACACTCACGTCGTAACGTCGTAACGGATTATAGTAAAATCAGGATTTTATCAGAAGAGAGGCTTCAAAATACTTTGAATGTGGCCGTGGGTTCAAATAAAAACCTGCAGTAAGAGACAGTGGCTAAGGCCGGGACTGTATATATGTTTATATGAGGGGTGTATGTGAAGGAGAGTATTATGCAGTGTGTGTTATTAAGTAAAGTGCTACCTGCTATTGTATTAAAACCTTTGTGATTATTTGGTGTGGACTGGCGTTTTTTGGAATATATCAAGTATTTGGAGAAAAGTATTAATATCCTGTTTTATTTGAATTCAAATAAAATAAACTAATGAATCTGCTGAAAACTCCTCACAGCATCATTCAACATTTTTTTAACATATAGCTGTGGTCATGTCATTAAGAACACCTATTTAACCAAAATGCATTTTTATTTTGAATATTTTGTGGGGAAAGTATATAAAATCATTATTTTCAGAGATTTTTGTGATTGAGAAGATCTTGTAGTTTAGTTCTATAACTCGGATTTGCATTGCGGGTGTACTTTGCTTGGATTTAATTCCTATCCTTTGTTATTGGATGTTTTATGCTCGCTAGAAGGTGATGACATTAAAACTCTTCATAAAGGAATTGTTCAGAGACTCGGCTTATCTGATTTGCCAAAGGGAAGGTTGTTCTGTCGCTTCCTCTCTTAAGTCCCTGGATATGCATTGCCTTTTCTTGGGGATTAGTCATTTGCGCTGCAATGCTTTAGGGGCAGGAGATATTGGATTTTCACTCTCTTGGGAGAGTCTTTGTTTCTGGTTCAGCGTCTTTGTGGTTTTCACATTTTCTGTCTCTATTGGGTGACCCCTTTTTGCACCATTTTCTGCTCGCACTCAATCCCAGCTCCTGTTTTTATCCCTACTATCAACAATTTCCCTCTACGACCCTCTCAATCCTTCTGTTGCACTCTCTTTCTGTGTTTATCAGTCTCTTCTCTTTTCCCTCTTCTGACTCTATTCCCTGCCTCTCTCGTGAGCTAATGGCCTCATCGTCCTCCTGAAGCAGATGCCAATATGAGCCCAGAGAAGGCATGGACGGCAGAGGGCTTGTAAAAAGGTACAAAGAGGCCCTGAATTCTCCAGTTGTGATGTGACATTTTTGACCGAGGATTCTCTACAGTGAAATGCCAAATGACTAGCTAATCCCAGGCACAGTCTGGCACCAGAGACACTTTAAGCTCCATTATACTCACGGCGAGCAGGAAGGAGAAGACAGCGGAGTGACAGTCTTTCACTGATGATGATGCATTTGTTTTCAGCTGCTGTCGTCATTATTCAGCCTTTTCAAATGAGAGATTCCCACTTCACTTGTCAAACAACGTGTGGCTCCGAGGGCTCTCAAATGCCAAAAAATAAACTTTAAAAGGAAGTTTTAAAGGTTGCCAAGTATGGATATTTAAAGAAACCCCTTTTCTGACTGTGTGGTTTGATAGAAGGACAATCATTCTCATACCTACAGCCAGATTTTTTTTTTTTACATGTTTACTTACATTAAAACTGATCCACAGCAACTGTGTTTCTTCAAGGTCCTGCTTAGCTTTTATATGCATTTTGGATCGGTAACTACTCAGATACAAATCTGACAGTAATGTTTTTATTCCACCTCATTTTAGTGAAGTTGTTTCCAAGGCACCAATGAGCTCTAGACCCCAGATGGGTCATTGGAGGACAACAAACTCATCATGCTACAAATCAGCTCTTTTCTTTTATCTTAGGACACTCCCCCTCACCTGCATACTTTATTAATCCTGATTGGGAAATTAACCTCTCAGTATAGCCCATGTCTATGTGTACCAGAGAACACTGGCCTGCCATGTTCAAGCACATGGGACACCTTGGTTCTCCAGACCCAAGTCGACCTCTGTAACCACCAAGATACCAGTTCCCACTAAAAGCACCAAAAGAGCATCAAGACAGAGTCTTTCTATGTGTTTGAAGCAAAAGTTTATCAGGTGCTGTTGTGATAATGGTACACATTATGGTACACTCTCCACTGAACTCGTGATTATTAAGCAGCTGCTTTATTAAGTTAATGCTTATAAGGAATTTCATGTTGACTGAGATAAGAGATTTTGATATTTCATTATAAAAACTGATGTAAAAAGCTGTAATTTTGGTGAATGCAGAAAGCAGATCAGATGGATGTGTTTTAGAGACAAAACTATAAGGGAAATAGATAGTCCCCAACAAAACAACTAAAATCTGTAATGAGACAGAAGTTTGAGGCATCAGGTCTTTTGACATGAACTCCTGTGCAGATTCCCACATGATCCAGGCTGCCGTGTTCACTGACACGTTGCATGTGGAGAGCATCCATCATCCTAACTCGCTCCACACTTCCAGCATTTGTCCCCTGTCAAGTTTACAGGGGAAAAAAAAAAGCACAAACAAACACCCAAATGACTGAGCAGATGGTGCTAAATGGCCAGAGCCAAAAAATAACATATTTCCTCACTCTCAGCCTCCCTCCTTACATGCACAAAGC
This sequence comes from Kiunga ballochi, assembly GCA_037177335.1. Classification (NCBI taxonomy): domain Eukaryota; kingdom Metazoa; phylum Chordata; class Actinopteri; order Atheriniformes; family Pseudomugilidae; genus Kiunga; species Kiunga ballochi. The sequence continues at coordinate 19,430,073 of JBAMIG010000008.1, forward strand.
TGCACGGTTCCCACTGATCTCCTTGTCTCAGCTTGGCAAGCAGCATTTTAATAATTCTCTTAGAGCAGAAGAAGGCATCTGATGCTCCCATGCCCATCACCTCCCCAGCCGCTTTCTCTCATTAATTTCGCATCAGCTCAGTGAATTTGAGGCATAGACTTTGAGAAGACAACACATTAAGATCTTAATCTCTCCTTTCAAGTCTAAGGTGACTGTGAATTGTTTGTTCTGCGAGTAACGTGGTCTACTTTATTCCCTAGGTGGAGTTGCACTGTAAAAATGATGACGTTGTAGGATTGTCAGAATACAATTTAAAAAAGAAGAAAACAGCAGTTTTCAATTAATATTGATGGATTTATTATAAATAATCAATTTAGATTTATTATAGTGATTTAGTTTAGGAGTGCATCTGCCTAAAAATGAGAATTTATGACTTATTACTGGGCTAAAACAATTGGTTTCAAAGCATTGAACACAGGGGATGAAACCCTGCTGTTCTTCCAGCTGTCGTTAACGATCCCCTCCTCAGGAGGGGTGCTACGCCGAAGCTCATGGCATACCATAACACTTTGATTCAGCTCTGTTTGACAGAGTTGCAGAGAAATGTCCGATGTGGGTAGAAATGACTCCATATGAGAGGAAGGATACTGGTACAGGAAGAGTTGAAAATCCATCAACTCTTAAATGCTTTGTAATACAAAGGAGAAAACATCAAATAGTAGCGCGTTTGCAACAACTTGACACGATTGTTCACAATTGTACAGCTGAATTTTGTCACTTTTGATAGAATAATTAAAGCAGGGGAGATAATGTTGCTAACAGGGATCCAGGACCTAGTTTATATCTGTTCCCCACTCAACAAAGGGCGCATTGATACTGGTCCACCATGAACCCTGGTCCATTTTCACAGGTAGTACGGTATGTTTGGAGCGGTCACTGATTTGCCAGAAGACCAGGGGTCTCAGTTCACTTTCTACTGAATCCCAGTGTAAAAAATAAAAGAGACCAAAGAGAAGAAATGAAATGAGACGCTTTGTCGCTCAACAAAGAGCTCGCTGCCCTAACCCTAAACGCATTTGCTGCCATTTAGAGGAGGGGGTTGTGAGTTCTCATGAACTATCTTGTTACTTAGAAAAGTTGACCTCAGTAACTATAAAAACAAAACCTGGCCCTTATGTGACATTTTGAGTAATTTATAAACCACAAAATTCATATTTTTAAATTGAATTTAAAAAAATACACATTAGAACAAGAGTTTAACTGACTTCATCACAATTAACTAATACCATATTGCTTACAGCTCAAAAAATAGTACACTTTTAATACATTTTCCAGTGGTAATCCATGCAATTTACTGTGAAAAACAGCTGTGTCTCAATTCCATAGTGCGCTGGAATTACACATGCTAACTGTACTGGATCTGTTAGCACAGTCTCAAATAAATGATTGGATATGTAGCAAGCCGCGGTTTAAACCATTCATTCATTCATACATTGAAATAACTTCACACTCATCTCTATACAAATTAACCTCCACCGCAGTATTGTTTGTCGCCATTATTTTGAAAGCCTAGCACTTCCTTTTCTATTCCGTCAGCAAGATGGCTTCAGATAAGTGGACGAAGGGTACATCGTTTCACACTAGATTATCGGTGGAATTAAGGGCAACATCCGGGTACTTTCAGTACACTGACTTTTTGCCTAAATGTCAGCGTAAACACTCTACGCACTTCAATATAGTGCCCAAAATAATGTTAGCGTGATGATTGACACACAGCCATTGTTTTGTTTCCTGTGAGCCAGCTCAGCTCAGCAGCAACCACATAGTTTGCTGCTTTTTGCAGATGTTAAAAAATATGTTCCTATATGAGAGGTTTCTAAAGCAGCCGGTTGGTTGACAAAGAAAAGCTGCTGTGTGTTTTAAAAGCCCACTTTAGGGCACAATAAATACAGAACTATGAGGAAATTCAAACATTTTTCAGACTGATTTATGTCATGAATAAAAACTGTAGCTTTAAAGATATTAAAGGTGCATTTCATAATGCAATACAATACAATTTACTCTGCAGTGTGCAATATAACACACTGCAGCGATTTATGGATACACACAGATGAAAAAAACTCTCAACAAGGCGGCTTTTAATCTACTCTTACAGCCAGTAGGGATCCACAAAACATAATGTTAGAAACCAACTGTGGGTAAAATCCAAACAAAGTGAAGTACTGATTGTTTCTGTATCAAAAAGACAAAAACAAAAAGATTGCATTTGTAAAACATGTCTCAGCTCTGGGCTCCGGTCTCGATCAGTGCCGTATCTGCTGAACCATCTGTCTCCTCAGTCCCTGATAAGATTATCCCAGCTGAGCTTTGCAGCATCACAGTCCAAGCCAAAAAATAAATAAATAAATAAATAGAAATGGCCTAAATAATTTATAAACATTTCTAGAAGACTGGTTAGCTCAATGCACCTACAGTACAGTGTGCAGTGATATGAACATGTTGCAAAGAAAGCCATAACAGAAGCAGTGTTAATGAAATTAGTTGTTTCTTTATAGTACAAACAAGATGCTGAAGGCATGAAAATTTCAGCCCCTGTATGGATTATAAATCTCTAAAACAATGCTTGCATTTTTTCAATTACAGCTCTTTAATATGATGGGAAGCCTTTTTGGAGCAGTGTGTAAATAAGCAAGCAATTAAAAAATATTTTCAGTTAATTATATTAGAAACTTTAAACATCCAAACCCGATCCATTAACTGGACTTTTATTCCTATGTGCAATCATTTATAACACAAATAAGAGATGAGGAAATCTTTCAAGGCTCATTAAAGGTTTTGATTTAAATACAAGGCTTAATATTCAGCCTGCAACCCACTGGATCTGAACTCATTCATGTTTGACATGGTGTGTCAGGTCTGTGTAATAATTAGGGTTGTTCAAAAACTCAGGCAGTGCAGGGGGGGTATCAGACTCTCTATGAGATGCTTTATAACAACAAGCAAATAGCACCTCGAAGCTCGTGTCTAATAGCCTGCTTGTGAGAGTAGGGGTCAAATAATATCAGAGCCTGGATGTTGAAAAATGAGTGGATAATGCTGCTTCAAATCAGTTTTCAAAGAATAAATCTGGCTGGGTTTGATTCAGTGGGACGTATTTCCAGGATTTTCTGGTTTAGAACCAAATATTTAGACCTATGCTGTCTCTTCTAGTAAGGATGCTCGTGCAATTAGCAACACGGTCGCCTCATTTCTCTTGACTTTCTTTTTAAGTACCAGGAATCTATTTTCTATTTCCCATCAGTCCATTGTGTGGTCATGGGAATTAGTTTGGTGACACGTTTTCATGTCACACTTGGATCAGAACGGGATCTTTCATGATGGAAGCGCTCACAGAAAAGCTGCTAAGAAAACAAGTGTATGGATTATGATTCGTTTCATTTCCTGCAGAGCTGACACACAAAAAGAGCAACTTTCTATTAAAATCTTTACATAGGAACTATGAAAAGTGTTAAAACACACTTTGAGGCTTGAATCAGGACAAAGTGCATTTTGTTGCTGGATAAAAGTTATATATATAAAGAGTGAGGGAACGGGGCAAAACCATCGTCCCTCTGATTGGTGGACAGCCGCCCGGACCGGACTCCTGACCCAGAGCAACTGCACAAACATATACAGTACCATACAGGATCCCTTTAGGCAAATTAACCTACACTGTCTTACATTTATCTTATTAAGACTATAATTAATGGAAAATTAAGTTTATATAATTGAAAGAAAGTTGTGAAATACATGTGTACATACTGATTTAACACTCTTGCTGCAATCCCAGTTCATGAGCGCAGTAAATGCATACTGGTAATTATGCTGTGCCTACTTTTAAATTCCCTTTTATATATTTATTTTCATATAATTAACTAATCAAGTTTTTAATAATTTCCATTGCACAGTAGCAAGTCTCTGATAAGTAAGTCTGCGCTCCTAAAATAAACTAGTGACAGGTATTCTCACTTACTTCTAAGTAAAAGATGAAAAGAAAACTTTCTACAGCTAAGGGGTAAAACAAATCTTTTAATTTAACTATAAGACAGAAAAAAACGGGCATTTGTAATATTGCTTTAATTTATAGTTTTAATTGAGGTCAACCGTTTGCACTCAAATGTCTCAAAAGTTGAAAGCAGCTTGTCTGCTCTGATAGTTGTTTCTCACAATTACCGCCCACAGATAATGTCCTGGTCTCCGTCACACTCCATCTTCAAAGCAAATTTCTCTCTCAGTTTTTGTGAAACAAGTGGGCAGATATTTCAAACTGATTGTGTAACCTCATTTCCCTTTTTAAAAGACAAAGCTAGATTAGTTAACTGGCTATGAAGGGAATCAAAGACCGCCACACACCATTTCTGTTCTGTTTTAGGGCATTTAAATGTGCTAATCCATAACCGCGCACAACGAGGGGAACGGCACATCACTACAGCTTTCTGTTCTTGCCAACTTATGTTGTGCACTTGTTCATTTTGGTTTTTAGTTAGGATTCTCTTTACATTTGCTTTAGTTCTGTTGTGAGAGACCTTTGAGTAAACAATAAAGACACCAAGAGATGATTCTGAAGCCTCTAAATGCTGGTGGTTACAAGGCGTCACCATGTGAGGCCTTGTATAGTTTTTCTCTCAGCAAACTGCGTTGGAAGGAATTTTTACATACAAAGCTGTGATTTTCTTATTGGTTTCTGTGAATTTCCACATTTCCTGAAGGCAACAGGATCAAGGGAAGGACTTTAGTTTTCTGTTGTCACCATAAACTGCATATTCCCTCCTGTCAATCTGCCTCCATCCTCACCTGGAGAGGATTGGATCACGAGACGCACCTTCACCTGCACCCTCCAGATTCCTCAGACCCTCAACCAATCACCATCCCACACACATCCCACCAGGAAATAAAAGGTTACCTCATCATTCATTGGAGGAGAAATTGTTTGGAAACGGACTCTTTCTCCTGGGCTTGTGGATCTGCGGAGTCTTGACCTTTGTGACTTCGGCTTTGGTATTTGTGGTGAACTTTGTATATTAGCTCATTTTGTGGTGTTTAGCTTAGCTTAAATTTGGTTTTGGTATTTACACTTAGTTTAGTATTTAGGATTCTTGTATTTTGTATGTGTATATAGTTTGGTTCCAGTAGTGTGAAAACTACTTGATTTTCTGATTATTTGTATCTTTAGATAATGTGTATTTGAGTTAGGCTAGTTAAGGTTTTGTTTGCTTGTACTATATTGATTTGAACTATACAGTAAACATGTTTATTTTTGCTGTAAAATAGGTCTTTTAGACATCTATGGTGATTTGCTCTGTTTTGGAGCCCCTAGTGGGTGATGGGGGAACTGCAGTTTCCGGCACTGCCGTATGAGCTTCCCTTCTTTCCATCACAAACCGCCGCTTGGTTGTCTCTTATGATGCCATGCGCTGTGTGGCCATGCCCGTCACACCAGATCAGAGCGAAAAGTTTGAAACTGAAAAAGAAAAATCTAAAAGTGTAAAAAATGTTTTGACTTTTATTGTGAATGATCTGAGTCTGAAAATAAAAAATCTGAACGGAAAATAAATCCTGGATATTTTAAATTAACGTTTATTTAGAAAAATACAAAAAAATAGTCTAATTGAAATTCAGAATTAAAATGTTTTATTTGAATCCAATTATTTATTTGTCAAAGTTTATTGTGAAAAAAATGGACTTTTATATCAGTTTACATTTTTTCATTTTCAAATATTCATTTTAAAATAACAAACATTACAAAACGCATGTTGCCTCCCTAGTTAATAGACTTTGCAAAAGCCAATAATAAGCCTTTTAATACTGGTTATTTGGGCCTTTAATAATAATCAAATATTAAACCTTTATGCATGGAAATTATGGGGATTTACATTTTAATTTTGCATGTCCTGAGTCATTTAAACTCAAATAATCAGCATCAGAATTAGTTGTTTATTAATCCAGAATTAGTCGGTTTGATCTTCAGCTCTCTTGATGTGCTCATCCTGAGTCTTTCAGAGTAATAAAAAATGGGCTGAATAAAAGATTTTACTTTAAACAACATTATTGACTCACTTCTTCATCATTTTTCCTTTCAATTCTCAACCATAATTTCTATAAGGAAATGAGAACACAAAGATTTTGTTCCCATTGGTTACAGATGTGTCCAGCTGGAAGGCAGTAGCATTCACCTGCATGTTGACTAGCAAAACATTCTAGCATGTAGCTTGTGTTTCCACCATTACTTATAACAAACAAAGATATTAGAGTAAACCCTGTTCTCATACTATCCTTTAACCATGTAGTCTAATCAGAAACCCACGAAAGCAGGAGTAATGTAATGTAATCCTGCTTCGGACAGCTTCTTCCTTTCTGCCATGATGCCTGATTTACAGCAACACACTGACACAAGACTGACTTATGCAGATTGTTTTCAGGTGCAGATCTCCACAGAGGAATCAATAAGCACAGATATGATACTCCCATCCTTCCCATCCTTATGGAGTTTTAGGATTAGAAACTGTAAGAGTGTGTGTTTAAACAAAAAGGTCACGGGAAACTGAAACTGAATGTCTCCACCGGAAAACACTATTTTCTAAGGAAAACTTGTGCCGGTATGCGCTGAAGATCTATATTTTCCAGGATGATGATGCAACCTAAAGTCAGAAGGAGACGTTCTCTGAGGAGTCTGGCTGCATTATTTTCACTCTTTATGTTATTTTAGACTGGACTAAAAAGGGTGACCCGGCTTCCTGACCAGCAAATCTACGTTTCTGGCACGTATGAAAAAGTTTCCTGCTTTTATTTGATTGATTGATTAAATAAAATTTTTTTAAAAACGACACCTCTCTTTTCCTATTTCAATCTAAACAAAGTCAAAGCCCAACATGAACCCGATTCAGGTCGATCACACCGTGAGGGGAGCAGGTGTCAGAGGCACAGCGGACAAACGGCGAACCGAACATAATGCATTCGCTCTGCTACAGCACATGAGCCACTTAGGAGCTGCTAGTGAGTGTGGGCTCTAGAGCCTGGAAACAGGACACCTGCCAACCAGCAGCCACTCTTCAGCCCACCTGGCACCTGTCGACAACCTCGCAATTTGATTTTCAGTGAAGAAGACACACAGATTGCAGGGTTTCAATGTACACAGGTAGAACATTAATAGGCTGCAACAACCATCCTAAAAGGCATCATAAATAATATCTGCTGTATAAAAGAAATACTGAATATAAAGAACTGGTTAGATATACTGGTGTATTTTCAGTTTGCTGGAGATTTTTTTCCTCCAGCCTTTCTGTCAATGCATGCAGTAAAATGCATCCAATTCAGTGGCCTTCTTTGGGACAGTATATGCTGTCCAGTTGCTGTTTATTCTCCTAACTTTAACAATAGAAGAAAGTAGATATGAAACAGGAGTTTGACAGAAATGATTTGTTTTCATTCTGACTGAATGAGAAAAGAAGATTACAGTACTCTTAAGTTCATCCAGGGTTCAAAAGCTGATTTACTGGCAGCTGGAAAAAGTCCTGATGTCTGAGGTCAATTTTGGGACAAGAGTTCGTGAGAGGAAAAAGCCCAGTCGGGGCATTTAATTCCAGAATAACATCCTAAGAAGGGCTGAACACAAGCACACGAGTTAGCTAATCAGTGCAATGATCCGACTCTTTTCATGCTATGTTTTCACAGAATTCGTCGATGTACTGAAAACCATTTGGATGCTAAACAGAAGCTCCTGAATCCACTTAACAAAATGACAATCCCATCACTATCCATGACCCAAAGACTCACTGGTGAAAAGAGCAGAGTCTGATTTATGCATTATTCAAGTTGAGCATGAAGTGTCCTGGAAAACCAAGCTTCGTGCCAGTTGAGAGGTTTATTTGAACCAATAAGCTTTGCTGTGTAACAGATTATCACCTTTGCCCTGAAAGAGGAGTAAAGCTGGTACCATGTTGTAAACACCCAACACAACAGCAGCCGCGTTTGTAGCTCAGTGCACAACAAGCCATAAACCATTTATGAGGATTTATTTTGCATAAAACCAGACCTTCAAATAGCTCTGGGTCTACGGTGTGCAGGGGTCTGAATACATTAGTGCAACTTCTTTGGATTCTGAACCGGGTGGGTAGAAAAGCAGGTGAACTTTGAAAAGCTCTCCAGCTTATTCATCATGCTCAAGGCAGCGAGGAAAGACGGAGGATTAGCAAAACAGATGAGCATTCATTTAAGGGATTTCTCCAGAGACAGAGATCAAGACAAACACCGGCGATCCAGAACTGCTCACAGAACTACTGATTATCATTGATTTAAAGCTCAATAATCAATTAATCTCACCTGGATTTTCAAATAACTGAGAATGGCTTACGCTCTGATGTTAAACTTTCAAAAGCTTAAACAACAGAGACTAATCCTAACAACGGTGGTGTCTTTAAGCTTCCAAGACACACCGGCTCTCCTCTCATACAGTAAAGAAGATTTATGGCAGATCCCATAGAAATGTGCTCCGACCTTAATATGTAATACCCGCTTGCTCCGCTTTTACAGGAGGCTTACGGAGCTCACGCTGCCATGGTTTTAGATTTTCATCTTCATCCCGACGACAGTAAATGATGGCACATACAAACCAGGATCCAGACACGTGTGACAGCGGGAATAATGAGACGATTCTTTCTTCCATTTACGGCTAACACCTTTAATATGACACTCTCACACAATGCCACATCTCTTCACAAGTTTTCATATTAAATATGCCGTACACTGATTAATTCCACTGAACATCATGCAGCGTTAAGAGGTGCTTGTACAAGCATTTCTTTATTAAAATCATTTAAATGTAGATATTTGCTTTTTATTCTGAGGGGCTTAAACTATGACACCGGGTTAGGAAGCAGCTAAAGATGACATTAGGGGATGGAGATAAGTACAGGTGGGACAGAAGCTTAAAAAACAATAATGAACAGCAGTTTTACTAGCATCCTGTTTCATTAAAATAAAATGACAGCACTCATTCGCTGCCATATTGAGTGTAAAACCAAAATAAAGGGGAATAAAAATAGATATTCCAATAATCAGCTGAGTTTGATTCAAGTGGGATGCATTTAACGATCTACTGGACTTAAAGAACATCCTGCATATTGAGCCTGCATTGTCTCAGATTGCTTTAGGAAATCGGTTTTCTGTGTAGGAACTAAACAAATGTCGACTCAGTCTCAGCTGAAAATATCTGAGAGACTTTTGTCCACTTATCTGACATGCATTTGTGTCACAAGCCGAGTGTAAACTGCTAGACAGTCACGCCCTGAGGTTATTTTTTCCTCTCAGAAAGTATTTGCGTGACATAAAGGGCATCGCAATGTATTCGTATCAAAATGTATAAGCAGTAACTGTCTAGAAATGTATCTTCACATGCATTCACACTAAGCGCCGCTGTGTGTGCAGTAGAAATATATGGGAAAGAAGCAGGAGAGTAAAAAGCCTGCAATGAAGGTGCTGGGGGTCAGCACCCCTCGCCATCATCTCTTTCCTACTTATTATCATCTGCAGCCAAGTGAAACACAGAAAGTGGGCTGTCACCACAAAGGAACATGCCGGGAGACGAGGATGTCCTCATATTTGGAGCTGAAATAAAGTTAATTGAGGTTTGAGCAACACCAATAGTGTCGGTTTTTGCAGGGTCACGTGTGAATCAGGTGGACGTTTGCACTTTCTCAGCTGCACGTCTGAGTCAGGAGACAGAGTAAATATCCACGATGCAGTTCTCACACCAACTGTACTGATATTTTTTTATGACTTCAATTATTATAAAGGATGAAAAAACCCTTTTCTGGTGGTCTCTTTTTGACTCCGCTCTAACTCTCATGCTGGGAAATGATCTGTAACAGACACTGACTGGTTTAAACAAACCACCCATTGAAAAACAAACAAAGAAAAACACAACAAAGGAGCTCGGGATGCTACAGTAGTTCAGAGAAAACAGATTTATCAGGATAAATTCTAACTAACAACATGCACATGTATAATTAACTTCTGCAAAATGATGCACAGCCGGTGCAAGGATTAATTAATGGATTAATTAGTGAAATGACACCAAATTAATCATTACTATTGACACGACTAAATGGCTCTTCAGTTTTTCAAACATCAATATTTACTTTTTTGTTTAACGTTTTCTTAATTGTTTCTGGATTTAAGGGAAATGAAGACATTTTGTGATTTAGTGATAGTGACAATGTTTTCCTCCTGCTGGTTAAAAGGCAGTCTCAGTAAACGTACACTGAACAGAGTGTGTGTGTGTGTGTTTTTAACGATAAACATGAGGTTCTGACATTTACATGAAAAGCTTATAGTGTAAACTCTCAGATGAATACCGAGTGAATGTTTTTAGTTTAGCTGAGTAATAAATGTTAAAAATATGGACAGTTAAAGTAAAAAAAAAAACATTTTATCATGTTTTTTTGGTCTGAATGGCTCAAATGAATTTTTGGTAACAAATAAAGTTTATAAAAAAAAAGACAGTGTCATCACTGCTCTGTTTTTACCTTTGCATCTTTGCATCTTACTGTGTTTTTCAGGCCACTTTGCAGCTTTGGCTTACTGACTTATACAAGATTGCACTTAAAGTTAATCCAGACGCTGCTTCGGAAAGCTCTGTGATGAGGTTCTTGTTTGCCTTTGTGATAATTATTCTGACATGAGGTCTGTTATCACGGCATGGTTTACTGGGACGAGGGTCTCCTGATTTATGTGTTTGGTGAAAGGAGGAGCAAACAACTATGAGTCTTTAACTAATCCTGAGTTAAATTCTGTTTATTCATCATCTAAAAATTAAATAAATAGTCATCATTTTGTTTCATTCTTCATTTAAATGAAGAAATCTGTTTATTTTTATCATCAGAGCAACTCAAAGAGCTTTATGTGATTCATTTTGAGTGAATTACTGAGGCTCGGTGTCTTTGGGAACAGCTGAATGGAAAGTAAATAATCTCATTGACACTGAAAGTCTCTTGCTGGAACTACTTTAATATAAAAATCAAAAACAATGAGAAGTAATAAATCACTGTGTTGCAAACTGAAAAGGACCCTTAAAGCAGGCGTTTCTCAGGCGAACCAAGCAGCTGAGTTGATATTTGTCACTGAATGTGAATCTTGGTGGAAAGCAAGTGCTGCTGCTGTTCGGGGAGATGAGGACCTGACAACTTTACAAGCCGATTTTAACACTGCTGCCAAAGGCTGACTGCTTCCCTTTACACATAGTCTTGTACAACTATAATAAGAAGTGACTAGTTCACATCCCATTTTGATCTAAACATATACCAGAGCTTCACTGACAGGATGCATTACAGCTGATGCTGCATGCATGATGGCCACATTCGGTCTTCTTGCTTAGAACATGATGGGAAATTCATCTTTGTCTGGGATTCGACAGTAAACAAATTACGTGTCATCCCACAGTGAGTGTTGTTTCAAGTTATGCAGCGGACAGGACGTCTTGCATTTTCTATTTCTGCCCGTTCTGCAGATTATTTGACAGAGCAGAGTGCAAAAGCACAAGCAGCCTGAACATCAGAGTGCAGCTTGTTTAAGTCCTGCAGAGTTTTAGGGCCTCTGAGACACGTAGTTATCTGCTCGGACTTAGAATTCTGCACCTGCTGCAGTTAAAATGTCAAACACTGACCTGGGAAAAAGGGGAAGTAGAGAGCAGACATCAGGAGGGGGGAAGGTAAGTGGTAAAAATTTACAGCACGATATATTGCATTTTACATCCTGCACAGAAGCAGCAGGAACCAAATCCAGTTAATTGCTTTTCTGCTGCAATGATCCGGACAAAACTCCGGCCCTTTATGTGCACGGCCCTCTGAGGCACTGATGAATGTGAGGACGTAAGATATTTGTAAACAATTAGCATCGCTAGAAACCCACATTAGCAAACTTTCATTTATATTCACGCCATCATAATTCAGGACTGTCAGTTGTCTTTTTACAATTATTTTATGGTATCCTGCACCGAGTTACAGCAAACCTTTATTCAATTCATTGCCAATAATATTACTTTTAAAGCCACTCTTTATATTGTCAGTGCCCTCAATGGTATTCTTGACGCTCTACTGCCATTTCTTTTTTTCTTACATTGCATTGCTGGTACAGCTGCATAATTTCTCAACTGGGACTAATAAAGTTGTATCTTATCCTCATATACTTTAATAAAGACATTTAAGCAGTTTAAATACAACAGTTACTAATTTAAAGTCTACTTTTTAGCTTAGGAAAGTTATTATTATGTTATTATATCCTGAAAGCAGCACTACTGACCTTTCACACATTTTGCACTTTGGCGCTTTGCAAATATAAAAATAAGAATATATTAAATAAATAAATATATAAAAATAAGAGTCTAATTAGAATTTTGCGTTAAAATATTAAACACTGCAGCAACTTGAGTCAAAGGTAATAAATATTTCTGTTGCACAATTAAACTAAATTTCCTTGTATGAAAAATGGCTCTAATAAATAGAGTGATTTATTAAAAAAATTTATTAAATTAAATTATTAAATGTAATTAAATTCAAGACAGTGTGAGCAGGATGTGATAATATGTTTCTTTTTTGTGTCTTTCTTCATTAGAACCTTGTTTTTACACTCATATTTTCCATCAAAGCTTACTGTAAGATAATATGTATGATGTAGACCCTGCAGCACTTTTTGTAAAACATCTGCTGGTGCTAAAATATATATTTGTTTTACAACTTCACCCAGAAAAATAGGACTAGATCATAACAGATTGCCTGTTTGGACTGTGACCATACTCCTGATTCATTGTGGGTTTTCTCTGCTTCCACAAACTGGGCTCAGAAGCAAGCTTGTGCAGGAGCTTAGTAGATGAATTGATTTTAATCAGGATACATCTAAAACAGTAACGGTAGCAGGTTTGAAAGACCAGGACAATGAAACACAAAGAAAATACTTTATAAAAGTGTATACAGTAAATATGCAGGACTTTGGGCAGGAAACATCCTTAATACAAACCAAAATACTGTGAGGGTTTGTGTTATGAGGCTGTTTTTATCTCTTTAGGGTGTTATTTTCAGAGGCCACACAGGCATTTGATCTAATAAGGCCTATTAGATGAGGCTGGCCTGCTACATGGCGAGTGATGCAGGTGTGCGTTTGAGAGATTTCGCCTTGTGGAGCTTGTTTGGGCGCAGCAGAGCAGAGCAGAAAATGCATTTACAGCTTTTCATGCTGCAGGCTAGCCATCTCGCCTACCTGCGTCACTGATAGAATAACTGATTTGTGCAAGCCAGACATGATTGTGTTAGCCTCCACTGCGGGGATTTTATTTTGAAAAGAAAAAAAAAATCAAGCAGGTTTTTACAGAAGCTTCAATGGCAAATGTGTGTGTGTGTATCACTTTGGTATAGGTGGCTTGCTGGTGACATGTAAAAGTAAGTTATTTGTTGTTTTCTTTTTCCAAGCACAGGAAATGGAATCAGAGATAAAAATGTGGAAAGAAATAAAGACAGGAATAAATATCCAAGGCAATAAAAGCCAACACAAAGACTTAAAAAAGTGTTTTTCTGACCTCCTCTCAGCTCGGTAGCGAATTCAAAAGGTTACTGGCAATACCTGCTGCTAACTACACAAAAGAAGATTGTGTTTACAATCATATAACACAGCAACTGCTCACAGTTACTCTCATAATCAACTTGTTTGCTTTCTTATATTTCATGTGCTGAAATTCATGATAAAGTAAAGATTCACTGCTGATAAAATAGATCTGCAGGTATTTTTTTATCATTCACTTTCTGTTCTCTTCTTATAACTTTAACAGGGTTGAAGCGATGCGGGCATGGCATCACTAATAACACGCATTGATATTTTCCTGTAAGTGAAGCTGAGCCTCATGTCCCGTACAGTAAAGATGTGACACAGATTTTTACAACCCAAATGTGCAAACATACAAACACACTCTGTCTGTGAGAATTTACAAACAGCTCACTGAATGGTCCATCACAGAAAGGCGCTTTAAAGGTCTGTTTCACTGTGTGGAATCAGTCTAACCAGTGCAAACACTGTCATCAACACAGCACAGCAACCAGCTTTTATGTGGTTTAACAAACAATAGTAACTAATAAAGTAACAAGGAAACCAGAGCACACAGCTATTACTCCAAGTAGCAAATGTGAATAAAGCTGCAACTATTTGGTAGCTTCCTAAATAAAAAGAAGCACAATCATAGAACAGCTAAAAGTTTTCATCTAGCAGGTTTTGCATAAGTCGTGGGTCATTTTACGCCCTTATCACATCCAAGTTTGGCCTCATAGGTGAAGAAAGGACGTGTACACACACAGCAAACCGGGATGGATCTACCTTTAATTGCACAAATGAAGCTAAAATCCTGAATTTAGGTAGGAAGTCCTACCATGTCAGACTGATGCAAGCACACACACACACACACACAGCGCCTTTCTTACCACATATCAGTATGAAGCCATTTTAAGTCTGTAAATCTGTGTTTAAATGTCTAAATCAGGCTTGTCACCATGTACAAAAGTAAAAATGTATTCTTATGTAAAGATAATATAGGATTGGCATGGTTGGAAAAAAGATTTGCAATAAAAAAGATGCAGATGTTTTTTAGGTTGCATATGGTGATTTTTTTTCTTCGATCTGATTGGATGATGGCTTTGAATACCTAAAAATATTGTAAAAACAATGTGGCTTGGTCATCTTTTATCTTTTTCTAGAAAAATACTTTTAAAAAAAAGCATGCAGCAGGAAAATAACTTAGTAACTGCACTGAATGTAGATTTAACCTAATAAAATCCAACTCCTCATTTTTCTGGAATACACAGAATATTTCATACTTTTGCCCTTGGTGTGTGAATAAGAGACATTGCATCCACAAAGAGATGAAGCTGTAACTCGCAGCACTGAGTGCAGCTAATAACTTCGTCAAAACCAAGTTAAAGAAAACATTTTGGCTTCATTTGAATTATAAATGCAAAGAAAACACAAGTCCAATCCCAGATGGAGTTAGGACACATCAGACTAAAGCGTGTTGACCCACTCAGTGTCCCTCTCTCTGCTAATAGTTTTCCTGGCATCACTGAAGCATCGTTACGTCATTCCAGAATAAATGCTAATGGCTTTTAGAAAAGTTTGCACTTTGCCTTTAGCTGACAGTTTGCTTTTCTCCCTCCTACAAAACGCCTCATTTCTTTCTCTGATGGGCCCACATGAACAGAGAAAATGATCATTCCCCGCTTGCTTTGGGAGCGGACAGTGTGCAGACTTCCCTCTTGCTCGGAAATGACAGCGTTTGACCTGCCAAAGCACCACTCAGAACGCAGGGTGATTCGCGCCTCGCACTTTCCAGTGGCTTCATTTAATAAGATAATTTCACACCAATTACAAGCTTTCAACACAGAGAAATAATGTCATTACATGCTTGCTCAGTGACAAATTTTTGGTCTGGATGAAGTGCAACACAGTGCAGCGTTTTGGGGCCACATAGAGGAAATCACTGCTTTATATGGAAAGAAAAACAATGAATCCTCTTGCTTGCTTTTCTTTCAAATGTGTCGTTGTGATAAACATGAAATTACGGTTATATGGTGATGCTACAAGCCTTGAGCTTCATCTCTTATATGACCTGACAGCAGCAATCCTGCTATCTGCTGTTCCTTCTCTTGACATAGAAAACACAAAGCAATTACAGGCACGGTCACGTACCATGCACAAGACTATGCACTGGCAGAGTTATTTGACACTGAATCCAGCGGCTGCTTGCGAACACACAGAAACACAGATTGAATCAAGGTTCAGTGCTTGTTTTTTGTATTTTTTTTTATCATATTCCTTCATTTTGAGTAAAAATATTTCAGGCCTTTGCAGGAATTTTTTTGTCTGACTAGGTTCAAAGCTACAGCACAAACCTTTTTTTAATGAAAGAGCAGTGATGTGAGGTAGAGCTCAAGGAGGAGGAACATGTCTGTTGTGTGAAACTCCAACCATCTCTCCAGTGCAATTGATTTTTCTCGTAACAATCTGGCTGACATTGAAAGTACAAAAGAAAGTTTTAAATCATCCAGCAGCAGGGCGCAGGTTGTATGAAAGTTTTATTGAAACATGTAAGGGGAACAATGTAAATATCCCACGTCGTCAAGCTCCTCTGCAACCAGGAGAAGGATTAAGATGTAGAGGATAGAAGGAAGGATGGATATTATGTGTCTGCTCTGTACAAAGAAGGGACCTGAAACAGGACCTACCTGGAAAATGTCGCCAGATTCCTGTAACATAAATGATTTATTTTGCTTTCCTTTCAGCATTACCCAGTTGATGCAATGCTACATGAGTCTCTAACCTTAACTTTCAGCTTTTCTGACATGTTTTTTTATGGCACAGTGAAATTATTTATTTACATGCCTGGAGCCGCCTTTCTGTGTCGTATTCTGGAGCAGAGAAGGAGCGAGAAAGTGAATGAATTCATTCATTCATATTAAAAAAGACTTTTCATCCATCTCAAAGCGGAATTACAATGTTCAAATAAGAATAATAATTTGTCTTTTGCAGAAGGTGTTTGCAGGCAGGAATGGAGTCTTTCTTTCTTGTGTTGGATTTAAAGAAGTCTAACTGAGCAGACTTTGTTGTTGCTGTGCTGTGCAGAGGATGTGAGGACTTTTCCATGATGTTCATCAGCTTGTGCAGCTCCAGAGTTCTCCCCAGTACAATCCCAGCCCACCATTTCACTATGTTCAGTCACGGATGCTGCTGTCTGCACTTTCCAAAACAGACTTATAGCAGGTATCCTTAGCCTGGTAGAGTAACTGAGTCATATCTTGGTGAGAAACTGAACAATCTCGCTGCCCTGTCCTTTCTTGTATGTACTTCCGTCTTGTATTTCCAGTCTAATTTATTATCAGGCTACAGTACTTTTATTTCCTCACACTCTTTGAAGACACTGTTTTGTTTCATCCTGTTCCTCCTGTGTTAAAAATGCACACCAGCTCACAAACTGGTCGGTTCTCGATACTCAGCTTCTTGATCACCACTGATACAGCCCACAACTGCAGAGTAATCTGAGTAATTCTGGAGATGACAGGAATCAGAGTTGCATTTGTAACCAGGAGTGGTTTAGTGTCATTTATAATTACCCAAAATGCAGATAAATATTAGGAAACCTGAAGGAATCTTCCAAATTACTGCAGATAACTTTTTGTTATGAGCCCCTCCTTCCTGATTTCTTCTTCTTGGGAATTCCCAATAAATTCTTTAAGCCGCCATATTCCTCCCATTTTGTACAACCTTCCTGTTGGAGAGGAGTTGGACTGGGCAGGTTCATGCTGTGGTTTTTATTTTTTTGATTGCCTTCAGATTAAACGGAGACTTCCTCCAAAGATCACAACCTGCCTCAGCAATTTATTAACCAGCACAACGCAGAAACTGACCGGTTACACATTGAAAAGAAAAGGTGAGAATACAGCTCCTTGCGGTGCTCCGGTATTGCCGACTGTCTCAGAAACACAACCTTTAACTCACCATAGTCATTAATCCAGGTGGTTGTGGGGTATCCACCTAGAATTCATGGAGCTTTGTATTAAAAGCACTTGAGAAATCAAAGAACATGATCCTGCCTGGTTTGTGCAGATGGAAGTGTTCTCTCTGAAGCAGGTAGATGATCCTACAACCCCATTATGACAAGCAAACTAATGGCTCCTAAAAGATGCTCACTTCCTTTAAAAAGGCCTTTAATAATTTTTGAGTGCAGTTACTTTGTAGTCTTTTGGTTTATATGGTTGGGATGTTTCATATTGAAACAAAGCAGGAGGATTTCCATAACATAGGAAAATCTTTTCTGAAGCCACAATTCACAATATTTTATTCCAGCCTGGTGCATCATGTCTTGCTACACTGTATTGCATCAAATGCAAGAAGCTTTGACCATGTTGAACGTGCACCATGGCTGATTCAGAAAAGACACGCAAGAGGTTTTTATAGGTGGATGCAAGGAGACAAGAGAGAGGGAAAGTGAAGGAACAAGATTCAACGTAGTCTGCCAAAGTTCAGTACGGCTGCTTTAAAAGCTGCAGCTTAGTCAAAGCCAGAGACTTGTGCCAAAACCTGGTGAGCAACAAGATTATCCACAGTCAGCTCCTTCTTAGACAAAAAAAAGATTACATTTTAGGATTTTTGAAACATAAAACTGTAAATCTGACTAACCTCATAGAAATTAGCCATTGCATTGACACTCTATCTTGTTTTTAACAGAAACAAAAAGAGGAGTAATGTAACAAAAATACAAGTCTGCAGGTGATAAAACACAGCTGGTAAACATTTAAACGAATGTTTAACACTGCAATTACAACGTAGATGAGAAGCTTTCAAGCCAAATGCTGCTGCATTGGAAACTATTTGAAGATGAGTAAGCGCTGAGTGCCAGAGGTGCCTATGCGCTCATGAAGTGGACAGCTGGAGATTATGAACTATGATCGCACAGCCATGACATTCACACTAGTAAAAAGGGGTTAAGATAAATTTTACCACACATCCAGAGGCCTCTGAGTGCACTATGAAGTGAATCACTACTGATACCTGCAGACGCAGAATAAACACTGTTTTTGCTGCTTTACTCTGTTAATAGTATCCATTAATAGAATGTTCTTCTTTCTATGTCAGACATTTCCTGCTTTTTTTTACTCTTTAATTTATTTCCTCAATCTATTTTCGCTCAAATTCACAGACTTGCATGTAATTGCCTCTTTGCTATACACTCTATGTATTCTCATTTCAAAGAAATAAATCAAAGCCTTCATTAGGTGGGAGAAAAAGACAAAAACAAAAATGAGTGTTTTTTATCAGCTCAACCATGTCTTCTTCTTCATTATGACAGCTCAGCTTGAGTTAAATTGGACCCGAATTGGATGCTATAAAATAAAGTATGTAAAGCAAGAAGTGTAATTTCATGCTGCCTGCTTTGTGGAGAGTTTTATTGCACAGAAATAAATGAGCTATGACTAAATGACACCTGTTTTCTCATGAAAATGATGTCAGACGAGGAGTTTTTTGACCACAGTTAGTGTTTGAATGTGTGTGTCGCTGCATTGCATTGATGTAGGACGCATACATTATCTTTATCATTTCCGACATGAGACTACAAACACTTTTTCAGATATCAGCTGCAAATACTGAAGGTCTTCCAGGCCTAATTTCATGCCATGTTTGTTGCAGAATGATGAGAAGAATGTGAAATGTGTGAAATAAGAATGAAGCTTGTTTCTACTGTAATCAAAGGGTTCTTAATAAGTGTTTGCTGCATGTCTCTCTTTGTTTGAGTAAAACATTTATCATATTTGAAACACAAACATATATGTTTCTCCTAACTGTTTTTCCCAGTGAAAAACACTCAACCAGCATGTGATAACACAGCTCAGACTTGAGCAGGATACTCTAGCTTAGCATCTTCCATTATTTGCTGTTGTAGTTTCAGTTAATAGCCGTGTCTCAGATAAATTACTTTTTATATTTTTATTTAAATCCCAGCTTTCTTGTCTGTGGCCATGCTGTTTTGTTTATAAGCTCCGTTGTGCACATGCAAAGAGAGATGGTGTAGTTGCTCCTTGTTTAGCAATTAGCTTAGGAAATCTTAGAAGCTAGCTAGCATTAGCCGCTACCACAAACTAAAAGAGTGAATTTTTCAATTTAAAATAATTTCTTTTCCACAATATATGTCACATAAAAATAGCAAATATGGTTCCTTTAAAACAATCTGTTACTTGTTGAAGTCATGCCATTTGACTTTTCATGAATAAAAATATTCTTTTGCTAATAACAATGATGTTGTATTGTATTTATTTTTTTTAGGGTTGTTGTCAAAATGTATCCATCAATCAATTTTCTATAACACTTATTCCCATCCAAAGAAACAAACATCATTATTATTATTACTATTATTATTATTATTACTATTATAATTATTATTATGTGGGAAGATCCTATGCAGTGAAATTGTTTTGGAGTTAGTTATTGAACTGAAACATAATGTGATGATCTTTGTTTAAAATTAGTGGCATCTGGATCCTATCATTGAATGAAAAAGAAATACATCCCCTGGTGCAGGATGACTCATTACGTATTAGCAGAAACTGGCTTATTAGTGGGAATAGAAAAAAGGAATAGGATTATTAAAAAACATAAGCTTTATTTTATTTTGGTGGAAATCATGGGGGAAATAAGCTAAGCTGTGATTTAATTATGCAGAACCTCATAAGCAATAAATATGGTTTTTAACTGAGTTTGAACTGTTCATAGTGTGTCATCTGAACCAACTGCTGTTATTACTTAGCTTATAATGAGTCACAGAGTCGTGTGGTTACAAAAATAATGTCAAAAGATAAATGAGCCTGATTTTTATTGAACAGTTGAGAAAACTACCAAAAAGTGTTGCTCAAATACACGTTTGCAATAAAAGATGACGCTACAGGAATAAAGTAAGCTGTGCATTCTCATCCTGACTGAAACACAAAAAACACAAGCATGAACACGTGTCATTAGTATGACAGAGCAGCCGGCCGGGAGCCAAACACCCAGGTCACACGATCCCTGGTGGCAGAGCTGTAAAGTGACAGTGTGATTTAAGTCCTATGTCGGCTTAAGGTCTGTTATCTACCGCCACTAACAGGGCCACGCCGATACGCTCCGACAACCAGAGACTGCAGCTCAGAAGGCAGAGCTGATAACAGAGAGGCTCAGCTCCAACCATTTCCAGCCGCAGTGCGCAATTACATGAATCACAGGTTTAAGTGGTTGTCAAAGGCATTTACATGCAGAACTTTACATTATTATGGGGCCTGAAAGACAATGAATCAACTGGATGTAACTTTTATTGCTTTCAGACAATTCTCATCTTCAGCTTGTCTTTGGACAGATGAGGACAACCAAATGTCCAGATCTGAACCCAGACATCGACACGCTGTTACTCTGATGAGCCTTCAACACACACTTTATCTCCTGAAAAGCAAACAGTTTGTACTGTCAAAGCTCTATACGTGACTTAATTTCCTGTGTTATGTGTGAATAACTGGACAAGATGGTTTTATTTCCATTTTCATGCATTTAAAAATGATTTATGTATATATGTATAGTATATTTAAAGATTGAATATACTCGTTTGCTGCTTTCTGAGGGGTTACTGGAGCAGTTATATTACCATCAATCTTTGTTTTATTTACTTTAAGGGTACAACATAAACCCAACAGGACAAAATGGTTACAAAACCATTAAAAAACATTTCAAATCAAACCGAATCACAGCTGAAAGTGCAGTGATGCCGTGTCATTTGCCATAATCCGGATGCCTATTGTTTAGGAAGAAAACTGTAATGAGTCCAGAGCGCCCAAAGCGCTAATTTAAAATATTTAGATAGCCTGTGATAACATGCTATGCTGATGTCACAACTTGCTGCAGCAACGGCTAACACAGTGAGCATAATAGTAGTTTAATGGATGTGCTTTTCAAGAGGAAGTCTAACTGATTAGAATCCTCCACCTGTGAGGATATTTTCCATCAGTTGTTCTCCTCTTTCAGACATCTTACAGAAGCAGATGAATAAAACCCAGTTAAGCAGGGATGGGTGTCGTTTTTGCTCCTCAACAGTGCCTCAAATGGTTAAACAAATGTAAAGAGGAAATGTGTGTAGAAAAACGTACAGTACATCCCCCTTTTTACTCTGGAAAAGTTGCAGTAGAAAAAAGCTGCAGTTTGAGTTCTTTTATCTTCAAAGCTTTTTCAATAGAAGAAGAAACCTGATCCATCTGCAGTAATACAGAAGATGCATCACGTGTCACGCATCAGGAATATAAATGATAATCATGCAGCCGTTTATTTGTTTTTTCTATGGAAAAAAAAAACAACTAGAACAATTCTTTGCAGGAGGATTCTTACTGATGCAGCTCAAAAGAACCAAAGTGTCCCTAAAGAAGCCCTCCATACCAAAATAATTAGAGCTTCACAGGTCCAAATGCCGTGAAACAAAAGGCTTTTCCAGTGTTTGCAAACTTTAGACCTGCTGCTCTAAAGTCTTTTTGAGCTTAACTAAATCTGCTGGACTGTGCTGGCTTGTACTAAAGTCATCTTTTGAGCATGATAACCCCTCTTCTAATTCTCTTATGGTTTCATTTCCTCAGCTCTGTCCAGAAACAGCCGTGTTTCCTGACAGACCATTTGAATCTTAGGCAGAGTCGGTTACACGGTTGGCTGGAGAATCAGTCAGCACTGACGCTGCGTTCCCCCTGATCAAGCAAGCAAGTGGAGGCTGAGACGTTGCCTCTCCTCGGCTGCTGGCGGCAATCTGGATAATTAGAGTTGTGTTCGATCACTGTTCCATCTTCTCCAAGCTGATGATTATCCCTGCACCATGCAGGAAGCGCTGACAGTGAACCAGTGAGCACACACACACATACACACATTCTCAAATTACAGGGCAAACTTCTGCAGTGAAAGTGTTTTATGAGTGTGTTACATTGCTGTTGTCTCAGCAAAGAGCTTAATGTTTGAGGTTGGTGCGATTAAGCTGCTAACAAAGAGCTCCAGGGTCAGAGTGCACTGTATTAGCTGAACAAAATGACACCGGTTATGCCCTTCTCCCTTCGATTACATTAAAATATTATATGTTTAAGCCAATTTAAAACCTGTTTATATGGATATTCACCCTGCCTCAGTCCTGAAATATTCTGCAGTCGAGTTTTAAAAAACCAGAGGGAACAAACTTCTCAGCGCTCATTGCATATTCATGTGATGCCATTCATCATTACACCTCGAGTAAGGTCTGTGTTACCAATCAGCAATGATTGAAGCGCTGTACCTCACCCAGAAGCTTTATGTCCCTTAATGAGATTCCTCTCCCAAAGCATCCCTTCCTGGTCCCAGTCCTCAGGCTAGGTGCTAGGTGAGCCTTTTCCAAACAGCTGAGCCAAACCAAACATGGACGCACTACATGAGAAGCCCTTGGTAACCCCGCTATCCTGAATAAGAGCCAGACAATGGCGCTGAAATGGAATGGATGCTACGCCTATTACAGAACATGTTAATCCTCTTAAGAAGTTAAGAGAGTTCTTGATGACATGTGGAAGAGGCAGAAGTGCAGGGCTCTTCAGAAACGAGCATAAACAAGCCAGAAAAAATAAGGTCCGGGTAAAAAAATAGCCTTCCTGCAGCCTCCTTCTCATGCCCATTAACCTGCAATTCTCACAGGAGAGTTGCCTGAAAATGGAGAATGAGGTGGGCCAGTATTCCAGTTAACGTGTGCAATTTTACAGCATATGTAGTTGTTGGATGTCACAAACAATGGATGGCATACAGTCTCACAAAAAACACTTTGATCAATCTGCAAATTGGATCATCAGCAGGTTTGGGAATGCACAATATGTCGGGAGACTGTCAAAAAGTCGTGAAAGTAGCTGGTATTATCGTATTTGGCCAGAATCATGTTACCTAATTAACTACATTTCCCCAGACCACTGTTTGGCTGCCATTTACCCCTCCAAGGTCCCCTTCTTAAAAGCTTTTTTTTTAAAAAAAAAAGAAAAAAAAAGCACTTATTTGATTTAGATACTAGAAAGGAAAGAAGTGAAAGAAGGTGCAGCGCATAGAGCACACACCTGCATTGATGGGCAGAGTGGAAGGCAAAGTGCTGAGATGCTGAGGAGGTCTTTGGTGGAATTCAGTCATGCTGAGCCAAAAAACAGACAAATACACAAAACAGAGACGATAATTTGGCTAACCTGTCTTTTCCTGTCTCCCTCTTGAAAACCATGTCACAGTAGTTCATCCTGTCCTCTGTAGTGACGTAGATTCGAGCGTGGGGGTAGTTCTCCGAAGCCTGCCGTAGCATATTATAGACGATGCCCTTCCCGTCCTTCCTCATGTTTCGTAGTGGCCCCCACACGACGTAGACGGTGTCGTTGCCCTGACCAAAGAAGTACTGGGGCTTCTGCAGCAGGAGGGGGACACTGGTGTGGGAGACCACCCGAAGAGTGGTTCGTCGACCGACGTCTTGCTCGAATCCCCTCGTCGGAGCGTTGTTCATCCGCCAGATGCAAGGAGAGCGGTCGATCTCCGGGCCAGCGGCCTGACCCAACATCTGCCCAGAGCTGGATACGATGCTGCACAGCTTACAGTGCAGCTTCAGGGGCTGCAGGAGTAAAAAGCCGCTTCGTTATGATGTGTTTAGTCTTTAGTTAGAGTTATAGTTAGAGATCAGGGTAAGCAACAGAAAACAGCATCCCCTCAGACATATATCACACAAGATGTCAAAAAGAAGTCAGAGCGAAGGGGCAAGTATTTCAGAATAAGCCAGTTTGACCCTAAAAACAGTTTCATATCATTTTAAGTCCAAATTCAACCTGATACAAAGTCAAACACTGGGAACAAAAATAAATATTTAGTCAGTTTAATGACTAAGTCTGGGATATGCTTTCCATCTTCAAGAACTGGCAAATAAAAAGTTTTCAGAGGAATTTTTTGTTTATGAGCTTAAAAAGGTTTGTAGGGTGATTACTCAAAATCGCTCATTTCCCTAAAGAATAAAGACTATTTCTGTTTCTACACAACCATTTAGAAAACAATCATTTAAAAAGAAAAGGAGCAAACAGGACTTTATGTGTGTAATTACCTGTAAATAAATGTATGTGTGGCAGCAATCAGGAATCCATATCTAGTTAAATTGATCAATTTACCTCCAGAACCTCTGGAGAAGAAAAAGTCTTAACTGGGACTCTAATCAGTCCCAGTGAAATCTCATGTAATTGGTACAAAACTATCTTTGAGTCTCTAATCATTTGAAACAAGTCTCAGTTCCCCTAAATGAATCAAGGTTTAGGTGCAAAAAAAATGAACTCACTGTTTAGATAAATAATTCGGGTTTTTTAAGGTTTGTGCAGCAACAGCAAAAAAAAAACAAAACATCTGAAACCTTTCAGGAGTAAAATTATAACACCGTTTTGTGATTTTACTCCTCAATTTAAAGTGTAACTTGTAGAGTGCAGCTAAAGAAGCAAGAAGAAAGCAAACCATCTGGTGCTGCAGCTTCGGCAGAAGCTGTGCAACAGTTCACACATTACCTCTAAAGAAAAGAAGGTAATGAGAACCAAGTCCCAAAAGAAAGCACGTATCACTTGCTTTTATTGCCTGAGAAGAACATGTGCAGGTTCTGTACGAGTAAAAAGCTGAAAGCGCAGAATGTGTGTTTGGGATTTACATTTTACATCAGTCTGACCTCACCAGGAACAACAGGGCCAGGTCATCAAGGGGTAACAATTAACAGATGTTCTGCCGGTGTGTGAATAAGTGCATGGAAAAGACCTTGGGTTTTTAGAGCATGTCTGATGTCGGTTACCATGGTAACCCATGAGCTGAAACAAATGTGTTTGTTGCAGTAGCGAGAACAAGCATCTTTTATCCAAAAGCCTCCTTTTTTCTTACCAAGAGGGTAAATGACCCCAGCTGTAACAGAAAAAACTAAATTAACTAATTAAATACGATTGAATGTTTTGTTTTTTTTAAAGAAAGTTGTAGAGTCGTATAATGCTAATAAAATACTATCATTCATAACACAATTCATAGTATAGCTATAATTTCAAATAACCCAAATGCAAGAGTGAGGAAATGTTTCCAGGCCTCTGCTGAGCTGGATGACAGGATGAAGAATGATGCAGGTGTGATGGAGAAGTAGTGCATCTAAAAGCTGCAGGATGGTGGATGTCCAGCACGAGATCGGGGTCCACCCCGATCCACTAAAACAAGATACTTTTGTCTGCATTATCGGTGGATTTTAGAGCCGTCCGGGTCTGTTAGCAAGGCCTTGAAGGGGGTACAGGAGCTGACCAATCAGAGCAGACCGGGTCTGTTAGCAATGCCCTGAAGGGGGTACAGGAGCTGACCAATCAGAGCAGACCGGGTCTATTAGCAAGGCCCTGATGGGGGTACAGGAGCTGACCAATCAGAGCAGACCGGGTCTGTTAGCCATGCCCTGATGGGGGTACAGGAG
>JBAMIG010000008.1:19463091-19484899 GCA_037177335.1 Kiunga ballochi
ATCTATGAGCAGAAATAAACCCACAGTTCCCAGTTACATTATATTTTATTTCATAGTATTTGTGAAACCACAACACAGAGAAACAGAAACTCAGAACATACGTTACCAGCTGCTGCAGACCCAGCTGCAGGTTACCATGGCAACGCCTTCAGAACATACGTTACCAGCTGCTGCAGACCCAGCTGCAGGTTACCATGGCAACGCCTTCAGAACATACGTTACCAGCTGCTGCAGACCCAGCTGCAGGTTACCATGGCAATGCCTTCAGAACATACGTTACCAGCTGCTGCAGACCCAGCTGCAGGTTACCATGGCAATGCCTTCAGAACATACGTTACCAGCTGCTGCAGACCCAGCTGCAGGTTACCATGGCAACGCGTCACCATGACGGTAAATTATCCACTCAGCTGCTTCCTGTGAGAAAACTAACCATTTTAACCATTTAAAAAACTTTAACGTATTAATATATATTTCATGTTTATTTCTTTTGTAAATGAGCGTGGTAGAAGCAGCATAATGTCTTTTGATGTGAAGTAATTAATAGACTTCATAGAAGCAACCGCACCTCCATGTTGTCTGTTAATGTCTGATAAATCTGTAAAACGACGGCTCGTTCTTTTTACCCTGCCCTGCCCTGCTACACCCGAATGCGGAGCATGAAATCATTATTTTGACCAGGAAGAATACTCCACACACTACAATCTGTCCTGTTTTAACTGGTCTGAGACTGGACTACCTGTCCCCTAAAATAGCAGAAAAACAAAGTCAGTGACTCAGTGATGTCCGCTGTACGTCCTCCATACAGCGGATCCGCCTCTATCAACAAGTGTATTGTCAAGTCTCCTCCATCTCCGATCTCAACCATTGGTAGAATCGCTTCCTGGTTCTCCTCCCATTGGCCTACACTCTGGACACCTCCTTACTTAAGGAACTTCGTTACCTTCATTCAGAGCAGACGTGTCTGACAGTGACACAGTTCTGCTGTCTGCTTGTGGACTGAGAACTTTGACTCTGCTCTTGGTTTGCAGACCCATTGTGCTGTGAATACAGGATTATTTAGTTTGATTGAGCTTTGTTTGATTTGTCTTTTATTATTGTTTTCTTTTGTGTTTGTCCCATTATGAATTTGCCTGCGGTTGTAGGAGATTTGCATTATCTCCTGTCACAGGGTATTTTAACATCCTGATTGTTTTCAGTTGTATTTATTTCACCTTGTAAAAAAATCACTTAAGTTTTAATTATTGCCATCTTTTTTAATGTGTTGTGACCCGCTTTACCCTAAGCACGATGGGGGTTGTAACACTGTAGTTATGTTTTCATGTACAGTGTTAAGGTAGCAGCCTCACATCAAATAGGTTGTTGGTTTGAGCCTCGACTCAAGCAGCAGCCTTTCTGTGTGGAGTGTGCTTGTTCTCCCTGTTCTGTTAACATGGATTAGAATAAGCAAACAACAAAAGAAGCAATTTACATTAGTTTCACTCAATTATAAAGTATATAGTTTCATTTAACAACACAGATTTATCTTTAAAAAAACTTAAACAATGTCCGTGGGCGGCACGCGTCCTTCGTGAAGATTTTCCTGAAACAGCAGTGATTTTAAATAAAGAGTTGAGCTGCAGATGAATCACGACTGAGAGATCACTCTGAAATCCTCCATCCTCTCATGCAGTCAATTTGCAGAGATTAACACTTAATCTCTGCTCGTTGACACAAGATTTCACTTCTTCCAATGCCTATCAGGCAAAACACTTAAAAAAAACCTAACCTGTAACTATTTGATTAATTGCCAAGAAATTAGGGGCAATTCAGCTCTTCTGGAGACGGAGCAGCACAAGTTTGCACACTTTAATAAAACATTATTCTCCCTGGTTTAGTTATGCTGCCATGGAGACATCCCATGTCTTACCTTCTCTGCTCCTCATCTTCCATGTATTGATAAATAACGGTATTGACATGAACATGCAGGTCTTCCTGGATAAAAGCTGCAGTGCATATTGATCTGTCTTTTCTGCCCTCTCCACCCCAGCGGGCTTCCCTCCCTGGGTTCTGTTACAGGTTTTTGTTAAAATGGAGTTTTCCTTCCCACTGTCGCCTCATGCATGCTCTGAATGGGAGACTGGATTAAAGTCAAAATTTGATAGAATCTGGTAGTTTCCTTTAGCTAGGCTATTTATTATGAACTGGCTCAAATTGAGGTCTGTAAAGCACCCTGAGGTGACGTAGTTGTGAAGTGGTGCAATGCAAGCTGAATTGAATTGCATTAAGAGGAAAACACAGAGTTTAGGACATGAAGCAACTAATGGTTTTAACTTTAAATACCTTCTTTTTAACTATATGACAGCTATGCTCATTAACAAAATTTTACTAGCTGCCAAAATATAACATTAAAATCCAACTTTTTAATTTTCTGATTGTTTTAGGTTGTAGACCCTCTTGGTCAGAGTGAGAAATTATTATGGCAGACTTACGGCTGACTAGAACAGTGGTGCTTTCACTGTAAAAGCACAATTACGTATGAATGCAACAAACAGAACTTTATGTGGCTTTATGTTGATGTGTGTTGCTGACCTCTTCGCCAAGTCACCCTCATGAAATTGGATCAGGATTTCTCTAAATAAAAAGATGTTAAACCAGTGATAAAAAACCAATGATCATTCATCTGATGAGCCAATCACATGGCAGCATCTCTATGCATTAGTCATGTAGACATGGTCAGGACGGCTTGCTGAGGCTTAAACTTAGAATCCAAATAATGAAGAAATTAGATTAAAGTTACTTTGAGCATGGCATGGTTGTTGGTCTGAGTAGTTCTACTGGGATTTTCCCACTAGGGTTTACAGAGAATGATCCGAAAGGAAGAAATATGGGTGTCAAAGGCAGGAGATTGGACAGACTGGTTGGAGCTGACAGAAAGGCAACAGGAACTTAACCACTGGTTACAACCAGCATTTGCAGACTATCATCTCTGAACACACAATACATTGAAGCAGATGAGCAACATCAGCAGAAAACCACACTGGGTGCGCCTCCTGTCAGCTAAGTACAGCAAACTGAGGCAACAATTCACACAGACTTTATGGTAGGGTCTGCATTTGATGGAAACAACATGAACCATGGCATCGCTATTTGAAGCTAATGGTGGTATAATGGTTAAGGGGGATATTTTTCTCACACAATTTGAGCTCCTTAGTACCTGCAGAGCATCATTTACACTCAACAGTCAACCTGAGCATTGCTGCTGACCATGTCCATCCCTTTATGATGACAGTGTATCGCCTTATTATGGTTACTTCCAGCAGGATAATGCATCATATCACAAAGTTCAAATCATCTCCAACTGGTTACTTCAACATGACATGACACTGAACTTCAAGGGCCTTTAAGGTCACCAGATCTCAGTCTAACAGAGCAGCTGTGGGATATGGTCAGACAGGAGGAGTCATGTGCAACCGACATATCTGCAGCAATGTGCGAAGCTGTCATGTCTATAAGGAGCAAAGAATGTTTCTAACATCTTAATGAATCTATGTTGCTCATATTTAAAGCAGTTCTGAAGATATACAGGCAGTACAGTAACACGTACAGCAAAACCAGTGTCCACTGAGCGAACATGCTCAACAGTCATAAAATAAAGAGGAAAAATTGGGGAATGCTGTAAACTGCCAGGAAGCCTCTATCCAATCATCAGTGGTTCTGAGGTGGAACGTGTGGACACTTTCAGGTACCTGGGAGTGACCGTATCACAAGACCTGACCTGGACGCAGCACATCACAACTGTAAAGAAGGCCAGACAACGTCTGTACCTCCTTCTCTGACGACTGAGAGACTTTAGGCTCTCTCTCAGGAACTTTTACACCTGCACCATTCAGAGCCTCCTGTATGGGAGCATCACCCTGTGGATGGGCAGCTGCACCAAGCAGGACCTCTTGCCCCTTAAAAGGTAGGTCCGAGCAGCTGAGCGGACCAGCAGAACCACTCTCCCCAACCTGTAGGACATTTATGTGGAACATTGGAGGTCAAAGGCTGAGAGGATCCTCAGTCATCCCAGCCGTCCCACACGCTCTCTCTTCTCTCCACTGCCATCAGGATGTGCTTCCGCTTCCTGAGGAGGAAGACTGAGAGGCTGAAGAACAGCTTCTTCTGTCCGCTTGAGCATTGAACAAAAAAAAGCCACTTCTCACGCTTATTTGCACATGTAAATATTTATATAAATATGCATAATTATGCTGCTACTCTTCTTTTTATTTAAAGTCTTAGTTAAGTGTTTATTTGTTTAATTCTCTCTTATCCTTAAAAGATGAAGGTACAGAAAACACAATTCACTGCACAACTGTACTAAGTATAACTGTGCATGTGACAAATAAACCTTTTTTTCTCTTTTTTGATATTAGTTGCATTATTGAAAGAAACCATAAAGATAAATTGGTTGCGACACAGGGTAAAAGTACCTAAATACATCCTTTGTAAGGCTTCAAATTGCTGCTAGAAAGGCTCTGTACTTGTTTTGTCAGTGGATTAAGGACCTCGTTCACTCTGCATAATCTGCTTTTCTGTTTCAGCTTTTCTACCAATAGAGCAACAGCTGGGCAGCATTGTTTCATGCACAGCAGAATCTAGACAGAACCGAGAGGGATGAATAATGGATAAAAGATTAAAGAGGAAAGGTCTGACAGAAGAAAGGGTATTGGTGAGGCAGAGCTACAGATCAATGCATAATTGATGGAAGGAATCAGACCACAGTGAAAAATATCAGTATGCTTGAACATCTGAGCCCGAGGGCCGTGATAGATTTCAGCAGAGCCAGAGATCTAATATTCCCCCTCTCCCATTTTTTTTTTCAGAAAGCAAACTTCAATCTGACAGACTACACCGGGGCCGAACCCTGGATTTTTACAGGAAGTTGGTGTTTAGCGAACTCTTTGATGTTATCTGATGGTGAGAAGATTGGATGAGGCGCATGGTAAAACGCCATAGCCAGCGAGTCTGCAAGCCGGGCTCCGACATCAAACATCCCAAGGGAGGTGCTGGAGGTTTTGCTTTGTGGAGATGAGATCAAACAGTTGCAGTGTGGTGGGGGTGGAGCGAAGCAGGCGGTGACCATTTGCTGCCTATCACATTGCACCAGTTGCGTGTGCGTTGCATCACACACCGTGTCATGGCACGCTGCCCATCTTTGATCACAAACAGAGAGACCTTAACTTTAATCTTGTACAAAACACCACAAAGAGAAATGTTCTCCTCTTCTTTGACTTCTTACTTGAAATATCTGGAAAACAAATCACATATTTACCAGGAGCAGAATCAGCTGTGCAATTTGGAGTTGTTTTTAGGTTGGTTTTTTTTGTTTTTTAATGCAGGTTATTTTCTGTAAATGTGTTCTAATAGCCAGTCATCAAAAGCTCCATTATGCACCATGAAACCAATTCTTTAAAAAGGAAGGAGAGTTCTCCAAGAAGGGCAGGAATAAAAGGAAACAACTCTTGCATCAGACTGCAGAGTTGAAACATCCATCTGTTCTCATGGAGACAGAGAATTTCTTCGTCTCCTTCAACCTCAACCTGGTCACAAATCACAGGGGAAATGATGTGTCAAAGCCTGGAGGCGACCAGAGGGCTCAGCGTAGGCGTTGCGGGGCGCTGAACCTCCACTGGCCGAAAAAAAACCCTCCTCTCCTCTGCCTCTCATACATCAGGCCGATCTTAACCCAGCCTGCTGAGCCGTATGACAAAGCAGAACGGCTGTGTTTGATGATGTAGTTCAGTGAGAGAGGAGGGACATTAAAAGCTTCAGCGAGGCAGCATGAGGCTGTAAAGTTTCAACATTAAAGCTTTTGGTCAGTGTTCAAACATCCTAATGGAAGAATATGACTCCATATGTGGCTTCAACAACCTTGTTTGCCGCTTTCACATGCGCCGATTGACAGCTGTTAACTGCACTGTTATTTATAACCCAGGGATGTTTTATTTAATGTGCCTGGACAAAGGCTTTGAGGAGCTATTTTTGAAGGTGCTAAAGCTATACTCTGATGGACTATTGATTGCAGTGCTCAGTTTGTGTGAGATCATTGGGACCTTGGAATCAGGAGAGCGATAATTTTCCTCTAATCTTTGCTGTGGTGAGTCTCTGTGATCAGATTACACACCAGTGCAGAATGTAGGAAGGGATTTGAGGCACAGATCATCCTGCACAGTGCAGGAAAACAGAGAAACACACTGTGGAAAGATCTCATAGTTTTACTCAACCGCACTTTAGTAGAAAACAGATTAATTTAGTGGTTTTATGTATAAGTCCATATGAATTTAAAAGTAATTTTTTGCAGCTTTATCATTTAAATGAACTCGAGCTTGTTTTTAAATGAACATTAAGCCAGGCTTTGTAACAATTAGCTATTTTCTCACTTGTTTTACTTTTATTAAATGTCTTGTGTGATGCTAACACTTTTACTAAAGAGAGGCATATAAGTATCCTTTCCAAACATTCCTGTCTGTATCATTTTCCACAGCCATTTTCCAATAATGTGCTCTAAACAGGCAATGAGTTTCTAAATTGCAGAGCTATCAACAGGTGGTCTGCAATTCACCGGTGTGATGAATGAAAATTCAAGGCGAATTAGCCATTTATTTCCTCATACATATTGTGCAATCAGAATTTCACCTCCATCAGGCTCAATCTGGGCATGAAGAGAGTATCATTTCCCACAAGGATTAGTCTTGCAGCTCGGTAAACAACAGGAACACATTGTAGTTCGATTCAAAAAGTTAATAGCGGTGGGTTTTGGAATAATGATGGGTTCAACCTGGAGAAAACGGCTCATGAAAAAACATATCTACCAGACAATTCTTGGGGTCTCCTGGGTAGTTTGGAAGAGAAGAAGAAGGAAAAAAAAGGAATGAATAAGAAATTACATTTGCAATGCAAAGACCCCGCCTCGCTCACTGGCACCGGATTTTTACCACCACGGTCCAGCGAGCTTTTTAAAATCCAATTTCAATTACGGTGTTTGAGAAAATACATTTACCGTGTCCCTCACTCTTTCTTCTCCTCTTTCTTTTGTTTCTTTTCCCGCCGTAATGCTCTCCGAGGAAATAAGACTGAAGAATAAGCAAATGGATGCTCATGAGATCCGAAAGTG
Organism: Kiunga ballochi; assembly: GCA_037177335.1. Classification (NCBI taxonomy): domain Eukaryota; kingdom Metazoa; phylum Chordata; class Actinopteri; order Atheriniformes; family Pseudomugilidae; genus Kiunga; species Kiunga ballochi. The sequence goes on from JBAMIG010000008.1 coordinate 19,470,224, forward strand.
ACTCTAAATACAACTTCATTGCTTTCATATTTCTAACAAACGTTTTGCTTCAAAAGCCAAGCAAGTACGCGATGAAGCATTGTTTTCCCAGCGGAGGAAGAGTAGGAGGTTGAATCTCTGCTTCCAGTTGCACAGTTACGCACAAGTTCCCTCCAAATCTCACCCTCAGGAGCCATGAATGCCACAGGAACAGTGAATAAGCATTAATACGATTTGGAGGTGTAACTGCATTTAGATTATCTGACCATATGATTAATTCCATTTATAAATTAATCATACGAGTCATTTGCTTTCTGCCCATTATAAACACACATTTAATCATTTCTTCGATTTCAGCTCTCAAAACATTCATATTGCAGCATTTTGCTTTTTAAAACTGGCCTTCTTCCAAGAAGCCTGTTCAGCTTCTGGTTTATTGGACACAAACTACTCAGTTTTGGAAGAATAAAGAGTTTTACTGTCTCAAAACTATAATGTACAATGTATAAACAGTATACCATAATACAAAGTCGCAGCAAATTAGTGGGACACGACCACATTTTTACAGGTGAAGACAATACACCTATAGTTTTACCAGGTAAAACGTTGAACTGTTTATATACGTAAGCAACAGCGAAAGCAGCAAGACGTGTGAAGGACCAAATCCAGATCACATACACGCTCACTAAGCTGGGTACGGGAACCATAAAGGGTCAGATAACAGAAAGGCACAGCTGTCCTCACAGCTGTTTAAGACAGTGAAGGCTAGGTGCAAGCAAAGACTCTTGCAGTGTCCATGTGAGCTCGCTGGGATGCAAAGTATCAGAGCAAAACTCAAAAAGCCACATTTTAGTATTTTTACCAGTCCATCACAGGGCAGGTTGCCATCAAATTAATTTGATGTTTGAAAGTACACAGTGAATACATAAAGATCTTACACCATCCAGCTGTTTATTTATACTCTTTGATTAGTAATATAAAGACAACATTCAGATCAAACCTGGAGAAAATAATCTTACTGCTCATCTGGAGTCTTAAACCTGTAGGTCCCAGCCAAGCCCAGCAGAGGGGGCAGTTACCTCACACAGCTGTCACATAGAGGCCATTTCAGCTGCAGCCATGACTCTGTGGAGCTGCTCTCACTCAACCTGTAGCCTGGATGAACTTTATTAAACATTCATGAGTTAAGTTAAAGTTAATTATCTGAGCAAACGCAAAACCAATCCATCTTATTCTCATCCGCCCAAAGGTTCAGATCATGCATATTGGTAAGTAATTATTTGCAAATAATACAGAAAGACTCTCATAAAGATATTCAAAATAAAACTCCTATTTGCCGTCAATAGGAATATTTAGCTGGATCAACCTTTTATCAGATACTATGTAGCAGTTCCCACACACAGCCATCATAATGTGCAACAAACATCACATCTGTAATTCAGTTCATGTCAGCCCCATCACCCCGTCTATGTATGACCTCATGACATTCTGTTGCTTCCTATCACCTTTTTTGTGCAATTAAATTATATAAAATTTTCTATATAACTTATATTACTGTAAATGTCTTTTACTTTATGTTTTTATCTTATTTTATAATCTTTGCATCATAAATGTAGCATCTATTTTCATATATATAGTTTGTTAGCTGCTCTGTGGACAATGCAGAGCTCATGTGCACATCTAATCTTTTCATTACTAATTTGTTGAAACATCTTGAAACTGTTTATCTCCAAAACCTCTGTAGAAATGTTGGCGATAAAACATTAAAAATGTTGAGTAAAACACCACATCTAAAGAAAAACAACGACATTTATAAGTCTGTTGTGTTTATGCTTGTTTGGGTTTCAGTAAAGAGAACCAGTGCTACCAAGGGGAATTGAAGTTTAGACTGGGGTGCTAGAAGTTTTTAATTAGTTTACCAGAATGTGTGAAACATAACAGAATATATCATGATATTAATGAGATCATTTAACAACCTGCTGCATCCAAGACCATCTGCCCATGTGCATCAAAGAGATCTAATGGCGAGAGCGCAGCTGATAATTGCAGTAAAGTCATTAAAGGAGTTGCAGGGGGGAAAAAGATTGCTATGAATATAAATCTCTGTGGTAGGACTTAATGTGTGTTTCATAATTCCAGCCCAGATGTCCACATCCTGTACTCCTCATACAGCCACAGAACCTACCAACCCTCTCTTCCCTATACCTCATCGCCCTTATCAGGCATGACATATGAAAAACAAATCCTTCAATCCAGGTCAAATAATCACTAATCTGCTATGCTGGCTTGAAAAAGGATCATTATAGTACAGAGCATCACTGAGAATATTAATCTGAGACCAGCGAGGAAGCTGTTTGGTTACATGTAGATGAGATTCATCTAACTTTGGCAATAAATAAATAAATAAAAAAATCAGAGAAAACGCCCGATCCAAAGATAAAAATACACAAATACTGCAATGTGTGTGAGTGGACACGTGTAAGTACTCCTATGCGGGGCTGTGACAGGATGCCGTCCAACTCAATTTGACTAATACATATCTGCTATCAAATGAAAGATAATCCCCACAAGTATAAAGGATTAAGCTCTCTGCTACATTCTCTGCCCCATCTGGAGCCAGCAAAGTTTTAGGAGTGGAGGGGAAAAACATGGCCACTCATGTTCACAGAGACAGTTTGGGGTTGCATGAAAGTGAAGAAATGTGTGAAAGGATGGAAACGCTGCCGTTTGATATGTGTGTGAGTAGGACGAGTCTACCTAGCACAAACAAATCAACATCGGACAGACTTTTACTGTTTGGAGAGGGTTCGGAGTACAGGTAGGTAGCGAGACAAACTAGCTGATATTATGGGATTTCTTTAAGGTTGCACTGTTACTGCACGCTGATATCAGAATTACCTTCTTGGTTTAAAAATATTACTTTCAAGATGCACCACAGAGATTTGTTATATGTGACATGACCTCTGACATCTTGCATCCAACCTGTACTCCAAGGTGCACATACAAAGACGGCTTTTCATATGCAGTTGCTGACGCCTGACAGTGCCTGACGTGTAACTGTAATGTCACATGGCATCCTAGAAACAAAAGTTGTGACGTGGTTTCTCAGCTTCGGGATGCTGTTTGGCAGCGACGGCTCTAGAAATGTGCATTAAATGTAGCGTTAAACGAGTTTTAGGTCAGAAAGTTATATGATGCATCTTTAATCTTTCAAACTGGGCTTTTATTGGGTGTTTTATAGATGCAGCAAAAGAAATGTGTCTTTTTAACAGGTTGCTAATAATGATACAACCTAAAATGTGTTCTCTTATATAGGCACAAAATAGGTCGGACCCCTAACCCCCTTTTTTCATATATATATATATATATAAATGCATTTTTCTATAGTTAAAAGATTTCTAAGTCAAGTGTTAAGTGACTGTACAAACTGCATCATTACTATGAAAATGTTAGGATGCACAGACTGGAATCTAAATAAATAAATAAAAAAAGAGCCAGTGTAAAAAGCAAATATTTGCAATTTATTTTTATAAAGCCTGAAAAATTACTGCTAAAAAAACACTTTAAAGGTCCACCATAAAATTATTCATCAAAGCAGGTTTATTTTAATTTGACATATTTCTCCAAAAGTCTGTCTTTGAGGTACTAAGAAAAGTTTAATATGTTCATGTGGCGTAATTTGTGTCTGGAGGCCAATAAATGGATCTTAAGCAGTCCTGTTAGACCTTGAAGGTCTTTATTCAAAAATCTGTTTCTGCTTAATATTTGTATTTAATATTCATACTAAAGCTGCTGATATCTTTAAACTACAGTGCAAAATCTGTTGCAAATAATAAAAAGTGTCTGTTATCACTTAACAGAGAAGATTATTTGTTTTAAAACCAGACTGTGCAAACCTGACCTGAAGCCAGCGGGATCTGCACAGCTTGTCACAACAGAACGTCTCGTATTAAGTCAGTTATAGGCTCAAAACGAGACGTTTTATTGTGACCTCTTTAGCTTTGTTGTTCTGTATCATCTGAGTTTTGAAAGGACGCAAATTGCAAATCAGACTGCTGGCCATGGAGAAAGCTACTAAACTGCAATCATCCACTGTTCTCCATCAATCAGAGATATCATGACATTAGACTGCAAGTCTGCACTGCAACTAGTTATTGTTAAAAGAACTAATCTGCACATCCAGCTCTGATTTTCTGAGAAGATTATAGCAGAATAGCATGCCGTCAGTCCGTCAGGCTGTTGTGTCTTAAATGAAAAGATGGTGGGAATCTGGCAGCAGCGAAAAACTTCGACCAGAGAAAATCCATTTTAATTTACCAAATGCCGAAGCGGGATTACTGACATTTAGCAATTGATATTTCCTGAGAAACTCAATAGAATTCCTCTGTAACTCCATAACAAAGGCTCATCTCATCAATAGTGATTACACACAGCATGACTCCCACATTCGGAAATCGGAGTAAATTTAACAAAAGTGCCCACTACACTGGCTTCAAAAGGGGCGGAAAGGTTGGACAGATGTGGTATATCATCCACAAGATCTGCAGAATTACACATAATTTCATTCTTCTCTTGTCTCAGGCAGAAGTTTTCCTTTGGGGGCTGTTTGTTATTTTATGAAAAAAATCCTCAAGGTTGCTGGAGAAGAAAGGCATGAACGCACATTGGGTTGTGAAGAAGTGCAGCAATAGAGGGAAATTGTTCTGTTAGGCATTCAGTCCTCAGGAGGGGTTTCAAAAGAGACCTTGAGGTGAAAAATGGATCATTCCAGCAGGTCATTTGTTTTGTAATATCCTATATTTTGGAGATGCTTTTATTGGTTTTTGTTAGGAATCAGTGATATCAAACAAGTTTCCAGTACGTATATATATTCATTTTCTGTACCTCTTAATCCAATTCCGGGTCACAGTTACGTTGGAGCTCATCACAGCAATTTGCAGGGGAGAGGCAGAGCAGGTTGTCGATCCACCTCAAAGGCTAACACAGAGAATCTTGTCAGCCTACTCCAGTTTAGAGTCACCAATTAGCCTAACACATATGGTTTTGGATGGTAGGAGGAAGAAGGAGTACCCAGAAAGAACCCGTGCATACACAGAGAACATGCAAACTGCACAGAAAGGCCACTGCTCCCCCACAAAGGCTGGAAACAGCAAGGTCAGTGCTTACCACTATTCCACCGTGCAGACGGTGGCACAGTTAGCAGTAGCAATTCATAGCTGAAATGATAAGCTATTTGTTGAAAGGTATACTCAAACTAAACCTTGCAACAGGAAAATTTCTATTTAGCTGATTTTTTTTTTTTGTCACCAGACCAACGAGGCTTAATTTGTAAGGATTGTGCAGCTAAACATGGAAAGAGCCTTAAAAATGTGTGAAAATAGTGTAAAATATTCCCCTTTTTGCATTCAGATTTGCTTTTAAGTGCTGCTAGATGCATATCCGTTACACATGTATGGCCTTATAGGCACATAACTGATTGACAGAGACATTCTGGTTTATTCAGAGACCCTGGAACCAGTGGTGATCTCGTCCTATCTCCAGAATGTAGGACCATAACTTCCTCCTCCAGGGTGACAATTCACCTCCACAGAACCAGGATCTGTGAACCACCTGAAATTAGGATTGGAGAGGATGGAATGACCTGCTGTAACCACAGACCACATGTGCATGTGCCAGAGTAACTAACATAACCACATTGGTTAACTTTAACAACTCCTGTTTGAGGAATGAGATGCCATCCCACAGCTGAATGCTACCAGACTGATGACCAGCTGAGGCATCCAACAGATTACCGTGATTACCCCTTTAACCTTATGGAGCCCATCTAAAATATTTTGCAACCCTTTATGGTAAAAGAAATGCTTAAAATTCTGTCATATCACATTGTATGTCAATAAATTGTTAAATGTTTTTGTCACATTTTGTGAAATAGTCACGTAAAGAGCTCATATTTCTAAAAAGGGCTCTTTATACCAATTTTTCATGGTTAAACCTTAAAGGGTAAAGTGTAAGCAGCCAACAATGTTTTTCTTTATAACCATGAAACTAATCTCTTAATCCACCAAAGTAATTTACAACAACAGGAGAATATTACAGGAGATTTTATACATTGTGTGTGACTACCCTCAGTTTTAGCTGTTTCTCATTACACAGAAGCACAATGCTTATCATTTATACATTGTTGTTAACATGACTAATTTGGCTCCACAGCTATGTATAAAATACAACATTTATTGGTATTTTTTTTAATACAGGAGTGCATTTATTTGGTCTTTTTAAGTAAAAAATCAAATATCACTTTAAAGTATATTAAAACAAATACAAAAGTAATGAAAGCGTCTCATGTCTTAGAATGACTTGTTTATGAATACAAAGGAGGCGGCAAACCCAACCGAAAGCTGTCATGTTGAATATAGCAGCCAAAAGGGGACAAGCTTGTTCACCTTCAGTGCATTAGCTGTGAATCCCTGTGTGTTGCTGGGGGAGGAGAAACAAGCAAAAACGACAATGCATCACTCATCTTGCCATTTTTCATTAATATGGAAGAACATTATCCGAAGACAGAAGAAAATAATGATAAGAAATAGCCAAGAAAAGAAAAATAATAACTGGGAGAAACCAAGTTTACATCAGTGTAGTGTTTACCAGATGGAGATGATTCATTAGGGAGAGATATTTTGTACTATTGCTCACTATATAAAACAGCCGAAAATGCCTGTCTCAGCTCACATTAATGTTTTTTCCATGATGACATTAGCTATTAGCAGCAACTCATTACCAAACACATGGAGCGCATGCTGATATGCTATATACTATATCAGCATCAGTAACAAAACAGAATTCAGTATCGTTCTCCACCATAACCAAAACAAGACACTCAAAACTTGAGCAAGATGTCGACATTTTCACATTTATGACTGCAACAATTCTTTTAAACGGCAGCACGACAAAAAATAATCTGGGCCGGTGCCCTGCAAGTATCCCATGCTTCCCTGCAGAAACACACCTGATTCAAATGGCTGTTGCAAGACTTGTGCAGAGCTTGACAACAAGCTGTGGTGATCAATTTGATATGTATCAGGTGTATTTTAGATGGGAAACATCAATACCTGCAGGACACCGGCCCTCGCAGACTGGGTTTGGACACTCCTGCACTGCTACGGTTGTATGCATTCATTTAGTGCACCACCAGATGAGGGAAATTCTCCCACACTGGGGCTCTAAAGAAGAAAAAATAATCAGCCAAACACAAACTTTCTTACTTTTTATGCCAAGTTTGTTTAGAGATAAACGTTTCATTTTGAAAATATTAGATTGAGTTACTTCTGCAAAGTTCTTCATCATTTCCTAGAGTGTATTTATTTCATGACTGAACTGCACTGAGCTACAGGAGTTTCTCTTAACTTTTGAGGACTTCGCTTTACATCACATAGCTTTCATTAATCCACCACAGCTGCAAACAAGACGAAGGCTGAGCAGACAGCTGTGTCGCTCCGCAGGTTGTTGTGCGCTGCATAGCGGGAAGCATCTAAGGCTGCTGTCTCTTACAGCAGTTTCTGCAACACAAACCCATTACTTGTAATATCAAATTGAGTTATATAGTGAGAAAAGTCCACTAAAGTCAGTTCAACCTGTGCAGAGGAGACATGGAAATCTGTTTGACTGATGGAGTTGTATCTGTGATAGTATAAATTATCATTTAAAGGAAATTCCACACGCTATTGGGATATTTTCAATGTTTAATTTCGTTCTGTGTCCCAGGTACAAAGGTTAAGAGCACATACTATTAATGAAAATAATCGTATAACAATTAATGATAGTGTGTGTAACAGTGATCCACAGAAACATCAGCCAAAATCCCTTCTTTATTCATGCTCACCATGATGAGGTTACAACCAAACCAAATGAGTTTCATGCAGAAGAAATGACACATAGAAAAGTTTATCCTTATTATTTGGAGACACAAAACTATTTTTAGGACACATTTTTAGGCTACATGGCCTTCCTCTGGATATTTAGTAGCCTATAGAATTATGGGCTGGATATACTGTTATTATAGTTGTTGTTATTTTCATGCTTTTATTGTATTTTTAATAATATGGATCATTTATTTCTCTGTGTCCTTAATCAATATAATTTTAAATGAAATTATGCCCTTTGTTGTACTGGTGACCTGTCCAGGGTGTACCCCGCCTCTCGCCTGTTGACAGCTGGGATTGGCTCCACTTCCCCCGCAACCCCGGTTGGGAATAAGCGGTAGATAATGGATGGAAGGATAGATAAATGAAATTGAATAGCTTGTGATGGGATCAACTTGAAACAGAAAACATATTTTAAGAAAATAAAACCAGGAACGGCTGCAGTTTTCAGGGAGATGAATAAATTCAAATAAATAAATAAATGCAACCAGTTAAAACCACGAGCCTCACTGAGTTTATGCAATCTTACCCAGATTGCACTGCTGTATTTTAAGCTTCTGCCTAAAAATGACCACAATGACTGAATGTTTCAGAGCACAGGAAAGCACACTGCAGATTATTTTGAAAAAAAAAAACAGGTCTTTATTTAATTCCTCATTTAACTCCCAGGCTTTATTTATTCCTTTTTAGCTGGCACAGACAATCAGCTCCTAATGCTGGGCACCAGAGCATTAGTAGTTTCCGCTGGAGATAACTTTGGTCCTGCAAACTTTTATTACCTGGTTCGGTCAAGAGGGGCCATGAAGGGGCCTATTCTATCACCAGACCATCATCCACAGAGGACATCATGACTTTATAGTCAAACTGAATCTAGGATCTTCCAAAAGAATATGTGATGCTGTGTGTTGTATCTGCATCTGCCGAGGCATGAAAATAAATCCTAATATGTAAGAGCAGTAAATTAAGCTGCAGGGAGCTGGACCACAGTAATGCAATTACAGGGATTTTCTGCTTACTCAGAGGCTGGGTTCAAGGGCAAACGAAAAGCTGAAGGCAAGCTGCATAAAATCTGGCATTACTCAGAGTTACAGCCCAGCCTGATTTTGCCACCTCACTGTCAGGCAAAGCTGATGAGGAAATGCATACGGGATTACAACAGCGTGACTCTGAGATCGAGGCTATCTGCTGCTCTGACGGTTCCAGGCTGCACCTCTCTAAACCTCTCTGGTTTCTTGAATTAAGCTGTTGTTAAAACACACACAGATAAAAAAAAAAAAAAAGATTTCTTATCAAAGGAAGGCTTGAACTTGTTTTCTGTTTACTTATATTCACCAGCAGTCTTACATCTTCCAGCTTCCTCTCTGATCCCTATCTTGTCATTTGGACAGCATTTCTATGCCACATGAAAGCCCGGAGATGTCTTCACCAGCATCGCAGCCTCTGTTGATTTGTCTCTTCTGGGGCTTGGGTCTGCCACTGTGCCAGTGGGCAGTTAGACCTTGCCAAGAACACGAGCTCATAAACCCTGCCAAACACACAATGTGCTGAGAGAGTGTTGCCAAACGTAATTCAGCAACAGAGAAACTCCCTTAAATGAATCCGTCTGGCTGGAGATCGCCTCGGTAACCACTTCACGTTTGGAAATAACACAAACTAGGGGGCATGAGCTCCTGAAAAGTGATTAATTTGTAGAGAAATCTAAATTCGACAGGGACTGAAATGTGATGAGAAGGTTCCAGACAGAACATACAGAACAAGGCAGCCACTGCTTCTATAAACATCTTTTTTTTCCACTCACATCCCGTACTTTCTTCAGAGTCACTTGTTTGTGCACCTATCAAATGGTGCAAACTAATGTTTCACTCAACAATAAACTAATCATTTTTATCTATGAAACATAATGCCATAAAAATGCTTAATACAGTCTAAAACTTTAACTTTATGGCCCAGATTTATCCCCCTGATCCCCAAAAGAGTGCAAAATTAGATGCAAATAGATGGTGTCTGTTGTGTTTCCATGTGATCCACTAAGATTTATTGTGCAATTGATAAGTGGTACAAACAGCCTTATTTCAATAAGAAGTTAGCATGTTAGCATGTGCAACTGATTTACCATGGAGAGTGTAGAAGGAGAGTAAAACATTGCAAAATGTAAAACTGAATTCAAACCAATGCAGATTAAAATACAAGTGAAAGAGTTCAGCCGAGCCCCAGCAAAGACATATTAATATCACCAGAAAGACGGCGATATGGGAGGACATTTGCAACAGATCAGATTCCTCTGATCACCATTAAGCAACGGGTATAGATACTTTTGGCGATGCCAGGGAGAAGAGAGCTGCACAGGTGAGATGTGAATAACCCTCCCCTTTGGTATACCAAAAATATATATGTGAGCAGAAAAGATGCACTTCCTGGTGCCTACACCTTCTCCTCACAACAGTACCTGCAGCCGTTTGTGTGTGAGGCTGATCCAGTTAATGCCTGCGATTTGGAAGTGCAAAATATATGTCCAAAAACAGCCAACGCAATCCGTCTGTGCTTGGTAAAATCGCATTGCACATTCAAAGCTTACTTATTTACATCTACTTCTCCCGGTATTATGCATTATCCAAACAGACATATTGCAAATTCATTAAAGACACGTTTTAAAAAACCTTTAGTGAGTAAAGACTCGTGTGTCTGTGTGCAACCAGCATGTTAAAACAAAACGTTTGTCAACATAAATGCAAATTAAGCCACGAAGGGACCGACCAATCATAACACTGTGACAGAAAAATGATTTTATCTACAACTTTCATGAAGCATTGAAGACCTGCTGCTCCAATCTTCTCCAAAATGTGAATTAGCAAAATGATTCCTGTTTTTAAAAGTTATGTTGTGAATTTAGTTGTTTATTGAATTGTTGTTTTCCCCAAACAACATCAACATAACAACATAAAGGCTTGTTGACACTAATAAAATGCTAAAACAGCACAATTTAACAGGTTATGTTATTTAACGTGATTTATTTTTTCTAACTATCTTGATATCAGCTCTGTAAGCTACACCAGCAGGCACTAACACATAAGGCTATCTGGTATTTGTCACGTCAACACTTCTGTTATAGTGGCAAATGTCTTGTCTAGGGAGCCATGAGGACCAAACGATGCCATCTGATCACCAGCGGACTGATGTCTTGGCACTTTTGCCCCGTGTTGTGACTGTGCGCAGTCAGACGCTGGCTAATTCCTTACACACAAGTCAAAGCTCAAATTCCACCGCCTTGGCCAGTGTTGTGTTAATGTGTGAGCTTTTAAGCCCTTAAGAAGAGTACAAGCTAAGTGTACAAACAATTACTGACACCAAACAGGACTATACACACTGCCATCGTACCAAAATGAAAAAAATGGGCAATACCATCACATGCCAGCAACACAATGGCTGTTTGGAATATGCAGCAGATAAACAAGAGGAATATAAACATTATAAAGAAAGGAAATTAAAACAAACTAACAGAGACTGACTTTTACTAGTCGGAGAAGAGTTCAGAGAATAGAAAGGATGATGTTAGGGAGCTTTAAGGTGAGAAGATCTGCTACATTTACGTGATGTAGTTTAAAAGGCTTATTTAAGTTTATAAAAGATGTAAAGGTGGGACTATATTTGACTTTAAAGGTAGAAAGAATGCAGCACACACCGATAGGCTGACTGATCCTCAATGTTTTTTTAATTGTATGCACGAGGAGTCAGAGAATAATAATTATAATTTGAAAAAGTTTGTTTTCTATTAAAATCCTTAATCATGAAAACAATCATGCTGAATGGAAATTTTTAACTGCACTGTAACTAAAACGACAACAACAGCAGGACAATTTACAGAAAACATAAATGATTACCAGGTTTCATTAGAATAAAAGAAACGAAATGAAAAACACAGTAGAAAACATTTTATACTTGTGCAAATGTTAAATATCTAATAATGTAAAAGTATACAACTAAAAACCTATTTTGAGAGATGCAAATATCATCTACAGTACATAGAGCACATAGTATAAAACAATTACTTCACTATTTTAAGAAAAATGTTAAATGTGACGGCTGCAAAAAAAATATCAAAAAGGCGATAAAAAGGAGTGATTTATTCTTAAAGCAAACCAGTGAGGATATTAATAAGCCTATATTATTAAATATTTTATAATCAGTATAAAGCCTGGATGAAACATGGGAATGAATAATCATATCCCCATTTAGAAACACCTTGTGCATTTTCATTTCCAAAGGAACGCAATGCATTAAGCAGCATTGTCACAGTGATTTGTTTTTAACCTTATTATTAAATTAATTAAAAGTAACAATTAGTGTGTAAAGAATGCAGCTCTTAGTAATGAATGATCATGGTTTGAATTGATTTTTTCTATTTACAGTGTGTGTGGGCTGAAATGCAAAAGATTTCCAGGAATTCATTACGTTTGCATCACGTAGGCCGGCTAATTAGGGAGTGATTTATTTTCTCTAAAGGGCATGCCCTCCATCCCTCTTAGCTGGCTCATTTTTTTTCCACAGACTGTCTGCTCTGAATCTTTGTGGAAACAATTCAACTTCTTTAAAAAAAAAAAATTTGAGTATTTTCAGCCTGAACAGGATGAGACGATGGATGAATCGTATTTGTTTAATAGCAGCATGCTGATAAAATGCATGCATGTAAACATAAATAGTTAAATAATGAGTGTAAGCATTCAGTGAAGGATTTACTTGTAGGATTAGACTGGAACAGTACTGGTACCAGCATAGATTGAAACATGACATAAATGTTACATAGCCAATGGGGACGCCCTGATAACAGCTACTCTTATCAAACTGAATGTAGGAGGTCTCTTATTATAATACTATCTGCTCTAATGACGAGCCTGCAGCAAACAAGCAAACACATTTATGCACTGATTTGTTTGGGACGGACTGGGCGACCTGTGCAGGACGTACCCTCCCTCTAGCTTAATGATTGCTGGGATAGACTCCGGCTACTCTTCATTGGACGAAGTGGTGCAGATAATGAATGGATGAATGGTGTTGACTCAAAGTCAGTGACTTCATACTAGAGCTGCATAGTATATTGTTTGAGAGTAGTCATTCAAAAGTATGTTTGCATGAGTCACATCCCACATCCTGCAATGTAGGGGACAAACCAACTTGATGTGCTCATCAATTTCAAGGGCACCTGACAAACAGGGTTTTTTTTTCCAACACAAACCGTGTACTCGGGACCTGAAACAATAGAGGCAAGCAATAAAAGATAAGCAGAATAACTCAAATAGGGATGAAAACCATATTTTTAGGATTAGTGCAGCTTCATTGCCAACAAGATGGCAGGAGTGCTTCTTTATTTAAAACACTGTTGAAAATTAATTACCACAAATTTTTGCAGGGTTAGAAAAAAAGTCACAATGTTGGTTGTTTTCCAACATCGTGCAGCCGTACTTCATACGCAGAACCATCCGAGAGTCAAGATCAAGGTCTGAAAATAACAATAGATCAATCGTTAATTCAAATCCTGACCTTGTGAAAACTGCATTATCAGAATGAAGAGTAACTTTCTTCATCCTTGTAACTTCTAGATATTAGCGCTTAGATAAACCATTGCCAACTCAGCCACTTCCTGCTTTCATACAACACTTGTTAAAACCCCGGGATCATATTTCAGAGCTCTGGTTATCTTTAAAACACTCCTCTCTACACAGCACTTGAGAAGAGAGACACAGAAGCCGACACCACGGCGCCAAATTGAAGCCAAAGTATTTTAGCTACCGCCTGTTCCTGTCAGGACGGCGACAGGACTGCAGGAAATGGCATTACTGTGATGAGCATTCTCCAACCACAACAAAAATAATGGCATTGGTGATCAACTAAAGAACTCCAGACAATCCAGCGTTGTTTACATCTTTTTGCACCAAATTGCACAGGTTCTACAACAAAGTGCAGCGCTGCTGTAGCATCAATAGCAGGAGCGCGCAGGTATGGAGGACAGTTTATGTCAGAAGTTACATGAATGTTGTATGTACAAAGGAGTATTAGGGCCACACTGGGAAAAAAATTGTGGAGAACTATTTTTTTTAGCTCCTCTTCACTTTGAGAATAAAGTTGAAATGTCAAGAATAAGGTCGAAAAACAGTTTCAAGAATAAAGTCGAAATGATAAGATTAAAGTCAAAGAACAGCTTTGAGAATAAAGTAAAATAAATAAAATTGGAAATGATTGGCGTATTTAGCTAACAATACCTGATCAGATCAAATGAATAAGCACACTGTTACCACAGTTATGTATTCATTCACATCATTAATAGTGTAAATGATTTATTGTTCAATAAGTTGTTTCTACTGTTTTATTTTGACATGACCGGAAGTCGACTATTTTTGGGGTTGTGGGAAAAACAGGCTTCTGACGGAGTCTGACAAATAAAATACATCAGTCATGTTCTGCTAAACTTCTCCATGTTCTTATTTATATGTAATATAATCAATAGTGACAATAAAGAGATAAAACAGGATTTAATAAAACTGCATCATTTACCTATTTTCACATTAAGAAGCCATACACACGTAGACCTAGGCTTTTTAGTAGTGACCTTTGTGATCGCCCTGTTTTTTTAACTTTATCATGTCAACTTTTTTCTCAACATTTTATAAATAATATAAACACGTTTATTCTCAGAGTTAAGAAGGTAGAAAAAAAAATCCTCCGCAAATATTTTTTTTCAGTGTGGCCCTAATACTCCATTGTATGTGTGAACTTCCTCCACCAT
>JBAMIG010000008.1:19520935-19536354 GCA_037177335.1 Kiunga ballochi
GTGTGTATATATATATATATATATATATATATATATATATATATATATATATATATATCTCAACACATGAACTCTTCATTCTCTCTATTTTAACATTTAAATGCATTTGGGTAATGACTGCTCACCCCATTTGTCCCCTGCAAAAGATCCATCTTCCTGCTGAAGTCCAAGGACATATTCCACCACCTTGTCCACATCAATCGTATCTATGCTGTCATACAAGCACAAGATCTGAGGAGATATAACAAAGATGAGTATGAAAGTCCACTTAGTTAAAATCAAATTAATAGTTTTAGTATGTGATCTAACTATTTTTTCCAATAAGGACACATTTGAAACAATGACTGAACTTAAATATCAAATATTAGCCTCAGAAATGTACATTAAAGAAGAATCTAACAGGCAAACTTTATGCAACATTGCATAATCTTTCAGGTCATTCTGTTATTAGGACATAAAATCTGCAAGACAAACATTATATTACTGCTGGTTATGTTATTTGTATTCCCAATATATTGGTAAGAAAATGAAACTTGATCAAAATATCAGTAAAATCAGATTTAAAATGAAAGGATTTGGCAGGAGTCACCTGGACAGCACTTAGGGTGTAGAGCAGATGAGGGTCGTGTCCGATGCTGGCGCTGACACCGCCACACTCGTGCTGACATGCTTTAATAAAATCTATAATCTCCTGTCGGTTCATTCTGTGCAGCTGGCCCATCAGGTCCATCACCGTCAGCCCCCAGTAGATGCCGCTCATCCTCAGGTACTCCGACAATGTGTACTCCTGAACATGCAGCATATTAACACTCAGCTGGATGGTTCTCTATTAGACAGCCACTTTTTTCCAAGAGGTTTTGTTTCATGCATCACAATTAACATCTTACTGACTGGGGTTTAATAGGGAAAAAAAAAGCCTCTTTGTTGTTAATCTGATGTTTCCAAAAAAGTTAGTACTATATAGAACATAAAAGATCAAAACTATTGATGTAAAATAGTGCAACTAATGAGAATATAATACATATCTCTCAACAAAAACCTTAATGAATGTGGCAGATTTCTTAAAGATGCAAATCCCCCCCACCCAAAAAAACAAGCTGCTAAGTACAATACAACTTTACTGACATAGTCATCCTTTTTGGATCCATAAGCAGCGATGTAGTCGGCATGTTTATCCAGCATCAGCGTGCTGGGCGCATCAGGCTTGATGATGACATCTTTTATTTGTGTACCCTGAGATTAAAAACAACCAAAAAAGCTACTTAAATTACAGTACAAATGTACATTAGTACAGTCCAACAGCATGACTTTACTTCAGCAGTCAAATACACGTGTAATATCAATCTTAAAGACTGAATGTCGAATGATTAAAACCTTGTTGACAACCTGCATCATGCTAAAGCTAATGCTAGTTATAGTTTAGCTTCGCCTCCTAATAATAACAGATTACAGTAAATATATGGCTACCTGTGGACACAGTGAGGATTAAAATTAATCCATGAATCTATAATTACATATTTAAAATAAGAACAACAAAAGTAATTCCATAAACGCATTACCATCCTGTCATATTTCGCAGGAACAAGCTTCCGCCTCCACTTCTTGTTCTACTGAGCCTTTTAGGTGGGTTATTCTAGACCCGCTACCGCCACCTGCTGCCTCACAGGAGCAGCGCAGGGTGTCTTTAGATATTTTGTGCTTCTTGCTCTTTTTAAGTAATAGCAATGATGTGAGGATTAACTAATTAAAAAACCGTGGCCAAACCAAATGTTTTTTCTTAAATATTCTATAAATAAATATTTATAAGATAAATGTTTTTTATAATTTCGTCCAAATTTATACATTAACTGATTTATTAAATCAGTAATATCGAGCATCATCGAGGTACTTGGTTAGCTACAACGCTACTTCAGAAAACTGACACAGTATGCATTAGCCACTTTAATACATTGTCATTAAAATGTCAAAGAAGCCTTTAGATTCTTTTAATTTTATTACCAAATAATCAGTGGAAAAAAAGTTATTTAAAAACTGCTTTAGAAAAAAATACTTTTTGGGGGTAATTTTTAATCTGAGGGGTGTTCAAAGAGATGTTTAACTGCAAAAGAGCACTACACTCAGACTACTACCTATTCAAAATAAAATGAAAAGAATATTAAATACTCAAGTATGATTAATGTTTTCTCGTTCTAGAGTTGCTTGGGTGATAGCTTTTTTTATGTATGACCTGCACAAAAGGACCATTTAAATAAAACCCACCCTACCTCGTTTGCTGGTTTAATGTTTAATTATTTCAGTAACAATATTTGAGCAAACCTTCAGTTTTTTGTATTTTGCTGTGTTTTAACTTTTGCAGCAACTTTAGTCCTGTATAAATAAATGTATTGTTGTACTTTACACACATTACAAGCAGGATATAAACAAAAAACTTTTAGATTTAATAGAATAATTTATTTAGAAGGAAGGCAAACAGTCAATATTCTTGTATTGTCCCCCCCAAAACGACAGTGGGTGGGTGTCTACATACAGTTATATAGAAAATCATCTGAATTGTAGATGAGGACAAGTTAGAACTGGCAAAAGAAACCTGAAGAAGTAGAAAATATTTCTGATATCATGCAGTTTGACAGTAAATCTACACATTCTGGTTATTTTACAAATTTGATCTCTTAAAAACAGGCGCAGAATAGAAGCAAAAAGCAGAATAAGGCATGAAGAAAAGATTTTATGGCAAATACATTAAAATAAATGTGAGCAATAACTGAAATCTGACAAGTAAAAAGATGTCTCAATCTGATCTTGTGGCTCAACGTGCACAAGACATCCTCGCAGAGAACAGTTGCAGATTAGACCACCCGTTAATCAAGTCACTCATGTTCACATTTATCATCAGCAGCTTCAGCTCAACACATGAAACAGCTCCCAATTAAATGCTAAACAGGATTTTAAGAATACATTTCAAGACGGATTTGTCCCCTGCAGTCTGAGGGTCATCCTATAGATGTATATGTAGCCCAACGCTCACCAGGTCAGAACATGCACAGTTATTAAACGTTCTGTTTATGATATGCGACAGTGGTCTCCGCTTTCAGGGTTTTGATCAGCGTTATGAAACTACATTAAGGCAAACAACATTTTGAGCTGCATTCTGAGTTTTAGAGGCCAGATCTATTACATGAACACATTATGTACAGAAAAGCTACAACTGAGGACGAGTCAGGCAGAGGAACTCATTTCTTAAATCTTCCCAGGTGTTCTCTGGCGATTATGAGCCTTTGGATTTGAGCCGTTCCTTCGTAGATCTGCAAAAATAAAATAAGAAAAGATTGAAATTTGACCACTAAGTTGCTGCTAGCAGAGGGGAGATGTACAGCATCATTACCCACCTGGTAGATCTTTGCATCCCTCATCAGCTTCTCTACCGGGTATTCGCTGTTGAAGCCGTTGCCTCCAAACACCTGGACGGCATCGGAGGCCACCTGATTGGCGATGTCTCCAGCAAAGGCCTTAGCGATGGAGGCGTAATAAGTGTTTTTGCGACCCTGATCCACTTCCCAAGCAGACCGCTGGTATGCCATCCTGGCCAGTTCCACCTTCATCGCCATCTCAGCCAGCAGGAACGACACAGCTTGGTGCTGTGAATCATGACAATGCAGTTTATTTATCCTTTGTTGATCTAATAGCGAATAGTAATAGTGAATTTCAGCCTCAGATAATGTGAGTGTAGTAAATAAACAATATGGATCCCAACAAACCTCAGCAATAACTTTGCCAAAGGTCTTCCTCTCCAGCGCATAGTTGGTGGCTTCATCGAGAGCTCTCTGTGCCAGGCCTGTGGCTCCTGCTGCCACCTGCATTACAGCAAACATACTGATGATGTCATCTTTAGAGGACATTTGAGGTAACCTTTAGTATTAACAGTTCAAACATCCCTTCACCTTTTTCAACATCTTTATTTTTAGAAAGACAGACAAACTAAATTGTTGCAACACCAGTTGCAAAGACCAAAAAAAGGCACCAGATAAAAGAGTCTATCCAGTATCAGGTGTAAACAGGACCTTATTTTCAGCACTTTAATAGTTTCCTGATATCTGTGTAGCGTTAAAAACATTTTTAAATATTCATATTTTACTTCTTTTTGTGAAAACAGTTTCTCCGTTAGTTTATACAATATTGTTTTTATAACAGTGACTCAAAAGCCTGTCTTCCCTTCTTTCCTGCTGTCCTGTTGTGTAAATGTAAATGTACCAGATGACGGGTCAGAGCTGCAGTACTTACAGGGGGTCTGGTGTTATCAAAGGCACCCATAGCGATTTTAAAGCCTGCTCCCTCTGCAATCAGGACGTTCTCTTTTGGTATCCTCACATCTTCAAAAGTAATGCCTCTGGTATCAGAGCACCTCTGGCCCATGTTCATCTCCTGCAGATACAAAGAAAACAAAGTGATAACTCTCAGTGCAGATGTGTAACAAACAAAGTGGTTATGAAATTGCGGTGTTCAGTTCTACTAATATCTCTCGGTTTGTCTGCACAGCAAACACTCCACCACATCTTTGACTTTTACTCAGCAAGATAAACCCAGAAGTCCAATAATGCTGCTTTACTGAACAAGTCTTTAGAGATTCTGCTTTACGTTATCATGTTTAATCAGTGTTAGGGAGCAGCTCTGATGGCCCACTGGACCTGAAGAAGTATCCTTCCTGCTCTTACAGGTTGCTTTACAGCTCTACAGATGACTTATTAAAAATCAGTCAGGTATTCAGGCCCAGTTTGTTCCAAACAGGCTGATTTTTTTTTTTTTGCCTTCATATAAAAACAAACATTAAAAATTGTTTGTCATTTCTATGCTTGGTGTTTTTTTTTTTTTAAACATATGATCTAATAATTATTTCACTTTTAACTTTAACAGATTGGATTAAAAATAAACAGAAGGACTCAAATCCAAACTGAAACGTTTCCCCTCGTTTTTCCATGCGGAGCGTCCACATGGAAAAAACAGGAAAATACTAAATACTATCCGATTTTAAATAATTAAATGTCTCAATTCACATCGTGTATCGACATGACAACATGTGGGAGAGTTTAGATCAAGCTGATAGAAGTTTGATTGTTATGCTGCTTGATCTGATCACAGAGCTCCGATTTCAGATTCACAGAAAGAAAAATGCAGAAGTTACCTTCCTTCCTACTTGAATCCCTGGCGTGTCTGCATCTACAATGAAGCCAGTAAAAGCCTTGCCAGCAGAACATTTAGGATCTGGGTTGGTGCGAGCAAGGAGGAAATACCTAAACAAAAAAATATAAGATACCAATTTAGTAAAAAAGAAAGAAACCCTCGTATAAACCTTACCCGTACGGACGTCATCATTTTAATCCAACACCATAAAAAAAGATTTGACCTGCGCTGATGGATCCTTAATAAAAACATGGAGTACAAACCAGTTAGCCTTTCCTCCGTTGGTGATCCACATCTTCTGGCCGTTAACGACGTACTCATCGCCCATCTTCACAGCGCGAGTCTTGATGCCGGCTACATCCGAGCCCGCTCCCGGCTCAGTGACACAGTAAGCCTGCAAAAAACAAAGCATTGCAAAAAATTACAGAACCGTCAAATAAAAAAAAAAGAAAACAGTTGCAACTTTTTACTAGTAGCAACAGAGATTTAACTATTTACAACTAAACTACCCGACAGCACATGTGGGAACTTTATTTAAACAATGAGATTTTAAGATGAAAACTTATTTTTGTTTGGGTTTCAAAAAACAGAAAATCTCACTAAGCTGTAAATAAGCAGTTCAATAAGAAAAAAAACTACTAAAAAGTGCAATATTTCTCTCATACCAGCAGAAGCAGATTTAAAGGCGTTCCAGTGCAGCTTGAGTCCGTATAAATGATACTTACACACATGAGAGGCTCTTCCGTCAACCTTCCCAGGTATTTCTTCTTCTGTGCATCACTGCCAGCAATAATAACAGGCATTTGCTGTGTGACAAAGACATTAACAAGTCAATTCTAACTTCTTACAATACTCTTGTTTGTCATCGTTATGACTAAATACCACTGTGACCCAAACATGCAGAAAAAACTGATTTAGTTTTAGGTTGTTGTTGCAAATAAGCTCCAACATTTCAGCTACTTTATACCAATAATGCACTCTAAATGTCTTTCCAGTCCAACCACATTCAGAATAAACACCTGGCAGATGAAACATGGTTGGAAGTTACTGGTAGACTTCCATGAAAAACGGCTTCCCTGTTGAAATTACATCCACAACCTGCAACCAGAACTGGTCATGTGGTCAGCTTTACTCATGTAAACGTCATGGAGCTCATGGTCCCCTGGAAATGTTTGGTAGAAGGGGTCGACACCTCTAAGAACCTGAGGTACTAGGAGCTTGCAAACAATGCACAACAGTAAGATGGGAAGGTCCAACAAGTAGAAGTAGGCTGGTGAGGATGTAACATCCAGGCTACTTTTGTAAATGGGATTCTGGGAATCATCTGAATCTTCTGGAGATGGTGAGAGCAAATCAGCAAGACATCAACAACGTAGGATATCACACAGCCCACATTGTCCTCAGCCATCAATATCAACATAAAAAATCTGTGCGAGTATCAGTGGTGCATTAGGTATACTATATGGAAAAAGAACAGCCAGTTTAACACATCGCAGCTCCTTATGCAGCTTTTGTGGCTTCATTACCTGGCAGCCGATTTAAAATACAGCTCACTTCAGTCCAGTATAGCTCAGTGGAAAGAGAACTTAAAGGCTTAGCATACCAACAATGAATAGGAGATTTTTATATAATGTAGTTTAAAATGTAGCTTCTAAGCAAATTAACCAAAAAGTTAACTTATTTGATTAACAAGGTGTTGTTTTAGTGCAATTACTTGTTATGAAAAGCTCTCCGAGTCAGCAAGCTCCTCCTTTATTTGCTTACATAAGTGTTTGCTTGTTGATCAGTCAGATGAAACAGTCCTGTTGGCTCTTTATTCACTAAAACTTTATCATCAGTCCAACAGTAAAAAGTTCCAAAGATGAGTTAAATATTTTCTTTTTAGGTATTTCTAGTGTAATATCTCTTCAAGTGACTCGAGAAAAGAAAGGAAAAAAAGTGACGAGTGACAAGTTGACCCGGCTTTTTAACTTTTCCTGAATTGAGGAATTTACTGAAGCATTTCTCATCACTTATGTGAGGGCCTTTAAAGTTAGATTAATTTAAACTAAAGATAAAAATTTTAATGATTGAACAATTAGTTAATCAATAACTAGCAACACTATAAAAAAAAATCTAACTTACTCCAAGAGAGTTTGCCTCCATGGCAGTCTGCATTCCTGTACAGGCATAAGCCAATTCCTCAGTGATGAGGCAGCTGTCAAAGCTGGACAAGCCCATCCCACCTGCAAACACACACACACACACACACACACACACACACGTTTATATATAAATATATGTATATATAAAACAACCTTGTTATTTTTACATCAGGAGATTTTACAAGTTAAGTGTAAACCCAGTTTTGTCACCTCTAAAAAAAAAAAAAAAAAAGAAAAATACTCCCTATTAATAAAGAGGAAGGACAAACATTTATTTTAAAAAAGAAAAGAAAACAAAAGTACCGTATTCTTGTGGAATATGGCCATTCACCAGACCCAGCTCCCATGCCTTCTGGATGATGGGGAAAGGATACTGAAAAGACATTTTAGAAAATGTAAATACAGATTCCAGTTAAACTGTAAAAGTTTCTGACTATTTAAAAAGCTAAAAACATGACCAGGGAGTTTAGATCTAAAAAAAACAATCTGCTATATTTTAGTGCACATATTGCAGATTGAAAGGAAGGAAATTGGGTACAGATTCAGTCACACATAAATACTGTAGCCTTATCTATGCGTTACTCACTTCACCACTTCGGTCATATGAAGGTGCAACAGGTATCATCTCTTCACGTGCAAATCGCCTCGCTAGCTGCTGGAACTCCTTCTGCTGATCTGTCATTTCTGCATGTCAAAACATCAAGACTTTTTTGTAATAGTAATAAATCCAAACAAACGGTCCCTAATAACCATCTTTTTTCAAGTGGAGATTTAGATTTTGAAGGCTAAAAACATATTTTCCCACCCCACAGACCCTACTTATTTAAAAGGGGGGCTCTTTACAAAACAATACAACCAGAGGGAACAGCAGATTATCAAATTAAAAAAAAAACCCTTAGATTCATATTCACCAAGCAACTCACCAAAAGAGAAGCCAAAGGATCCTGCATGGTTGCTGGAAGCTGTTGTAGCTTTGGCTGCAGCAGTACTGGTGCTTTGCAGACGGATCCCGGACTGCAGACCAGCTCTGAAGACCTATATGTAGTTGAGGTTTAGATTTAATAGTACCTTTAACAGTCTTGAAAAGGTCTAAAGCATCTGGTTTGAACTTGGGTATGCTCTGGTTGTTGCATTCAAGCATCCAAGATCAAAACAAACAGAACTGAAACTCAACTTGGAGGAAAGAATTAGCTCATAGGATCTCCATCTTTGAAAAAGTAAAGAAATATCAATTTTAGCCTGACAGATATCATCTGTGAAAGTCTTTTTACTTATGAAAACGGTGTCAGCAGGTGTGAGAGACAAGAAGGTGAGGTTATTATTGGCCCTACATTGCATTATAAAAGTTCAGAAGGACAAAATGAGATTAACACCCCTCCACCAGTGCAAACAGTGTTAAACGGAAATTTCATGGGACCTTCACGGGGACCTTGCTGTTGTTGGAACATATTTATTAGTTGAAGGTAAACACATGCACTGTAAAATTAGCTGTGAACCATATTAAGTGTACAAGCGCTTTCAAATGCTGACTAAATATTATTATTCGGTAAAAAAAAAAAAAACTATTTTAGCCGTTGTAGCATTTAGCTAGCTCCTGGTGGCGAGTGACGTACTGACAAATCTCTCATTTGACTGGGGAAAATGAAAAATACCAGTCTACAAGACGCATTCATTGGTTAAATACATAAATATATAGTATTAATAACGGCTAACGCAAATAAACATACCTTAGGGAGCAGCATTTTTACACCACCGATGAGAGCTGTGATATAAACAGAATAGACTGATAGCTACCTCTGTCCTACATCTACATAAATATCTATCGGCCAATCACTGCGGTGAGAATAATCACGTGACGCTTCTCAGCGTATTCAACGTGGCCTTTCCCCCAGTTTTATATTATCTAACTAGTTTCACCTCTACACTTAAAATATTTTACTGACTAGCTCTGCCGCGATGAAAAATAATTTGAGGTGTCAGTACAGTAGAAAAATAACTGTAATATCAGGTAGCAACACCTTTGTGTCTTTTGAACGAAACGTATCTTCGGCAATTAAAAATAAAGAGCACCAATCACCACTCGCAAACACGCAGTGAGACTAATAAATTAAAACAGACTAGATTATACTAGTCTCAAAGAATCTGACTGAGCATACGAACTGGAGACACAAAATGACAAAACTTTAAAATCACTCAAAGACAATAATGACCAGAAACTCAACGATTGCGCTGCAGCTTTTATCTGCCAGCAGAGGGCGCCACATCCTTAAATAAAGACAACCTGCCATTGTGCATCTGCACGTGGAAGTGTTGGCCTAAAACCCCTAATGATTAGAGGTTTTAAAATAAATTTAGGTCCTGATTATACAATAAGCCACATAACCATCTATGTGCTTTCAGTGTTATCCTTCTCAGTGTTTAGTCTATGCTTTAAGAGTGCTTCAACAGATGTAATCCCTTTGAAAGCCAACCATATTTTCAACAACTTTAAAAAAAGACAAGCATTTCCCTAAAAAGTGAAAAGAAAAAAAAAGGTTGCAGCACTTTGTTGCATAAACACAAAGGAAATATATTTAAATCTGCCCGTTACTCCTTTAACATTTTAGGAATGGTATCAGTGTGGGTGAGTAGCTTTGCGTGAGATTTGTCTGTATAAAGGTCTTAATGATTGTTTTTAGCTTGGTTAGTTTACATGCTTGGGAATTAGGGCTTAATTTGATAACATTTAGTTTTTAAAAGTGCCATATAAATACACCTGATATGGTTAAACTGAGGCAGTTTGTTTTTAATACCCACAATCCTTTCACTTTCTCAGGATTTGTTTTCTAAATGTCATGAAAATTGAATAGCAAAAGTTATAAAAGACTTATTCCATGATAGAATTGAAAACATTTAACACTGTATTTAATATCTTGTTTCTATCGTCTCTTGTGGTTTGCTACATGCAGATAGAATAAAGCACAGTCAGCAGACCGGAATGGGACACTTGTATTTTATTGTTGTATCAAACAGCTGTACATCTATTTGCCTTTCTTGGCCTTGATCTTCCTCAGATAGAACTCAAGCTCCTTGCCTTCCAGGATGTAGCCATCTGCTCTGCCACACTGGCCAGGTCTGGAGGCGATGCAACCTGGAAGAAATGAATGCACAATCATTTTAATACAGAAATATTGCTTTAGGAATGGTTTGTAGCTGGCTGGGCAGCTCACATTTTGGTGCATCTTACAGATCCATGTAATGTTATGTTCTGGGACTGCAGATGTCAAAAGGCCAATTTGGCAAGGTGCGTGCATCAGGATGTGCACTCCAAGAGCATTTAGCATCAATACAAACAAAAGTAGTCTTGGCGTCTTTGGGAGTGAGCATTCGGATTCAGAAAAATGTCCGACAGCCAATGAGGTCAGTATGCATTTATTGAGGGAAAGCAAAGACTCAATTTTGAGGATCTGCAACTGCTTATGTGTAGATCATCATTAATTTTATATTATTTTTATTATGAAGGACATAACCTAACATGTTCAACTACACAGGTGTATGAAAGCTGGTATGTAGAGTTCAGAGGACAACTGTCAGACTCACCGAGCAGTTTTCCCTGCTGGAACTGCTCCTCCAGAAGAGAGCTGATCTTTGCTGTTTTTTTACGCTCATCATATTTCTTCTGGGTCTTCTTTGACCTCTTCTTGTTGAGCACCTCCTCTTCTTCTGGAGTCTAAAGTAGGAGAGAAAACAAAGACAATGTTGTACTTTACTAAACATGGTGATCCAAATGTAAAAAGTGCAGCAGCTTTACTGTTGGCTAACAAGTCTTTCTCAGAGTCTCAAATATCACCACTTCCATTCAGTAGCAGAACTGGACAAAGTTATCCTCACAGAAAGACATGCACCACAACAATACCTTTTTTATCTAAGCTCAAGAAAAACTGCTGCATTTATTCAGTCAGCACCAAACAGGATTAATAACCTTAAAAGCACACACTTCTAAAGTGTCTACAAACCTAGAAGTAATGTGGAAATTTTAAGCAGAAAAACACAGAAAATGCATGGATAATGAAACTGGTGTATTTATGTGATACTGCAAAAGCAAACAACCTTTAGTTAACATTATTGAACTACTATAGTTATTAGGGAGAACACCAATCTACATGTAAATCCATATGTTAAAACCATTGTACACACCAGTTTGGCTCCCTTCTTGCGTCCCAGAGGAGTGGCATAATGGGATTCATACCACTGCCTGAAGGGAAGACTGTCAATGAGGACAATGCAGTTCTTCACCAGGGTCTTGGTTCTGACCAACTCGTTGTTGGAGGCATTGTAGACCACATCAATGATTCTGGTCTTGCGCGTGCAGCCTGAGTACACACCGCCAATGTAAGAAAGACATGTTAAAATATTTTACAACCACTTTAATACATATTTTTCAACTCTAAAAATAAGCAGTTCTTTCTCAGAAGTCTCAATATCACCACTTGCATTCAGTAGCAGAACTGGACAAAGTTATCATCACAGAAAGATTAATGTTACAGATGCCTTAACAAGAAACTTACACTCAGAGCCCCATGAAAAGTTTCCAACATCCAACCTCAGAGCACGATACTTCTTGTTCCCACCGCGAACCCTTACTGTGTGGATGCGACGAGGTCCAATCTATACATAAAAAAAACTCTTTAGTGTCCAGAAATTAAGCTGCAAAGAGAATATATTAGATTACAATCCTGCACTGAGGCGTGTCAGTGTAACTATGACGAGTCCTAACATTGGTAAGGCCAAAGCTTTGAACCAAAACAGCTCAAAAAGACCTACCTAAGGTCAAGTTTTCATCACCCACGCTACAACATTTAGCATCAACAATGGAGCAACATACAGATTTTCTTTCACCTTTGTGTTTGCAGGAGGACGTCCGAGCTCATACTTCCTCTTCTTGTGGTAGGGCTTACGTTTGCCACCGGTCTTGCGGCGTTTATGCCAGTTGTCCCTTGAGATACCTACAAGGCATAACAACCAGCATGCTTATTAGCAAACCATCCCAACATAATCAAAGCAAAAAGTTGCAACGTGCTTGAGTGATCAGTTCTCCAAGGTTGTCCGCATTACTTATTTGGATTCCGCATAAAGAGTTTCATCACATCACTCAAGCATATAAAACCTAGTTTATAAAACTGAATTACAATAAACATAAGCTAAGAGATAACATTCTCACTGTTTTTAACCAATTATCTGCTGCAGAGTAAAAAGGCAACATCTAGAAAGTTTCAAGCAAGGATTTGCTTCTCAGCCTGTATGTTATACTTAATCTTTAAAGAACCGTATCGTTGATAAACCAAGCAAATAAGAGACAACAATCAGAATCTTGACTAAAATCTTCAGGTAAAAAGCGCCAAATGAATGTTCTCATTACCAGTTTTTGTTTATGCGTTTCAACGTATGACATTACGACCAGCATGCTAGCTAATGCTAACACTGCATGTTAGCATAATACCTGTTGTCTTTAACAGTTTAATCTCAAAATAACCACGGCAATTAGATAATAAAAAACTGTTAAAATATCATGATCTAACGAAAATCTAAAAGTTGCAATCCATACTTTAGCATCTGCAGCTAGCTGTACAGCCAATGCAAGCAGCCATCTTGAAGCATTTCTGACAACCACTGAAAATTATTTAATTCTAACACAGTAACATCACATCTAACGCCCAAGTTAGCTATTTATCTGTGTAAATAATATTTTACTTCGATATGGCAAACCATTTAAAGAATGGTCCTTCGAAAAAACATCAGATGGACAAAGATTGTGTCTCCGACCAAAGCATGAAAACACGTACCCATTCTCAGGCGCCGGCTAGAAAGAGGAATCGCAAAGGCTCATGGGGAGGTTTCAAGCCACGGCCTCTCGCGAGAATACGGTCCACAGAAGACGAGGTTTCCTTGTTCGTAGCAGAGAAATTACATTAAGTTTTCCTGAATGTGACAAACTGAAATAAATTATTTTACTATATTACACTGTTTATTTGTATTTAAATACTCTCACTACTTGTTTGGAGTTTGTATGGCCCAGAGAAAAGAGCGGTTTATGTCTGGCGATGCGTTTTGATGCGCCATCCAGAGGGCAGCAGATCAAACAGGTGACATGCTGGATATGAGTGATCTCAGATTATGGATTTGATCCTGTTGAGGCAGCGGATAAGGGTTATTTTATCCAGGGAGTCAGGGACCAGCCAATAGTTGTTTTTTTTTTTGTGTGTGTAGATATAACTCTCTGGAAAGCTCCCATGTACATCCCCATACAACAAATTATGAGCACATTCTCCACAGGAGTGATATAAGGCCAGAATTTTCTTCCTCAGGACCTTGAGGAAATTAAACTGCCGAGTCTTCTTCACAATGGCTTTGATGTTAGTACTCCATAAGAGATCTGCAGAGACGCGGATGTTCAGGAACTTGAAGCTGGAGACAATTACTGCACTCATCTTTGATTGGGAGAGGGCTCTGTCTTCCATGCGCCTACTGAAATCATTGATTACTTTTTGGGTTTTTTATTTATTGTAGTATTCAGTGCCAGGCACCAAGAGGTTTCCTCACATGTATCTGTATCCTCACTCATCTCCATCGCTGACAAGCCCAACCACGATGGCATCTTCTGCAAACATGCTGGTTTTGCTGGGTGGGAAGTTGTGTGTACAGAACATAAAGTATTCATATATCATTTAAGAAGGTTTAGTCTACTCCAAATTAACCTTAAATACTATATTTCAACTCATGTTTACACATATTAAATATCAATACATTTATTCTCTTTTCAAGTGGTGGCTAAATACATCCGCATTACATTACATATGATTAAGAGTTATGTTATAAACAAGAATCACCATCAGCCGCTTCCAGGATTCTATATAGTTTTTTAATATGTACAGCTATTTTTAATTGGTGTTTGTGAAAGCACAATAATGATGAACAGGGCATGCTTTCTTTATTTTGCTGTGAGCAGCATTCAGCATTGCAGCGGAGAAATCACTCTTCCCAGGGACTCATGTCGGTGTCAATGGCCACACAGTTGTACGCAGCATAACGCAGCTTTTCCTCACAAACCTTTGCACTGCAGAACAGCAAGAGAAAAGGGTAAAACATGTAATCAATGCGACAACCGTGTAGAAAATAAGTAGTTTTATATAGAAATGATAACCATTACATTTGCTATAATGTGTAAGAAAGCATTAGGATAAAACATGCAACTCTTTGTACCTTGGGTAGTTGGGTAGATAAAGGGTGCTGGAACATGTGGAGGACTGTGGAAGTGCATCAGTTGTTTCAGAGCTAAATCAGGAAAAACAAGATGAAATGGAGTGTTTTATGAATGAACTATATTCCTACACTGGTAGCATAAAGAGCTCCATAACAAGAAATGTTTATTAGGATCTATTTGAGCTCACCCTTGTTTGTCAGGGAAGATGTAAATAGGTGCAGGAAGACGACTTCTACCGGTTACAAACCTCAGAAACCTGCTGCGATCCTCTGAAAAAGAACATCAAAATGACCAACATTAAACCATTTCACTTATTCAGACACAATTAAAACAAGCTAATTGACCAAGATAGAAAAAAAAAGTGCTAAAATAAGTGAACTGACCATTGGTGAAGTTAGTCAGCGCCTCCCATAAGTATTGCACTCTAACATCACTCTGTTCCAGGTCTTCAAAACGCGCTGGTGGGAGGAAACAAAAGATCATCAAATAAATTGATTTCCATTTGTTTGCTTTTACCTGCAGCTAAAGATGGTGAATCTGGAAACACAGCCTGTACAAAAAGTACAAAGAGGACCACGGGGAGCCGATAATGGCACATTCCTGGATACTCACTGAGCCGTTTCAGAGCTTCCACTGATATTTCTGGGTCTCCACACACTTTCTTTTCCACTTCCTGCCAGGTAAGCAGGTCCAGCACAGCCTGAGGAACCACCTTCAGCAGCCCCGCCTGCATGGCTGCAATCTGTGATGCACATGAGCAAATAAATAATCGGACGCAGTGAGTTTAGGCAAGGCAAGGCAAGTTTATTTGTATAGCACCTTTCATGTACAGGACAATTCAAAGTGCTTTACATGGAAAC
>JBAMIG010000008.1:19545777-19556152 GCA_037177335.1 Kiunga ballochi
CTATCTATCTATCTATCTATCTATCTATCTATCTATCTATCTATCTATCTATCTATCTATCTATCTATTATATATATTATATATATTATATATATTATATATTAGGCTTATATAATTTTATCCTCTGCATCATAACGGACACCAGAAAGCAGAATATAACACAATAAGAATTTTAACGTGTCACATACGTTTGGTTGAATCCCTTCTTATTATATGATGCCTTCAGTAATTAGTTGCTGTCTAAATCAACTTTTCCTTTTGTAATAAGAAAGACTTTTTTTAAAATAATTTTTTAATTCTAATTGGGTGAAAGAAATTATTCTGCCAAACATCATTTATTTATTTTTATCTTAACACTTCATATATTCCCTTCAGTATGACTCAAAATGATTCATATAGACCTTTTTATTGCAGAGATATATTCTTTGCTATCAGGCTGTAAAACAAACACAGCAAAGTGAATTTCCTCTGACTATGTCCTGAAACTGTTTAGGTTCTTTAATACTTAAAGTGTGTATTTATTCAGTAAAAAGTGCTCGCAGATGTTACAGATTTCCTCACAATATACATTTGACATGTTCGAACTTTTAATAACTAATTCTATGTAACTGTATTGTAAAACTTTTCATAGTCCATTTTTTTTCACATTTTATTTTCGTGTCCTGTAAAAATGTGAATGATCACTCAAATAAAGATTTTTACAAGACATTTTCCAATAATGCTTTATTTGAATTATTTATTTAATGTTATACACGCAAGGTTAAAATATCCCAACAAGCATAAACATCATCAGTATTTGTGATCCACTGTAACATCAACTCTTTCTTGCTTTTCATAATTGATGGCATCTGTGTCACTTTCATCTTCCTCATTTGGGTGTGACAAAATGTCCATCAGATAAGGGAGGCTTCCGCTGCGCAGGATGCCTTTACCCTTTTGCAGGAGGCCGTCATACCTATTAACCAGGGAGTCATGAAGGGGTAAATACTGTCTGCTTGCAGGTGCATCTGTTGGCAGGTGGATCTCAAGATCTTCAGCACTCATTCTGTAAATATGAAACATATTTTAAGCACAAATATGCTAATAATTGTATCGTTTTTGGATGCAAAATGTGAGAGTCCTCAATTAATATAACATCAACATCAAGAAAAAGTGTCAACTTCAACCAGTTTAACAATAAATTAATAAGTAATAGTTTTTTTATTTTATGTATTTGCATTCAAAACCTATTTTCCACTTGATGTACAGAGCATGTGGGTCCCCACAACCCAGGAGCATGTAAGTAAAATGGTAAAGCAGACACTGGGTTTACAGTCTGTTTTGGATTACATCTCATCTATCAACAAAAATAAAAGACTTCTTGCATAGAAAAGAAATTCCAGCTCCAATCTAACCGGAGTGACAGCTCACATGCATTCCCAAACGATGTGTCTGTCCTCTTACATCAGATCACAGCTGCACTCCCTCTAAAAATAGTTAAACAAATCAGATTTCATTGGATGGGTGATTCTTCATATTTCAACCAATAGGATTTTACCACGTCTCACCTGAACGAGGATTTACCGAATAAAATCAATGCTCTACTTCCTTTAATCGTTGGGACTTCGTCTCAGAAAGGTGCGCCAGCATTAACAAAACGTAAGTTACATCACAAATATAAAGAGGGATTAATAACTTTGCTGTTTTAGAATAGCTGTTTAATTTAATGCTAATTTGATAAACTAATCAAGTGTGTTAGGGTTGGTGTAACTCTGCTCCAATAGAAAATTATATGTTCCATTTTACATCGTCGTGATGTCATGGCGTAATCGCTTATTCGTGAGTCTGTTTGCCAACATGGATGCTTCTTTTTTACACTCTTGATGTTATTCAGGTTTTTAAGTCTATAATCAAGTCTTAAGGTGAAATTATGGCACAATATGTGTAAAGATTGGTTTTCATCTTCTTTTAGAAGACAAGGAAACATTTCTCTGGGTAAAAAATCAAGTTAAACAGATATGTATAAAAATAGCACACAATGTCTTTTTTCCTTTGAATTCTCATATAAGGCTATTTTATTTAAAAAATCAAGTTTAAATGACAACTCAGGTAAGTTTACAGGTTTCTGGAGTCAAGGCCTTTTATATGGGCCCTTCAATAATGTATTGGTAGAGCTTCTGACTTTTTGATATATAAATTCTTTCTTTGTCAATATAAGTAAAAACTATGGTAGATAATTAGTGGACATGGTCAAAATAAATGTGTTACAGGAAAACAAGTAACAGTAATCGAGCTCCTAATTTCTTGACAGCTTTGTCTGAACCTGATAAACCAGTTTGGTCCGTCTGGTGCGAAGCTTTGTGGTCTGACAAAAACACGGAGTGAAAGAGGTTAGTAAAATCTGTCCATACAGCCATGACGTCAAAAAACACATCTATAAATAGGATTTTGCTTTAAATGTTGATGCCTTTTATTTTTACGAGTTTATCTTTATGAGTTACATAAATTTCACTGTGATATTTTTGATTGTTTATTATGTGTTATATTACGCTATAGGATTTGCCGCGTATTACCTGGAGACATTTCTTCCTCCTGGAGCCCCTGAGAGCAATAAAGTGAATAACTTTGATCAAAGGAAAACCAACAGTAAGTGACATTACTTTTACAGAATGTCCCTTTTGAAAATGCTTTTGGCTTTCAAACAAAAAGAAATGCTAAAGATACAACATATGTATTTGTATGTAATAGAAACTATGATCTTTTTCTGCAGGGTGCTGAAACCTTGAATGAACATAAAGAGCCTGGTGTGAGAAGCGACCATCAGAAAAGCAGCTGAACTCCATCCATCCATTTTTGACTGCTTTTTCCCTAACGGGGTCGTGGGGGGGCTGGAGCCTATCCCAGCTGTCAACGGGCGAGAGGCGGGGTACACCCTGTACAGGTCGCCAGTCCATCGCAGGGCTAACACACAGAGACGAACAGCCATACACACTCACACTCACTCCTACGGGCAATTTAGAGTCACCGCAGCTGAACTCTTGTGGTGTAAATCACAACCATCAGTACTGCCAGCCTGCAAGCAATCTGAGGACTGAAGACCAATCGGCACCCTCCACTAGTGACTACAGGTGGACTTTTGATAACTGATCATGGATCCTATTCAGTGACTGATGTTATGAAGTACAGCTTGGTTCACCTAACTGTAATTTATCGTCAACTTTGAGTTAAAGCAGCTTCATCCAATTACTTCTACTTATAGATTAACTACTAGAACACATATAATCTATATCAGAGGGCTTTGTGTCAGTGACCATCCTAAACTATCTTTCATTAGATGAACAGAGACATGGGAGTTAGACGTAATTTTAAACATTTTGATAAGAAAGCCTTCTTACGAGAGCTTTCATCATGTAATATTTCTGAAACACTTCTCATCACAGATGCTGACCAAGCGCTGGATCATTTCTGCGCATCTTTCAACGCAGTAGCTGACAAGTATGCCCCTTTTGAAATCAATAGATCTTCTGATCATTCTCGCTCTCGGGTCCCTGCAATAACTGTTGATGGATTCTCAATATCAGATGACAGACAAATCTGTGAAGCTTTTAATGAGCATTTTATATCTGCCGGTATGCTTTTTGACACAACCTATCAAGGACTACCTCTGTCTACATCTGAAACTGATATGAGTGGAAATCACAGGATCCGTTTTGAAATACAGCAATTTCAAGATGGAGAAGTCCGTAAAGCTTTACTATCACAACGTTATAAAAGTTCACTTGGTGCAGATGGCCTTGATTCTTCCTTGTTACGGCTCGCTGCTTATGATGTTGCGCCCTACATAACACACATTTTTAACCGCTCACGTTTTACTGGTAAGTTTCCCAAAATCTGGAAGACTGCCTATGTAACACCTAAACATAAAAATGGTGACAAATCCATTTTAAACAATTACAGGCCTATATCTAAATTGCCATACCTTGCAAAAATCCTGGAATCTCTCGTATACAAACAACTAAGATCATTCCTCTCTGCAAACTCGATCTTAAGCCAACATCAGTCAGGCTATAGAAAAAAGCACAGCTCTGTCACAGCTGCTGCACTTGTTTTAAATGATATCATTACCGCTTTGGACAGAACACAACATTGTGCTGCTCTCTTTATTGACCTTTCCAAGGCTTTTGATACTGTAGATCACACTGTGCTTCTTAAAAAACTTTCCGGTATAGGCTTTGATAAATATACTTATAATTGGTTTGAGAATTACCTCATGGACAGACAACAGTGTGTTTCAGTTGGAAATGTTAAATCAAACCTTTTACATGTTGCAAATGGTGTCCCACAGGGATCAATCTTAGGGCC
Organism: Kiunga ballochi; assembly: GCA_037177335.1. NCBI lineage: Eukaryota > Metazoa > Chordata > Actinopteri > Atheriniformes > Pseudomugilidae > Kiunga > Kiunga ballochi. The sequence goes on from JBAMIG010000008.1 coordinate 19,550,119, forward strand.
TGTTTTGTTCAATATTTATATGAAAGACATAGCTTCTTCTGTATCTGGGTGTAATGTTCATCTGTTTGCTGATGATACCATTTTGTACTGTAACGCAGACACTCCTCATTCTGCAGTTGCATCCCTTCAGCACTGCTTTAATGATTTACAAATTGCATTTAGTAACCACAAATTAGTTCTCAATGCGGATAAAACTAAATTAATGATTTTTGCAGCAGCCCAAAATATTGATTACGACCAATTTGTCATCTCCAGTAACTCAGGCACACTTGTTGAAAGAGTCCCAGTTTACAAGTATTTAGGATTTTGGATTGATGAAAACCTGACTTTCACATGTCATGTGACTAAACTTGCTGACAAATTAAGAACAGAAATGCGCTTGTTAAACAAGAAAAAGGTTCGTCGTCTTAGCTTCAATGGTAGAAAAAGGCTTGTGGAGACAAAGTTTCTACCACAACTGGATTATGGTGACATTCTGTACATGAATGCTTCAGGCGCAACCCTCAAACAACTGGATGATGTTTATCATTCTGTTCTAAGATTTATCACTAGAGATGAAGATGGTACTCATCATGAGCTATATGCTAAGATGCAGTGGTCCTCCCTGTCTGACAGGCGTGAGGAACACTTACTGTTATTTACTTACAAAGCTCTTAAGGGTTTTCTCCCTCCTTACATTACTTCAATGATATCTGTTACTAGGAACCGCAGCTGGAAGCTGTTACAGGTACCAGATGTTTTTACAGAGCTTGGAAAACAACGGTTCTCTTATTGTGCACCTACAACATGGAATAAAATCCAGAAACATCTAAAGCTGCGCTATTTTGTGTCCTGGAAGAAATTTAGGTCCTTGGTTTGTTCTTATTTCACTTCCCGTGTCATCACCAGTTAATTGTGTTTTTTTTTTGTTTGTTTTGAGCTCAAGCTGAGGTGATTCTGTTCTGCGCTAATTCAACATGTGGTCAGTTCAGTTAGCTTAGATTTAACGTCTTTTATTTGTCGGCTGGAAGTTGAGTTACATTACATTTACCATTATTATTTTTTATTTTGTTTCACTGTATGAAACTTTCACATTTTCATCTGTATATTTCTTTCTTTTACTAAGATTCAGAACTCAAAGGCATATATTTGCAGAACTCTGAGTCCCTTTTATCTGAACTGTGCTTCATTTGACTTTTCTGTTTATTTGCCTTGTCTTATCTGCAATTGAATTCTGTAATCATGCTAAAATGTGTAATTCCAAATTAAATCTGATTTAACTGCCTCCACTGAAATCAGTTACTTTCTATTTTAAGCGTTTAAAACAGTAGACCACATTAAATCCGGTTTTGGTTGCACACGATTAATATCAGGTCCTGCTGTTTACCTCATGTCGAAGGTGGAACCTTTGAAAGCTGGTCTGAGAGTCTCTGCTGCAGTCGACAGTGTGTAAGGGACAGAGAAGTGGCTTTTCGTCCAGTGTTTGTCCTTCTCTATAGGAGCCAGGTTCTGGTACATGTCGTCCACAGCCAGCATCGACACCTGAAGGAAGCAGGAACAGATTTTAAAACACCCCTTTAGGTACTTGGTTATAAAAGAGGAGAAAAAACTCAAAGAGGAGAACCTGAATGTTTCTGTCAATCAGCTGGTTGGTTTCAAAGTCATCATCATCTTCACCAAATGGGTTGATGATCAGCTCTCCCACCTGTAGAGGAGAGACAGGTCACCAGATTTATTTATGGACTCCTAACAACACATACCATAAACACACTATATTCATGTAAGTTACTCAAATGGTGGAATAACTACTTGATGTTTATTTTAAGCTGATAATATTTTATAAATGTCAAATCTACCAAAATGATAAAAACCAAGATAAATCATTTTAAAAATAAAGAAATTCCTTCTGAAGTGACTGCAGCAAAAGTGAATCTGCTTACTTTGAGCCAGCCGGCGTAGAAGAAGAACTGCAGCAGGGTGAACACAGGGACGTACATGTCCACGTTGTGACCACTGTATCCCTTCTCAGGGTTCAGGAATTGTCGGCCAATAACACAAAAGGCAAAATAAGAGTAAACTGCAATAGTTACCACCTGCACAAACAAGAACAAGTATTAAACTCAAGAGATTATTGAATTTACTTCAGAATAATGAAATAAACTTGTTTTTCTTTTGTATAAAATGAAAGTTATTTACGATGAAATGCTGTCAGTCAATCAGGTTTTTTATCTAAGTTGTGGAAAATGTGTTTAAGTGGCCTTTTGTAGTAAAAGAGGAGCATATTAGATGAGAGTTAAATATTTATATATGCCATTTGTATTGTAAACACAATTTGCTGTCTTTACAGAAAGATGCTGTCTGTATATTGCATTTAAAAGGTGCAATTTTTAAATAAACTCCATTAAAATCCACCTTCCTTTAACTTTTACATTTTCTCTGTTAATACATAAATTAAATATACAAATCTATAAGGTTATGATTTGTGATAGCAGCTGAATATAAAAGTAGTTAAACACTTTCAGTTCACAATTCAATGTGTTAATGAGGTCGAATTATGTAATTTAATGCTATCCCATTATATTCCATCCACAATAACTGTATTTAAGTTGTTTACTGATTGTGCTATTGTACCTGAGTGTAGACCAGAGGAACGCTGATCCAGTCGTAGTGGAACAGCAGGCTGCACTTGGTTCTGTAGTTATTGAGCTCCTGCAGACACAGTAAAGTGATTTATAAACACACATGATTTCTGTTTCACGTACTGTGTTTACAGACATTATAGACAGTAACAAACCGCTCACGTCCATCAGCAGCCTCAGAGCAATGTCATCCTTAACTCGGCCCTCCTGTCTGGCTCTGGATGCCAGGTTTGAGAACCAAGTCAGAGGCATCCAGTACTTGTTGAAATCAGAGTGCAGGGACTCAAACTTTTTCAGCTCGGATGTCGTCATAAATCCTGTGCAAATATTACATAACTATTTATAAATCACTCGACTAACATAATATTATAGTTTTTAACAGTTTTAATTTGACATTTTACATGTAAATATGCAAAAACAATGAATGTAAAGTGGATCCTTAATTAGATTTTTGGAGGTTTCTGATCATAAAGCCCTTTATATAGCTATTTCACATGACCTGTCCTCATGCAGATTTACATCCAGAACATAATATTGAGTAAAAGGCAACTGGAGTTCTTTTATCAGTAACTTGGTTAACAAAATTACTTTAAATACATAATCCTAAACTCATATTTTAGATACCATTAGATTATTTCATAGTATTGTAATTCTAGGATCATCTTTATTTCACACAATCTCTTATATTATAATTCACATTCTGTCATTTACGACAAAATGATGTAAGGATTAAATATATAATCAATTATTAGAAATACAACTGCTGCACAAGCTTCACAAGGCGAGATCAAACTATAACAAATCTGTGTGAAACTGATCAGCAATTATTGATAAATTAATAAAAATACGATAACTAAATATATTCTTTGCTTCAAAACAAAAAAAACCCTCAAAAATAAGGTTAGCTTCAATAAATATGTACATTCACAGTAAAAAAAAGTGCATTGCATATTTAATGCATTTTTTTCTTTAAAAATTTCCTGCAAATTATTGATTATTTTAAAGCTTTTTGTCCTTTAAAAATAACTTAAAATCTTGCAATGCTTATTTTATGAACTTTTTGTGTGTGCAGAGGATTGCACACTGCTCTAATACTCTGATTCCCGTCAGATCTCTCATTTGACCAATTTAAAGTCCAAGACCAAGACCAATCCTCTCCCTCGTTCCTACCAGCCTCCACAATGTGCTCCAAAGTGGGGAAACGCTTGTGAACCCTTGTGCTGATGGACCGCAGAATAAGGACTGAAGATAAGTTAGCGTATCTCATTAGCGTCCGTCTTAGAAGACGACCCCTCTCATCTGCACCGTGGACGTTGCCAGACACCACCATCATCAGGTTGTCAGGCAACGGGAAGCTGGTATACTGACCCCACCATCGATTAAAGGCCAGTGTCACGTAAAAACCTGTGAAGACAAAATACTAGATTACACCGATTCATGATAAGGTTTGAATAAAACAAGACCAAAACATTTAATCTTACCAAGAACAAATAAAACAGGGATGAAGTTGGCATTGGTGAACTGATCACAGTACAAGGCGATGCGCTCGAACAAGTCCTGCTGCCTCGGGGTGAGGAGAAACCTGTGGGGGCAAAGAAACCTCAAGGATACTGCAGCAACCAGTTAATAAAAGAAGAAAAAGAAACACAGTTACCTGTAAAACACACTGAAAAAGAAGTAAACTCCACAAAACAGCAGGAACTCTTTATACAGCAGCTTGTAGATGCTTCCCTTCCAGAAAAACAAGAGCCTGGAGAAGCCACAAAACCTTGCATTGGCTACTTCAAGAGAGTAGGAAATTGTCATTATCAAGCAGAGTTCCTGCAAAATAAAAGAAAATTATTAGAATTTGAGAAATTTGTGTTCATTGAATATGAGTGAAGAAGACATGTCTCTCAGCTGACCCTGTTTGTCTCACTAGAAAGAAGGTTCCTCCTGTAGGTCTCAATTTAAAGTGTTTTGCCATCATAAACAAGCATTAAACTAATTTATTACCTGGGAACCTGCATCCCAAGATAAACACACCCTAAATACTAAGAATTAAAACATCTGTTTTCCTCCGTCAAATGGAAACCTAGACTGATCAGATGTTTATCATCAGATTAGCTCTGAAGGTTTTCAGCAAACACAAACGTGTTCTGGATTAAATTTCACTGACAAATCTTTCAGGCTGAGCTGGATAAGGTTACAGCTATAAATGCTTCAATTCTTTTGCTCTATTTTTGAATCTGCAAATAGTCAAATTAATCCTATTTCAGACCCATTTGTTTGGAAAAAGATAAAAAAAAAGCTAAATGAATTTTCTTCACAGACACATACATGAAACAAAGTTAAATAATTTTAAAAATAAAATGAAAAAAATAATCAAAATATTTCTACAAGCTATCACATTCAGGAGTAAGTTTAAGCAAAATAAACCTTTTGGCCTTTGACTCAGAAAAAAATCTAAACCAGTTTATTTGATGTTTTTTTTTAAAGATTTATTTAGAACTTAAATTATGATGATCAAAAGTGAGATGGTGTAACTAATGAAACACAAAAGCTTAATTTCCTTTTTAAAAAAAAAAAAAAAAAAGATAATGCATTGATTGTGATTATTATATCCTTAGTTTTGTGACTTTTATTACAAAAATCATTAGATAATGTTACATGTTGCTGCTTTCAATGATCTGTCTTTATAATCTGTCCTTAAATTTTTACATTTTGCACATGCTCCTACTTAATCAAAGTTTACTCTCAGGGTAAGTCAATAAATCGATGTGTCCTAGTTAAGTACTTTGAACATGTTATCTGTGAAGACATAATGCCTCAGCATGTAGCATCAACTAAACCCCACTGATTGCACCACAGGTTTTACTGCAGACAGTGATAAGAGTTGTCCAAATGTCAGAGCTGTCAGATGCTTCTGTCCCTTTTCTCTTAGCTTTTGTGATTGTGTGATGCACTTAAGCTCACTTGTTTATTTTTCACATCGTTACAGAGGCCTACTGTAAATCAGATGTCCTGTTTTATTCACGGGCTTTATTTGTTCTCCATTGAATGGTTATTTATGGGACCATGCGGGTCAGAGCATGGCCCAGTGGACTTCCCTGTTCTCTGTCCCAATCTGTGCTACAAAGACAATCCATTGTGCTTAAATATCTGCCATCAATAGATGTATATATTTGTCACAGTACATTACAACTGTGGAATATTTTGTTGTTCTTTGGTAGATTTAAATTGCTGACCATTAGGTGGCGCTCTTGTAACACAAAAAGCTCAGTTTAATCTCCACATTAAAAAAAGACTTAAGACTCTTATTGAATTGAAAGAACATCTCATATTTAGTACTATATGCAGTACACCCATCATCGCACTGTGAATCACTATATCAATGTTTTGTAACCAGTCTTACGAGCATTACTTGAACATGTCAT
>JBAMIG010000008.1:19597074-19612087 GCA_037177335.1 Kiunga ballochi
TAAACTGGTCCAACCTTTAAAGCCTTTGCTGAAAACACCCAATCCATGCTACAAAAGATGAGCTCGCTCCCTTAACCCCCTCCTCTCTCTCTCAACCTCTCTCCTAAAGAGTGGCTTCCCGCTACTGTCCCCTCCATCATCCATGTTTCTCTCTCCTCTGGTTAGTCCCATAACATCTTTAAACTTGCAGCTATCAAGCCAGTGCTAGAAGAGAACGACTTGAACACTGACTTCCTCTTCTACTGCCGTCCCATCTCAAATCTGCCTTTTCTGGGTAAAGGTCTTGGAAAAGGTTGTTGCTAACCAGCTTCAGCAACACCTTCAGTCGCAGCATCATTCCAGTCCCTCCCACACCACAGAGACTGCCCAGGTCAGGATTCTGAATGCTGACTCTGGTTAAACCCGATCCTGCTCGGTGCCATTTTTGACAGTCCACCACAGCAATTTGTGTCAGCGCCTCTGCAAGGTAGAAGTTACAAGGATGGCCGTTTTTATCTCTTGGACAGGCGGGGATTTTTCTAAGCCTGGAGATCTTGCATCCACCACTGGATACATATGGTGTCCCACAGGGGTCAATCCTGGGTTCCCTGCTCTTTTTAAATCTATATGCTCATCCTTGGTCTCTGAAGTCATTGCATTAATTTCCACTAATATACTAATAATACTTAAATATTACTTTTACTATACAGTCATTAAGAAGACGCTTTACAAAGCGACTTACAAAGCATAATTTTTTAACCATAGTTATTTTCCTAACATGCATGTCTGGTGGGAGGGAGGAAGCCATAGTACCCGGAGAGAACCCACGCATACATGTGGAGAACATGTAAACTCCACACAGAAAGGCCACTGGACAAACCTCCCCAGCCTAGGCTCGAACCAGCGACCTTCTTGCTGTGAGGCCACAGCGTTAACTCATAATCCATTTTAAGGATAACACAGTTCTGATTTGCAGCTTTAATTATTTATCCAAAACTTTTTAGATTCTGCACATTTTACTGGCATGTGTTCTGGCTTTAAAGCACAAGCAGGGGAAAAGTTTGTGGGTTAAACTCCCTGCAGGTGCTGTAAATTCCAGTTTGGGACAATATGTATGGAAGAGAGCAAAATCTCATAAATCTGACTGGCTCTGCTTAAAAGTCAACATTAGAATTACGTAACCAGTTTCACAACTGTCGCTTGTGTTTTTACAACAGACAAGAGCGACTCGCATACCAGTAACGGTCAGAGCAGGCTGAAGGGGTAAAAATTTACACTATGCTGAATAAGTCTTCCACCTTCATAGCACTTTAATCCCATAAAATCAATTTGGATGGCTTATGGTATGGCAATAAATGACTTACTTTCAGGTCACTCACCTGCAGAGGGAAGGTAATGACCTGTGCTTTACTAATGGCTGCCTGGCTATTTATTCCCACAGTTAACACACTCACACTGTTAAACTGCACCTCACCTGTGTAGATGAAGCCATTGCAACAGCTCAGTTTGACTTCTTATTGGCTTCATTTCCGCAGATTTGTATTTTTTTTTAACTTTCTTGGAAAACAAATCAGTAAAACATAACTTCTAGTTCAGGTGTGTGTTGTACTTTGCAGTCTACATTAACATTACACATCACTACAGTCAACACTGATTTTCTCACAGCTACATCACGACCAGAAATCATCTGTAAACTGACAAAATTGAGACATAAACCTCTCTTCCTGATTCATAGCAAGCTGATATTTTAGCTGTAATTATGGACTCTGCACTGGAGAGGAGTATTTTCAGAGACAGATGCTGACTGTACCAATAAAAATTACAACCATTTTGCAATGCAACGTACCATATGTGATACCATATGTGATTTTTTTTGGTTTTTAGCATAAATTTCTATTTAAGACCAGTAAATTCAATCTCAGATAAACAAACACACTACACATCATGCTGTGTTGGTATTTTATGGTATGGTTGGAAGTAAAGTAAGCGTCTACATCAGTCCCTTACATCATTGTAGTTGACAACACTCTACAGTTTATTAAGATTTTGTTGTTCAGGTGGAACTTCCCAAACCAAAACTATGCTGCTAATTTTTTAATGAGAAAAGGCTCAAATACAAGCTTTACCTGCCCGACAGTTTATCTTATTTGTTTTTATTTGTTTATATTAGAGCTTTAATTTAATTCTATTATTATATTTTATTACATCTTAGTCATTTTTGTGTTTTTATAGGGGTTTGCTGCTATCTTAAATAGTGATATATTGTAAAGCACTTTGTGTAGCCATAACTTGTGTAAAAAGAGCTACATAAATACATTGATATGATTTAATAAGCTATCATTTTCCATATGTTTATTATTGCAAACTTAATCTCAATGTCTTAAACTGCTATCAGACATCGTGGGGTGGATGTAGATCAGTCTCCTGGTCATAACAGGGCCAACACAGAAACAGATCATTCATGCTCACATGAATAAGGCTCAACTTTAAACATAAAAACTGTACAAGTACAGTGAGAACAAGATTCACACCATAATTCTTGTAGTGAGGTCACACTGATCTTCTAACACTCCATAAATTGATAGGCACCATTAATTGCTCCTCTCGTAGGTTTTTCCTCAAGCAAAACGTCCAAACTGTGATCGTCCTCTAACTTTGACATACATTCCCTGCATTTGTTCTGTTACACCAAACCTTCCTGTCGGCAAACACACAAACATATGATGACGGCAGTTCTCATAAAAGGTTTTTGAATAAACAAGAAGGTTTCAAATCACTTCATACAGACCAAGAGCTCCAAAGGAAAGTAAAACCTAATAAATGATTATGCACGGGCACCTGTGCAGAGCTAGGTCCTGCCAACAACCAGGTACAGAAAGACTGTGGAGGAGAACTGCATGGCTGACCGCTAAAAGTTGCCACCTTTTCTCTGAATGCATTGCTGACAGCCAGTTTCTATTAAATAAGTGTGATGAATATACTTTTCCAAGTAAAAACCATCCAAGCGAGTGAGCATCTTAATAAAGAGAACTGTGTGAGCCAGCAACAGCGCCATGACAGATGATTTCTGATGTAACTGAAGACACAACCACGGCTTCATACCTAAATTGTGAGACTTTACTATAAGACGAAGCTTTTCCAGGTGACACACCACTGATGTCTGTGGAAAAACTGCTTTAAACACCACAGGACCCCAGCAGAGGAGATTACTCTCCCATCCATGCATATATGGAAAAACCAACTGGAAAAAGCAAAATGTGAAAACGAGTTGAGCAATCTGTCAGAGATAAAGCTACTCTGAGTGGTATTTACATTGCCTCAACACAAGTCCCAACACTTGAGGATATATGAAAATACAACTAAATGCAGAAACGAGGTGCAAAAAGCACAACATGCATGGCAAATAAAAAGTGATATATTGGACTGCGGACGGGTTGTTGCCATGGTGACTCATAAAGTTACTGAGGTCAAGTCTTCATCAGTGCTGCTGGAAAAAAGCTAACATGCTGAAAGTGTTTTCTTTATTTTAAGGTTAAAATGGATGGATTTATACAACACTGTTATGAACCGTTACCCAGAGTGACATTTGTTTAAATTTTAATATAAAAATTCAAATAATCTGAAGAAATAGATTTTATAAAAAGACAGTTTTTTCTTCTGCATTTCAAAGCCGGCACAGAAAGCAATGTTAGTCAAAATATATAGATCATCACTAATAAAAGTGATCATACAAACATATAACTAAACGGTACATAAGGTTAAATCATTTTATTTTTTACCTACTCCTTTTCAGGAATACAGCAACATTATGGCCTGGCTACTGCCTAATTTTGCTTTGACAAGCAGATGTTTATGGATATCAGGCTCCTTCACTACTTCACTAATATTACTCTATACTTTTTAATTTTCTATTGATGAATTAATCCATTCTTCCATGATCTTAACCAATTATTTTAATGAAGGGTCTGTGCATTGCTCTGGGTGGGGTACACCCTGGACAGGTCGCTAGTGCATCACAGGACCAACACAGAGAGACAAACAACCATACACACACATTTACGCTTAGGGACAGTTTGGAATGAGTGAATAACATAAATGCATGTCTTTGAAAAGGACACTGTCCAAGCCGAGACTCAAACTAGCAACCATCTCACTGCTAAGCACTTTCATTAAAGAATTTACATACTAATTATTAACCTTACAGACTGGATACAATGACAGAATTAGCATGAGAGAAAAGTAGAAGAAAGAAGTAAAAGACATAATGTGGAATAATCTAAGCTTTAATTCAGGTATTAAAGTAACTCCTTTATTTTACTTTTAGTACAAAAATCTATTTGTGGTGTAAAGTCTTGAACCATCACATTAAAAAAATAAAAAATAAAAATTTCTTCTTTATTATCATTGATAGTTCGTGGGCAAGTATTTTTAAAGATTTCTTTTGAATATTTTAATTATTTTCACTCGTATTTTGACCAAACTTTTCCCTTACCTACATGAAAGATACCAACCACAACAGAAATTTCAGTGCTTTATATTCTCTTAAAAAATATCTGAGCAAATAATCACATTTAAAAACTAAGTTTAGGCTCTTTGTTTTTAGCAGCCAAAGATAAAGCATGTGTTTGTAATTCTTTAGCCGATTCCATCGCAAATGCCAAAAATAACAGAGTTTGACAGACATGAAATATTATTTTTGCAGCAACAAGGTGATTCCCAGAAAGCCGCTGGCTGAAAACATATCTCAGTGTGGTGTGCAGTGTGTCCTTAAAAGCCTTTGCCATATACTGTATCTGAACATGAGGCCTGATACTGTACAGGATCTGATACATCCAACATCCAAAGAAGAGCCTTTTTGTAAAAGTCTGGAAAAAGCATTCCTGAAGATTGCTTAAATCAAATTACTGTAATTTCATCGTCTGGATTTTATCAATTTATGGTTTGTTTCATAGATCAATGTCTTATTTTCAGGATTTGATTTGCAGATGTTTTTGTTTAAGTTTATCTCACTCAGATTGTAGTTATTATCTCTGTTATTGTTTGTAAAATTCTTTTTCTGATTGATTTTCTTTGCTATTTCAAGTTAATATTACATTAATTGTTTCTGCAAAATCTTCACAACGGTCTCTACATGTCTGTTCACACCAGCTTTGTTTGCTATTACTTTTTAATCAACCAGCTTTTAGCTTTCTTTTCTCCTTGACTCCATGTCTGGATCCTTTGTTACAGACCATGACATGTTATAAGTTTGACAAAGGTTGAGGAAGAGATGTGTGGACCCAAAAGCCAGGCAGGAGAGAGAGTTAATGCAGAATGGGTCGGTTTAACTCCATGAAACAGAAATAACAAACAGCGACCAAAAACTGGAATAACTAAACTAATGAATTGTAAAGATGAACCTGTATAAAACATGAATCGAAACAAGACACAGGTGTGGTGAATAAGTAAACCAAAACCAGAACTAATTAACTAGAAATAAGGAAACTAACAAATGTGACGAAAACAGGAAACAATACAAAAATAAAACAGAAAAACAAACAAACCTAACTCAAACTGTGACAATAAGAAAGCTTGTCTATGAAATTTTGAGTTGTATTAACAAAACAGGCAATCATACCGAATAAATATGTCCAAACAGCTTCTGTTTATATTTGTATATATTTCAATATGTTGAGGTGTATATCCTGTTTTTCTGGCAAAACCCAATATATGCAGATGACTCAAAACTATTGCACAAGAACAATGTTTTCATGAAAGTTTGAGAGCCCCTTAAGGGTTTGGTGATGTTACAAACACACGGAAATTTGCATATGGTGCATTTTCAAAGACATGCTACAAATATATCATTTAGCAAATAAATTAAAGAACTCAACTCGTTCAGTTTATTATAAAGAAAAGATAAACACACTTTATCTATAAGCCTATGAGGTAACATTAAATTAACAAGTATAAGATAATAAGAAAGAAGAGAGTGGAGATCGTGATTAGGGCGTCTTTACCTACTGGGATTTTCTGACAAAGACAAACGCAATAAAATTGTTCGGGCTAACAATATTTTCATGTTTAAAGACCTCAAAGTTTAGAAAAAAATAGTAAAATTACTTACATTAAATTAGTAGTGATGCAACATTATGATGCAATATTCACTGCATCGCAAGCAGAGGATTCCTCAATCTAATAAAAATGACTCACAGGTCCCTTCCCTGGCTCTGAAGCAAGTACACCTCATTTTGTTTAGTGCTGGTTGTTAGACTTTTTTCTCCCTGTGAGTCCTTTTCTAGTATCAGTGGTGGAAACACACAGAGAGGCGTTGAAGAGAGAAATCCAAGATGTACAGAATTAACCAATGACATCAGGGGGAATCCCTCATAACAATTATTTTATTCAGACCTGGAGACGATGCTCTGTAATCCAAAATGATTTATGAAACTACAACCTCTAAATCATTAGTAGCAAATATAAGGATGCTATCAAGACCCATGCAGAAAAGCACATTATTAACCATGGATGCACCAGATGAGAGAAAGAAAACAAAACAGAGGTGAAAGTAAAAAAAAATCTTGTTTGCTATTAAATTGTGTTCAGTTCAATGATTATCCCTAATAATAATGTCTTAAGACATGCAAAAAGTGAACAATGGCAGATATTTCAGAAATGGCAATTTAAACTTTACATGTGTAAATGCATATGAAATAAAGTAAATCACATCTGGATGATTAAGCAGGGATTATATTAGATTAGAAAAGATGTCAGACATCGGAATAAATATGTGAAAATAGCTAAGTATTTCCGGAGTTTTAAAGCTTTATATATTCAGATAATTATAAATTAGCACTTTTTCAATTTCCATCACACAATAAGGCTAAATTAGCTGCTAAAAAATCCACACCCTTGCAGGAATTTCCATTATGTTTTTCTGTGGACCCCCTCCCAGGCCGTTTTATTAATGTATCGCTCAAACAACAGCATGCTCCATGACTAGATTTACTACTTGAAATATAGACAAAAGCTGCTGCTCCTTTATCAACAGCTGCCAGGAGATTTGTACAGATGAACAATGCTGTCAAGAAGAAAATGATATCATAAGCAAGACCTACTGTGTTATTATTCCTTTAAAGATCTTGTAATTATGACAAAATGTTACGATGGCCATTAATTACTGCTACCTGAACAGACCTGAATATTTACAAGCAGGTGTGGATCGGTGAGCCACTTTTGAGTGCAGATGGCAGGAAATTCCAATGAAATGACAGTGGCTCAGTCCAAACCACAAGACAGAGCCCGTGGATTAAATACAACAGCAACCTATAGGAGCAGTTTCAGGAGGTGTCGGCTCAAACTCTCCTTTGATGGCCCGAGTCTGTTGGTGGGTTCTGAGTTTGTCTTTCCAACTGAATTTTGGGTGGCTTTTGCTCTGAGGAACTCTGTAAAAACAGACTTTATTTTACATCTAGTGCTTTAATTGGGCCAATGTTTGGTGAAGCATCAGTATTTCACTTAGAAGATCAGTCAGGATGACATCACGCAACATTTTCCAGAGCTCCTCAGTATGTCGTCATGGGAGAGTTCATGAGCAAACCCACTAACTTGCCTCAAGAAGGCCCCTCAGTAGGACCAACATCAAAAGGTTGTATTTCGGAAACATCCAATTATAAGATTAAATTATAATTAGTGAGTAAAGTTTGGTTGTTTTAAAGCATTTCCAAGATTAAAGTCAGTAAGTGACTTCAACACATTACTTGTTCTATACTGTGGCTTTGTATATATATATATATATATATATATATATACACATAGTATAGAATTATATTACAGGTCACTAGAGCTAACCAATCAGAGCAGTGGGCTTTTAAAAACACTGGTTTAAATACTATAGACAATATTTAAAACATAATGTATCCAAAAGCTGCTTGAAGCATAGTTTTTTCCACTGCCACACCTAAATATGCATGTAGTAGCATATGTTAAGGGATACATATACTCCATATATCAAAGAACAAGACGTTTGGATGCAGAGTAGTATTGGTCTTTAAAAGCCTAGGTTATTAAAACCTCTTTGCAGCCTCAGGAAGTTTTTCTTAATAGCTATCCATCCTGCTTTTTCTTCTCTGCATTAACCACACCCACCTGCATGGGCAGCTGTAGCTCAGGTGGAAGAGCAGTTGTCTTTCAGCCGAAAGGTTAGGATTTCAATTCCAGGCTTCCCTGACTACATGCTGAAGTGTCCTTGGGCAAGACACTGAACCCCAACCAGCCCCCCGATGTGCCTATCGGGGTGTGAATGTGTGTGTGAATGGGTGGATGTGGCTACATAGTGTAAAGCGCTTTGAGTGGTCGCTAAGACTGAAAAAGCGCTATGTAAGTATGAGTCCATTACCATTACCTCAACCTTCTGATCAGTCACACAACAGCTGTCAACTACCACTATGACTGAGTCTTAATACCGTAGTGCACTGGAATGTAGTGTGTAGTGCGCACTGCTTTTTTTTTTTTTTTTTTTACAGTGCTCATTATTGCGGGTAAGTGCTGTCTCAAATGTAATACTGGTAGTGACGGCAAGTCACTGGTTGTGGTTGTGTCTCAATCAGCACACCAACGCTATGTCACGCACTGTATTTAAGTGTATTTACTGTACATGGACATTTACACACTACATAGTGCGTGAAGTAATGTTAGTGCGCTGATTGAAACCCAGTCAATGTTCTTGAAAGAACACTAAAATTTCTGGAGCCACATTTTAAACACATGCAAGGGAAAAAAAGAAGTATAAAATACTGTTATTTAAACAGCATTAAATAATTCTGCCATACTAACTCTGAACATCATGCCTGGGCCTCAGAAAAATAATCCAGTTTCTTCCTGTAGTTCCTGCTGGACCGCGCCACCGCCACCAAAATGCTCCCGTTTTCTGTATAAAAAATTTGAAATGCAAATGTATTTTCCTCTGGAAGCAGATGAAACAAGGAACTCCATATATCTCTGTTTTGCAGATCTGCAAGGCTGCATCATTAATCCTGACAGATTTCCCTTAATTCAACTAGGATATTTGTTATGCTTGTATGATGGTCTAGGTGGTTCCCAGTAATAATATTTAAGCTTTACTGGAACGACTTTCTCTACGCTGAGTCTGTTCTTCTCTTTAGTGAACATGTCCCAACACAAACTAATGCAAAACGGGTATCATGTTACACAGAGAAATGACTAAATATGCTGTAAGAATGGCAAAATAACCTAAAAATGATCATGTTGGAAGTCACTTTGTTCTCACTTTGACATTTATTCCCTTTCCTTACACAACCTTATTAATCCCATTTATTACTATTCTTTCTTGTGCTACTATATTACAAACCCAACACTTTATATTTAATGGTAAATAAATTTATTAACTGGGCTGTGTTTATCTTTACTAATAAGTTCAGTCTACTGTGTTATTTTCCAGTAATATTCTGTTACAGAACAACACAAGAGAAGGTGGTTAAACTGTTTTAGATGATATTCCTAGTATTATTTACATGAACAACTAAACAAATAACACTGTATTGTGGAGAAACATCTCTGTGTTTCTCATTTTAAAGCCTGATACAACCTTATGGTGTTTTAAAGCCGTGTGACCATTTTTATTATCACCAATATTACCAATAAATATAAGCTAAAATGCACTCTCTTAGTTTCAGATCTGAAGAAGTAAACGTTTTTGTGAATATTGTCAATAAATTGTCTGAAATTATTTTTTCCTTTTATAAATGACAGATCTTGTGGCTCTTAAACACCAAACCAAAGTAAAGAAACAGCAGCAACAATAGGAATCCCTGTGAGGTCTCTACGCTTTGCCGGCATCTGGGCAAAGAAATAGCTTAAACACACCATAAACACCCAATGTTCTCAGCTAGGATGTAAAATCAATGCCTGTGCAGGAAGACATAGCCCTGATGCAGATTTCTGTTTATATAACCTGGAAAGAGAGCATAAATAAAAATATAAACAAATCAGTGTTTGCTTATTGTAATACCATTTGTATTTGTTCATCATGGAAGTTTGTTTGAGGACACACAGAAAACTATGTTGGAAAAGTGGCGTTGGGAATTGTTTGGTTGTGAAAGAGGGTAAGACAAAGCACATAACATAAAGCAAAACCAGATCAAGAAGGGGAAATTGTGGATTCTTATTTCTCTAACTTAGACTTAAACACAATGAATTAGCTGGAAAAGAGCATCAATCTCAACAGCTAACAATCAGCTTGTATATGGGTCATTCACAGATTGATTTAGCTTTAAGCTTTAGGTATAACTCTAACTCTAATAAATATTTCCTATAAGATTTTTTAACAATCAAATACTCAGAATCCAGCTTTTCTTTGCAGTAACAATTAAAGATAAAAAGTATAACACTACACTCAAGCAGAAACCACAATAAAAAACTTAAACTCTCAGATTGTAATAGAAAAAGAGCGACTTCAATTAACAATGGTTCCTCCACTATAGCTTTGCATAGTCACTAAATGTTCATATTTAATGCTGTATTTAGTAGAACCGTTTAAACAAGGTAAAAATATGTACTGCATCAAATTTATTTTAGAAAAAAATTAATTAATCAAAAGGTAAATGATGAATCTTTCTGAAAACAATTACTTTACCTGATTATGAGCTTTCATTACAGTCCTGCACCCTATAACCAAACAAGGGAGGTAGGCATATAGTGAAACATAAATTAAATGTATAAAAGTCTGTATCACTTGTGTATGTGATGCATAATGTAACTAAACCATAAGATAAGATGCCAGACCAAGCCAGGGACGCGCCCTGAGCTCAGGTTGGTAGTGTGTTTGAATGAGTAGCTGACACCAGGTCCAGGTGTGGCTCACACCACTAATCAGCCCGTACCTGCAAACACCCGAACAGAAAAATGCTGGTGGGGCTGTCACATCATGTCCAGAACAAAAGCAAAGTTTGTCTTGAAACGCCTAAAATGTATCTAATCAAGATAACTTTAGGGTTAACCCTGGATTTTCTATACATGTTGTGTATCACTTTGGTATTTTAAAAGGATCCCGCTCCGGTGGAGCCTTATCAATGGCCTCTTTCAAGTAATGTTTATATTGTTCTTTTGACTTGATACCAACTCTGTTACTGCAAAAGGGTTGCATCTGAAATAATGTAGTTAATAAAATGTCACGGCAAGGTTGGCATATTATTTTTTATAACACAAACGCTAAAACGCAGAGGGTTTCATACTAACCCTGAAATCACATACAAAGCAGAATCTGAATGAATTCTGCCAGAAGGTCTGGGATGTAACGACATAATCAGAGTACTGGCCATTCATATCATCTGATAAATTATTATAATCTGCCACATTTACACATTAATAGAGTCAGTTATGTTCTGCCAGCTTTTTTTCCCTAGTTGTTGCTATGCCAACAGTTGCCTTTAGCCTGAATGATGTGTTTAAATTCTGCATATTTCTGCATGTCCGCTCCCCCCCAGGGTGAAGTAGCTTCACAAACACTTTTTAACCCTGGGTTGAAATACTGAGTTGATACCCAGCTTTGTAATGCAACTTCTCTAGATCCTAAAAGCCTGCAGCACGTTAACCCAGGTAAGGGAGAGATATCCTCGATATGTTAATGTCGCTTCATAGCACATTCCTCTGGTCTCCACCAGGTGAGGTCTATTTTTTCTTGTTTGTTTTGTTCTACCAGGTGTGATTAAAGACAGTCTCGACACATCAGGCTGGGAAAACATTTTGGGGCTGGTAGAAGTATTGTGTGATTGGTCGGACGGTTGAGGTGGGCGTGACTAACACAGAAAAGCATAAAGCGGACAGTTGCTGCATTTTACTGAGGAGAGTTTTTCTAAACAGATGATTGAGATGGTGGGAAAGTAAGAAAATGTTTGCATCATGTTTGCATTTAAAGACACTGACACAGTCACGTGCACATTTCAACATGCCACAGATTAACTATATTATCAATAACCAGTTCAATTGTTCATTGCACATAAAAGTACAGGCATTCCATCCACTGTGATAATAGAGAGTGAAAGCAAGCATCAAGCAACAAGCTTTTGCGTTAGGTGTCAGCACACTTCATAAGATCTGACAGAAACCAGTCAGATGCTAAAAAAAGAACTGAAGCACGCTTGATGCATGAAAACCAACCAACATCTCCACCCCATAACTCTGAACACTGACTGCACAAGTAACTTAATATTATGTAAAAACAAGAAAAACAGTTTCTCAACAATCTGCACAAACCTTACTGTGACCTTAAGTTTATAGAGGTATTTTTTTAAACATGGCTGTAATATTTCTACTTTTTGTCCTCTTGTTGACCATTTACCATACTATACAACAAGCCAAATTCACACAGAACAGATTTTCATCTATGTTGTGCTATTTTACCTGTCACACACACACACACACACACACACACATTTGATATGTTGTCCACTGACACCTTAAATGAGTCACCATCCTACCTTCCCAAATCAGAGGTCCAATGTAAACATGCGACCTTACCAAAACACTGAATCGTTGTGAGAAAGAATTGCAACACTGCTGTGGGATAAAAGATTTACTATCACACCTTTTTGTTTGTTGCTTTGCAATGTGTTGCAGAGTACATTTCTGCATACTGAAAATCAATAAAGTTGGAATAGCAATTAAATATCTTGTGTTCAAACTGTGCAGTGAAACTAAAGTTACAGTTTTCATGTGATTTTCTGACTTGATGTTGCACTTTCCCACAAAAGTAACTGATTACAACCTCTCCAACTTTCTTAGAAATAAACTTAGGCATGTACAGATTTTATTGTTTAATTATTATTTATTTGCCATTAAGCTAATATTCTCTGTACATCTCTTTAGTGCAATTTTTCTCTTAAGGGTTTAAAGATTTATTACAAGAAAATGTTGAAGTTTTGGCTAAAACACACGAGAATATCTTAACTTAACATTATTTTGTATTTTCAGATGTAAAAAGATCATGTTTATTTGCATGTTAAGTTTTTCCAACACTTCATGAATGCTTATTTGTGGAATTAAACCTGATATTTGTGGGGCACTATTAAATGTTGCAACAGCCATGCTGCCATCGTAACTAAAAATCATGTCAAACAGGAAAAATGAGCACTTTAATTCAGAAAAATGAACTCTTAATGAATAATAAGTAACAAACAGCTTGGTGATAACAATCTGCAGTTCTCTGTCATGCATTTGGCTGAAAGTTTTGAATAAAAATCAATGCCAGTTTGATTTAAAGACCTGCATATGTACACATATTCTGCCTTTCTATAGTTCTAAGACAAAAACTTTGCCAGTAAATAAGGATTTAAAGTATAAAACACAAGATGATTTACATCCTGAGAGAACTCTGAGCTAAAAAAGCTAACACGATTTCCATGCATCAGGTGAAATTCTTCAAGCCTACTTAAATCTCTGGACTGTGCTGAAAAGAAAGCTTCTTGGAGTTTGAATTAATTTAGAGTGGGAATAATTTATAAGCACGTTGGACTTCCCTTAAAACCCACCAGAAACAATATTGAAACAGTTACCTCTGATACTTGAATAGAGTTGTATCACCCAGCTGTGTCACCCTTGGGTGTTGCAACAGAGAAGCCCTGGCCAGGAATAACATTTCTGAACCAAACCCAAATGAGCTCTGCTTATGGGCAGTCACTGTTAATGTCTGTGAAAGGTATGTAGGAATCCTGCAGCGGAGAAAAACATCTGACGAACCAGTTCATCGGCATGTGGTGGATACAAAGCGCTGTCATAAAAAGTAACAGTAGATATCACAAATTCAACCTGAAAGCTGTTTTGTTAAAGTCATACAGTTTGGACACACTTTCACATTAGTTTTAATGGGAAACTGTGTTCAAAGTATTGGGAAAGTGTGTCCTATATGTATGGGACAGCTCATTTATTTCTTGCGCAACACTGATGAATCCCATATGATCGAGTTGTTTCACTGCAACTTTGGACCCTTAATTGAATATATTAGGTCATCTTCTCCTGCGTAATGTCAACACAAGCAGTGAAAGAAGCTTCGTAACTGTGGCTTTTAATGAACTCTACGAGTCACTATGGGAATTGCAGTAATGAGTCGTTTCCATCCAAATGTTGCTCAAGCCTTTTTCAAATGTATAAAATATCAGAAGAAAAGCTGAATAAAGTGTTTCCATTAGCTTTCTTATTAATTTGAAGTGAGTGTGAGATTATTTAATTTCTTTTTTACTTTGAATCTTTACCTTGTGTTCTTCATCTGTGGATTTTCCCACTTTCTATCTTTTGTGCCCTTCATGGTTCTGGTTGATGACCTGTGACAATCTCCGCTCCTACTTGATGAAACAAAGTGGAGAAGTGGCCCGCTAAGTGGCACGTGCATCTCAGCACTTTAGCTGCATGCCATTTACAGGAGCCAAGCATTCAGCATGAAGCAGGCCGGCCCAAACTGAGCCAGAACTAAGCAAGACTTCTGAAAGTTGGGGGATTTTCAGACTTTAGTGCCCCCTAATTCCACATCTATTTAGCATCTTGTCTCTTTTCTGACTTCTCTCCAGAAAGTAAAGGTTAATTTGACTTTTTCTCTTTTGCTCTGGATCATTCTCTTTTTTTTCCCTCTCTTTCTCCAGGAACATGTTCTGGCATTTTTTTTGCTAAATCAGCCATGCTGCACATTCAAAATAGCCAGTGATGAAACCAACTATGATGTATGATATTGTACCAAAAGTCAGAAAGATATAATGTAACATATAAGATATTATATAATAAAATATAACCTGCAATGGAATAAAATAGTGTGAGCAAACATGTCATGAACAATTTAATCTATTAGAATATTTATTCTGTTTTTTGAGTTACGCAAGCAAATTAATCATACATGTTTCTGTTTTAAATGTATCTGAAGGGATATTTATCATGTTTTAAAGTTGCATAGTTTTAGAAACAAGTAATTTAGTTAGATGATAGATAGATAGATAGATAGATAGATAGATAGATAGATAGATAGATAGATAGATAGATAGATAGATAGATA
>JBAMIG010000008.1:19612187-19626114 GCA_037177335.1 Kiunga ballochi
ATAGATAGATAGATAGATAGATAGATAGATAGATAGATAGATAGATAGATAGATAGATAGATAGATAGATAGAAAACTAGACAACAGTAAGGAATCATTCTGTGCAAAGAACTTCCACTTGCACTGTAATTTCAGTAAACTGCATTTATCTCAACAGGGAAAATGTTTAAAATGAAGGAAATCTGGGAATTATGATATGATAGTGACCAAAAACACACATCTGAATAATCAGGTTTTTTCTGTATAACAACACTAAAACACATTTTTTGCCTCTATTTATTTATTTATTTATTTATTCATTTAAGACTAGATAACAGAGAAAAACAGGCTAAGGGCTGTGATTTTTTTACTACTTGATAAAGCTTCCTGATGCAGAGTTTCTCTATTCAACAACTCATTTTTTAATGCTTTTATTTCTTTACCAAAAAACAATTCATTGCTCATCTAAGACTAATCTGATATGCATATTTATGTCAATCTTTGTTATAGTGCTGATTAATCTTTTTACAATCGCCTGTCTGATTAAAAAGTCGGGAAAGTCGGCTCCGTTTGGAGTTTCCTTTCTGTGAATCTGCAAACTAACTCTGATTCAGATCAAACAAGCAGACACAGTGAGCCTGCAAACACAGGTCTCAGTTCGTTTCAAGTAGACCAAATACAAGAAGTGGACTACAAAACCAAGTGCATTGTGGGTTTGGTGCACGGCACCGCAGATAAACACAACTAAAAAATACACGCTCATGGGATAGAAGAACTCTGGGTGGGAAAAATAAGCCACGGAGAAGATGTAGCAGCATTTAGTCAGAATTCAGAACCAGACCACTGCGTTCTGATGCAGATCCATACTTTCTTGCCTCTGGTGGAGGGTGTTTTTTTTAAAGGTATGTTTGAGAAGTGCAGCATCAACACAATCTCAGTCTGGAATAAAATGCCCCCCCACCCACACACAACTGAACTAGCCGGACCAAGTAGCCTATCCTGATATGAAAGAACCCACAGGGTGAATGAAAATAACATTTCGGCTTTTCTCAAGGGGCCCAACAGTACATTTTTGCCCTTGGATCTGTCCAGTTAATCAGACCATGTTGTAACATAATGACAACAACCCTGTTGTTTACATTTAGAGAAGTCTGATTTGGGAAATAATCCACTCAAAGAGAAATGCTTTTGTTTTTCTTTCTCCCTTGTGTAAAACTGAAACGAACATACAGAACATCAGCCAATCCAAACAAAAATTTCAGGTCAACACAAATCTTGGCTCGCTGTTGTTTCATGCTTGTAGCACCATGCTTCATTGGAGCACTTGATCAAATAATCCAAGCATCTGGTGAAATAATCAGAAACTCGCTGATATTGATCAACAACCCGACTGACCTCCCAACAGCATATTAAAGCCATTTAGTCATTTTAGAAACAGTGCAAATCTTGTTTATTACCCTTTTAACAGCCACATAGATTAGATTAAATAAAGCAGATAATGCAATCTGCAGTGATTTAACCCTGGCTGCACACACCTCTGTTCCATAGTATTGCAAGCATAAACCATAATTCCCCAGTATATACTCTGTGCCAGTAATATCATGAAACTAATGATTAAAACAAGCCTTCTCATCTCTCAGTAAGCCAGATTTCCACCCCCTGCGCTGCATTTCTCATTCCAACTACATTACATAAATCAGTGGACTGCAGAGGAGTGGAAAGGAAGAGTAATATGTAAGTGATATGAGGAAAAAGTATCACAAGGAACCATTTGGGCATGAGCTCACCAGTGTATGGCAACCAGTGTATTGATCCCCAAAATCTTTGATACACAACCAAAACAAGTTGTGAAATTCAAGAGATGGATACAGTTAGACCTGAGAGTGATATTAGCTATGAAAACCACAGTGCGGAATTGTGTTCTGGTACCAAGGGAAGAGTTTCCTCATTAATCATAAAGTATTGACAGGTTACTGCTAATTCATCCACCAAGTGTTGCTTCATGTCTCAGCTGGAGTTCTTTTAGAGAAAATCCCTTTTTATCACTATGTTCATTGTCAGTAAACACTTTTATCATCACTATATAACATTTAAATGAATCGTCCGACACCCCCTTACACCTAAATGACGTCATAACACGTGAAAGTACATATTAACTGTATATAAGTACTTTACAACAGCAGTAAATTGGCACTGGAAGCGCTGTTCTTACCGTACTGTGTCCAGCCATCCAGCATGTTTAGTTGGTCCTGTCCTCGCGCAGGCTGCACGCGGTCTGTACTTCACACTGTCATTGCAGCGCGCTCAGCTCACGGGCTCCATCTGCTTTGTTGTGCGCGAGCGCGCGCACGACTTCCCTCCTACACCCCTTACCCCTATTCCTTTCTGGCTAGTCTACACCTTCGGCATGGGCTTGGATGCGTTTGTGGAACTAAACACTGACACCTGTGTTGTTTACCTTGAAAGAATGTGTTGCGCGAGGGGGTCTGCACGTTCAATGCTGTAAATGATGGGGATAATACACTGGGAAGGGATGGGGTCAACTCTTTGGAAACAGGAGTTGAGAATAATAGGATTAAAAACGCCAACAAGATAGGATGATACTGGTTAAAAAGACAGCTGTTATTCATTTAATAACTTTTTATGATGTCTGATAGATTGCAAACAATAATAATAAATAATAAAAAGGCTGAGTTAAAGAGCTGATGAAGGAGTTTAATTGGAAAATTAGGGTTATTAGAGGAAATCACTCTATGAGACTCAGTTTATCTGTAAAAATCAGATTATTTAGAATATTATAGAATTTGTATCATATAAAACAGTTTCATGAAACTTTAAATTGTTTAAATATATGTTTGAATGTAGTTTTGTTTCATAAAAAGACTCAGTATGGTGTGAGGCCTCGTCTTTATGACATAAATGTAAAGGCATATGGATCTTATTAGACTCTGATGAGTATCATGACCATGTATTGATTAGGAGCACCTGCTGTGCACAAATGAAAAGCAAGGCATTAAAACGTGAACAGCATGTGTGCACAGAGAAGAAAAGAAAGACACTTAAAACTACATTTCTGCCAAACTAAAACATGATATTTTATGGCTGTTTTCTCTCTGTATGGTTTACCCCTTTTCCTATATAATAATTGACATTTCACATGACTTCTCTTCATTTTATGGTATTTTTGTTTCCAGTGGCTTCCCTATAATTTTAGCTCAGTAGGTTTGAGGTGCTCAGTACTGACCTCATAACGACCATATTTTGGTTTCTGGTCTGCTCACTTTCCAGTGGTATCTCTGTCATCATCACTTCTGTGCAATTTGTTAAAAAAAAAAGTGAAAATTAACGATGCACGTTAATGTCCCGTGACTGCCAGCTCTGACAAGCAGGAGGTGAAGTGCCCTCCTTGCTGCTTCCATTGCTATCAGTCAGATCAGGACTTGGACACAGTGCCTGACAGCCCGTCAAACATCTGGCTCATGCGCTGTTTAAAGACTGTCAGAAACACACAAAGGAGGCAAACAAGAACAGAAACATTTCATCTGTGTACACAACGGTAAAACTGCACGTCAGAGTTACATTTCTGATTCCCGAGATGATGCACGAAGCTGTAAACAAGTCCTCTGGGATGGTGCTCTAAACAAAACCAGATGTGCAAAAACAATTCACAAAAGAACATGTTCTCCATGAAAACGGGGACATAGGGGTTGTTTTTTTTATTGTTAACTAGATACAGAAAACAGCTGGTGTCAGTCTGCTTTGTTTGCAGTTCTGTCTCACCGAAGTGGCAAAAAGAGCATTTTAGCAGCAGGTCTCATGAGATGAAACACGTTTTAATGACATGCAGCTCATTTTATCTCAGTTAAAGAAGAAAAGGACAAACTTATCTCACTTACAATTTGCAGAATATAATGATTTTTTTTTATATGATGATTTCTGATATTCAACACCTTTTGGAAATAAATGGCCTTGTTTTTCATGACAGTTAAGAAATGGTTTTGATGTCATTGCCTGCAGAATGGACCCAGTAACTGGTTGCAAAATAAATATAAAAATGTCACGTTGTGGTTT
Source organism: Kiunga ballochi (assembly GCA_037177335.1). Taxonomy (NCBI): domain Eukaryota; kingdom Metazoa; phylum Chordata; class Actinopteri; order Atheriniformes; family Pseudomugilidae; genus Kiunga; species Kiunga ballochi. The sequence continues at coordinate 19,616,238 of JBAMIG010000008.1, forward strand.
ACTACACGGGATATAAAACACAAAATGAAAACAATACTCAACATAAAGTTTAAAGTGTTATTTGATATAACGTTTTATTTTTATCTCCTACAAACTATGTTTTTTAACATGTTTTCATTCTTAAAAGGTAGCAGTCAAAGAAGCATCAATTACCATCAAATAAAAAACATAATGCTAACAGTAACATTACAATAATGTGCATTAATACTGGTTCTCCTTATTTGACCTGGTTTTTTTTAAAAAACATTGTTCTGTACCTGTACGCTAGATGTCCTCAGTGAGTTTTTCTTCTTCTTTGCATCATTTGGTATCACCCACCTGCCTGCCTGCTGCAGTTTTACCATTATTCTATCCTTCCAGTTATTATCTACATGTGCTTTTTCCAGTAAAGAGTTGTTAATTGCAGCTGCTATAAATCCAGAGGTCTACCCCCACTCCCAACCTCCTCTCTCAAACACACATACATAAACACACAAACACACACACTCACACACATGCAAGATTTCATTATAGTCTGTCAACCCCAATAGTGAGTTTAGTTGGGAAACTGCAAATTTTGGACATTTTTCAATAAAACCGACAACGGGCAGTTTCAAGGTTTTAACACTTTACTCGACTGAAGCCCTTTACTTTCACTCAGCTGTTTATTGACATGTTACTCAACTGAAAGGGTCAAACATTGAAAGGTCAGAATAATTCATTGTTTTATATTGAGTCCAGGTTCATTTCTTATTTATTTCTGTATCAATACTGCCCCCTTGAGGTTATTTGTAGTCATTACTGTCGCTCTCAGAATAAACAACACAAGTAGGTAGTAAAGTAGGTAGTAGTAGGTTAATTCAGGTTAATGTTTATAATCTTTTTTTATTTAATTATTTTTAAAACTGTTAGGTAATAGAAAAATTGACATGTCCAAGGTGCTTATTGCTTATAGGCACCACGTGACCTTCGGAATAAGCAGTGTAAAAATATTTAATGAATGTGGCATATTCTTTAATTAGTTCTATGTAAAAAAATTAAAACATAAATCTGCATCCTGTATGTTTATGAAAGCATATAAAATATTGAGCTGTCCTAATTTATTTATATTTCCGCAAATGATTTATGCATAAGAAATTCACTTAATTCATTAGATAATCAATTATGTTATTTATATGTCATACTTAATCAAGAAAAAAGTTAAAATGCCATTAGCAGAATCATTGGTAGCCTATATGCCAGCATCGTGGGCGAAGTGATCAATAGTCTGTACTTTAATACTGATGTGAATTTATAGGGAAAACTGGTTATTTAGAAAAAGTTTATTGGCATATGACATAATGAGCATTCAGGTTAAGTCTACTATTTAAAAGCAATGTCTTTTTTTCTTAGAATTTGGTCATTGTTTTTTTTTTTTAATTCAATACAGAAAAATACAAGATTTCTTAGAAATGCTTTTCTGTGAAGCCGAAATCCTTGGAAATGTTCTTTTGGAGGGAGACAGAGTTAAGTCCCTTAACCAACTGTAGAGTTTGTTTTGTTTACCAGATCACACCGGATGTAGAGATAATATTTCTCTGATATTTTGGTCCGAGACCCCGCCAAACTTGAGATACGCTGTGACACAAAAACAGCACCTCTGCCCAATTCTTCGCCATCGTCTATTACGTTAGCTCGTTTGGCTACAAGAAAGCTTGATTCACGCTCAAGGGGGCGAATCGCGTGTGCACTAAAAGGACGACCTAAATAAATTGACAGATTTTACTGAAAGCAAGACATTTAGCTGGTAAAGGTCGTGGTGAGTATTTTGTCCCCAGATATTTTTCATTTTTCCTTCCTTTTTCTTTTCTTTTTGGATTTTTTTTCTACGATGCTTTTTCTATTTTGCGAGTGGACAGGACATAATGTGCTGGCTAGCGGGGTGGCTAGCTTAGCTAACGTGGAATTGCTCGTCCCTCAAAGACACAAACGCTACTTGTTGTTTTTAGAGACTCACCTTTGGATGCCTCTTAGCTGCAGTTTTACTTATTTTTGCAAGCTTGTTTAGCTTTATTTTTTATTTTTTTAGTAAATGTTGTGGAGATTTTTCCTTGCCAGGACTCATTTGTTTTTGGCACGCTTTTCAGCCAGACGGCCAGATATCGTTAGCGCTAGCTAACAGCGTCAGAAAGTCTGTTGGTCTGGTAGCCGCAGCATCCTCAGGATCAATAAATGTTTACGGGTTATTGGCTCCATATTTATAAGAATTTTGCAAGTATTGGTTTTTGCAAGCACAAGAACTGATCAGATTGATGTTTTTTTTCATGCTTTTCAATTGGTGGTTGGCTAATGTTAGCCATGCTAGCCGGCTTTGCGCCTCCGCGGCTAACCCAGGCCTGTGGTTCACACTAAAGCCTGGTGGTGGCGCTGTCGATACCAAGGCGAGAGTGTTGAGGATTGTTTAGGTAAAACTTTTTTTTAAATATATAAATCCCGGATTTTGCTTTTCTGGTTCAAACTCGGCGAGCTTGTTTTTCATGGAGTGTTTTTCCCGATTTTTTCCTTATTTTTTCCCTTTTTTCCCCTCTCCCGCATGACGATTTTTCCCTCTGGTTTGATTGCTTTGGACTGCCAGCCAGCGGCCTTTGTGTTATATAACGTCACAATTCACATGATTAAACATTTCATATTAAAGAATATGGCTGATTTATGTCTATCTAATTCAAACCACGTCTCTCTTTTCATCGTTAGGCCGCAGGTACATCCATTAAACCCAGTCATGTCCCAGTTCCAGACCCTGCCTCAGGCTCCTTCAGATAAACTGCTGGGGCTACAATGTGTTTCATAACCTAGAAATAAAAACCCTCTTATATGGTGTCTGCAAATGAAAGCTACCCATTTTTTCAGATAACCACAAAAATCTTTTAAAAACAAACTGGCAAATAACCAGTGCTATCATTTGTATTGGGCCTAACATTAGCTTTTAAAAGACATGGAGCCTTTGTTTAAAAAAACATGTGGGTGAGATGTACATTTGCCTGAATTAGAATCTACGAACATCTCTAAAAACAGAACAGATGTGACTCAAACGGGATCGACCCTTCCGTGATGAAAAGCTCTACAGTAGTCACTGTTCATAATGAACCATTTTTTCACTGGGTGATTTTTCATAAATCGAGGAAGTGAGTCAACACCAGATTTTTAGATAAGCTCAATTATCACAATAAGACTTGTGTTTATATGATGCATTTAATGTTGATCTGTTTGCAAGTTAAAAGTCATTCTTAACCTGTGTCAGGATTCACAGTAGTGAATGAAACGATGCATTTATGAGATAATAGAAGAAGAATTTACTCAAAAAAAAAACAAACACTTATTTAAAAAAAAAATTCTGGCTCTGACAGTCTGGTAACACTCATTTAAACACCTTTATTTTATCATGCAGACAAAAATCTGACTTGACCTGATGGTCAGACATGTTGGGAGAGTCGTGATCGCGTGCAGGAGCAGCATTCATTGATGCTGCATGGCATTGTGTTTTCCTAAAAGGCTTATTTATTCTTTAAGTGTCATGATGTTTATTGCTGATGAAAAGTACAACTTTTATTTACTCCCACGTTTCATAAACACCAATGTGGACACTGCTAACCCACTGCCCCATCCTCATAAATGAAAATATAATAAGCTTTATTTAGGTTTTTTTCCCTGTGTGTCAGGTACTATTTCCCACCCCTTCCCCAGACCCCCTGTTAAGCAACATTAGATATTGCAGTTGAAACATGCATTTGTTACTATTTTAACCCCTTCCCCTCCTCATTTTAGAGCAATGTTGCTATGTTTTCCTCACCACTGACTACACACACTCCAACCAGGTAAGACTTGATGCAAGATAACCCTACACAACTTGACTGAGGTGTGTTTTCTGTCACCTCAGTATAAATCGCCAGGGGCGAAGGTGAAGGTCGAGACACCAGCCCAAACTGAACCCAGCCCACAGTGTCTAAACATCAGACGACATCCCCGCACACAGACGATATGGAGTGAGTGATGAATGTTAAACCCACCAGTTTGGGGCGGTTACTACTGGTAACACTGCTGTTTTCATGATCACATCTAGAGTCCGACGAAGTTCTTCCCTGTGTCACACAAGCTGTTCTTTGCTTACTTATTTCTTCCTCTTTTGGCAAACATTGAAGTCTGTCAGTAAACACACTAAAAAAAAGGTGTTTGCCATTTTTAATGAAAATCTGTGAAGTTAATTAAGTTACAACACCAGAAAACTGAGCTATGTTTTATAATAAGGCCTCAGTATTCTGACGTTTACATGTGTAGCAGAGAAATGAGGCAATATTGAGATCCCACTATTAAATATTAATTAAAAACTTTTTCTGGAAAATAAAAAAGATATTTAATCAAGGTCATAACTTCTAAACCTGATCGAATCAAACTCAAACTTGGGTAAGTCTGGGAGGTCACACGGTGTCAGAATAACCTTTCTGCTGGTGAGACCAAGACAAAACTGCATTTTAAGCAGTGAAACTAAAGTATCGCCTTCTAGATGATCTAGTTGATGCAGTTTCTGTTTTAATAAGCGTTAATATTAAATCTAACTCTGAGTCTTTGCTCTTTCAGAGAAGACTTGATCTGATTATCTGTGTTGCTAATGTGGACGCATTCGTAGCTAATGGCGTGTTATGCATGTTATGTATCCTGTGCTGATTTCTGCACTAAATCAATGCTTTAGTTGGTCTGCTGAAGTTGACCTGCTTTATATTCTTGTATTACACGTATCCATCTGTTCTGCTGCAAGTTTGAGGTTAAACCTTGTTTGCTTTCAGCATTTAAATGAAACAATTTAGTCTATTAAAAAAAATATTTGAAATGAAATTTGAAGCCATTTTGAACCCTAACCCCGACACAGCCAAGAAAGCTCAACCTCTCGGATCACGTGTGCCGTTTTCTACATGTCTGATGCTTGTGTTGGAGTTGATGTCAGCGGAGGGCCCGATGTTTCACATCCTGTGTCTTTACTGACAGACGTTCTTCCTCCACCTCCAGCCTGATGGCCAGCAACGTCACCAACAAAACCGACCCGCGCTCCCTCAACTCCCGGGTCTTCATCGGCAACCTCAACACCCTGCTGGTCACCAAAGCGGACGTCGAGGCCATCTTCTCCAAATATGGGAAGATCGTAGGCTGCTCTGTGCACAAGGGCTACGCCTTTGTTCAGTACTCCAACGAGAGGAACGCCCGAGCCGCCGTCGCCGGGGAGGACGGGAGGATGATTGTGGGACAAGTGCTCGGTGAGGACTGAGTCTTTATGCTCTTTTAGACAAACATTAAACTCAAGATTCAAGATGTCCTTTTTTTTTTTTGAGTGTGCTGCTGTGATTATGTAGAAATCCTGTTGATATTTCTTCTGATTAAACCTGTGATTATTTGTGTGATGCTTTTAAAATTGCTACAATCTCCTTGTAAGCTCTCCAATGTGTCACCTTCAGCTTATGTCTGTCGTTCCTCAGACATCAACCTCGCTGGAGAACCGAAACCACACAGGTCAAAAACCACCAAGCGCTCAGCTGGAGACATGTACAGGTAAAACCTTTCATAATAACAAAATCCTGTGGAGATGCTGGCCCAGCTACATATTTCCTCCCACTGACTCTTCCTCTCCCTGAACAGCAGTTCCTCCTTCGACCTTGACTATGACTTTCAGAGAGATTATTACGACAGGTGAGTGAATCCTCACACACAATTATCCAAAGAGTTAAATAGATGGTTTATATTGACTAAGCATTCATTCACTGTTTGCGTTTGCTTGACATCAGAATGTACTCGTACCCATCCCGTGTCCCTGCCCCGCCTCCTCCCCTGTCCCGGGCCGTGGTCCCGTCCAAGCGCCCGCGGGTCAGTCTCAGTGGAGGAAGCAGTCGGAGAACCAAAAGCAGCTTCTCCTCATCCAAGAGCAGCCAGAGGACTTCTTCATCCAGAACAAGTGGGTGTCTCGATTGCCTCAACATCTCCAGCGTACAGACTGGTTTAAAGGGAGCAAACTGGTGGGGATGAGGTGTATCTTTTTAAAGGTCCCATTGGAAAATGAATGACAACGAGCTGTATGTGTTGTGCTACGAATGTGTTTTCAGGGAGTATTAAGTCTTTCTCACCTCCTTCCCTGGTCTCTGTAGTGAGGGTGGATGAGCTGCAGACCATCAAGCGCGAGTTGAGCCAGATTAAAAGCAAAGTAGACGACCTGCTAGAGAGCCTGGAGCGCATGGAGAAGGACCACAGCAAGAAGTCTGGTAGGACGGCTTCTGACTTAATGGTTTTAAAATAGCAGAAGCATCAGAGGTTTTCCTTCCAGTGAAATGTTTAGCGTGGGACTTTAGATAACGGATGTCTCACTTTGTTTGCCTGAAGCTAAGAGCATAAAACCAGAGCCCGGAGAGGTGACTTCACCTCCACACTCCAGCAGCAAGAAGGACGACGGGCTGAAGAGAGAGAGGGAAAGCCAGGACTTGAATGACTCGGACGAAGAGGAGGAGGAGGAAGACGAGGAGGGGGACCTGCTGGACGATGAAGAGGTGAGAGCAACAAGTGGTGGCGGGATTAGGAAGAAGCTTTAAAACCAATTTAAATGTTTTTTTTTTAACTTTCTAATCCAACTTTTAAACCAGAATAATATTTTATTTCAAACCCACGTGTCCCTCTAATGTATGTGGGGACATCCGTCTCAAATGTCACCGTGTGTCACCCGTCTCATACTTGCATTTTTTATGTTGCCATGGTTATAAGGCATGTATCATAAATGATACGTGCTGTTTGTGAGACCTGTTGCATCACTTTATGGCTGTAACTTCACTTGAAACACTGTTGGTCACCATATGATGCTGGTTTCCTGCTTCCTGGTGAATACCAGGAAGCAGGAAGTTACACGGTATTAATTTAGACCTTTTACACTGTAATAAATAGCAAATATGCCTGAATTCTTTTTGCATACAGGGTCAAAGTTTTCTGATTTAAAAAATGGGATGTTTCTGCCCAGTCCTTCAGCATTAAGGGGTTAAGCCAGTCCATCCACTCGTATGCAGAGTTCAGTCCCATGTTTTTGCACCAGTTCGTCACAATGGGATGTGAATGTGGCTGTCGCGTCGGACACACTCTAAAAAATTAGTTTGGTCGTCTTTGGGTTCTTTTTTTTTTTTATAGTGATCTGCAACATCAACTTCCTGTTTCTCTATTTGCATGTCTTTTATCCTTACACTCATTGCATGTCAGCTTAATTCTGCCCCTGCATTTTCCCATGGCATCGCTCCATCCTCTGCGTCACCTGACCGATTCTTACGAACCCTGAAAATGTACCAATGTAATCGATATTCTGTCAAGCATAAATAGACTGTTTTGTTTCACCTGCTTGTTATGAAGCTGTGTGTTTTGTTGGAAGGTGTATAAATGGTCATGAAAAGGCTCAAGTACCTGCTCAACAGGTGTTTAAAGATGAAAATCTCCCCTTATGGTCCTAGAAAGGGAGGGGGAATATCTTGTATTAATTTCTTTTTATGCTTTTTCTGTAGGTGAAAAGTCAGGAGAGGGAGGAAGAAGACGAAGAGGAGGAAGGAGAACATGTGGAAGGTGACGACGATGATGCAGACAGTGTGAATGGTGATGACGACTCGTAGGCTCAGACTGCAGCGGTGCACACAGCCTTATCGGCTTCCAGGAGGAGCTCGGTCTCCTGTTTTAACACTCACGTTGTAGATAGAAAAGTCAGAAGTACAAACACAAGCATGGTGCGCGCACACTGTCACGTTCCTGAAGAATCTTCCTTTTTTTTCTCTTTTTGTTTAGTTGTTTGGTATCACTGTAACATGAATAGTTAGCTGTAGGTTTGTGTTTTAACTGGTCTTGGGGAGAAGGCAGGAACATGGACTGGAAATGTTCTCAGAGGAGACAGCTCGATGGACATGTCTTAATGCGAGGGCGTAAATTCAGCCACAAAGTTAGCTTTTAGCTTCTGGTTTCTTTTCTGTGAGTTTCTTTGACCTTGTGTGTCTGTATGTTCATGTCTGTTTTTTTTTATATATATATATATATATATATATACTTTTCAGTTTAACTGTAAAGGAATAAATTGCAATAAAATATTAAAATCAAAAGTGGACTTATCCAGTTTGTCTTTGCATAAAAAACGTTTTAAATCAGTGATTTGTGATTATTGGATTTATTTAAATCATTTATATTTTGAAATATTCATCTTACAGCATTATGGACATTTAAATTGTGATTAAGAGTAATAAAATCTGCCAAGTGGAAACATTTAGCATAAAATCTTTTTACATTTATATGCAAAATTAATTTGATTCCTAGATAATAAATCCTAGAAAGCCATGACAAAATATTAGATCAGTAAATTTTACACACAAAGTCCCTTCGGCCAAACCCAGACCCTTAATCACACACCCTTAATTTGAACTGGGACTGCAAAATAAAAAGATAACTAAATGCATCCATCTGTCCTTTTTCCATACCACTTTACCCAATTCAGGGTCACTGGTAGCTGGAACTTGTCCCAGCAATCATGAGGTGAGAGGCAGGGCACAGCCTGTACATGCCACCAGTCCAACACAGGGTAACACAGACAACCAGTTTTTACTACCGAGCTGCCCAATACGATATACATGATGCTACAAAATAAAAGTGTCCCAGAAATATGAGTGAAATCACAGAAGTGAGCACACTGTCAATTCATTAGCCGACTCTGGAGAAATGACACTTTGATACAGGGTACAGTACTAAGCGTTCAGCTTAAATAATAGTCTAAATTCAATATCTACTCAAAATAACTCGACACACAACCATTCATGTCAAAACTGCTAACAACAAAAGTGAGAAAGATTAAATGAGCTCTTAGTGAATGGTCCAATTTGGGCTCAATGAGCCATTTTCCCTTCTCAGTGTCATGTGATTCATTAGTGTTACAAGTTTTCAGGTGTAAATAGGGAGAAAGTGGGTTAAATTTAGTGTTTATGCTGCAAGACTCATTTTGGTCACTGCCAGCTCAAAATGAAACAGAATGGCATAAGATGGCCTTGACTATAAGAAGACAACATCCTGAAACAGTGACCAATATCACACAGCGGTTCCATCCAGAACAGGCCTCACTGAGGTCAACCAAACAAACAGGCCACATGATCAGCATCATTTTCAGAGGTTTTCGTTAAAAAATGAACGTATGAGTGCTGCCAGCGTTGCTACAGAGGTTAAAGGGTTAAAGGTCAGCCTGTTCAGAACATTTGCCTCACGCTGCATCATTGGTCTTCATTGCTGTCATCCCATCTTCTAAAGCTGACAGTGAGCTACATGGATTACTGGAGCCAGGCCTGTGGCCTGATTAGACCCTGATAAACATATTTGGTTCAGATAGTGTCAAGTGTGTTTGGTGGAACCCAGGTGAGGAGTACAAGGACGTGTCAAGCCAATAGTCCAACATGATGGTGGGAGAGTCATGGACCTGAGACCTCTGACACTGGAGAGCTACAGATTACCGAAGGAACCATGAATGCCAAGATTTACTGTGACATATGGAAGCAGACCATGATTCTCTCCCTTCAGAGACTAGCGCAGTATCCCAACATGATAATGTCCACAAACACACCTCTGAGACAACCACTGCCTTCTTGAAGAAGACAAAGGTAAAGATGAATTGGCCAAGCGTGCATCCAGACATGAACCCTATTTAGGATCTATTGGGCATCTTTAAATGGCAGGTGGAGGAGGTGGAGATCTAAAACATCAAACAATGACAGCAAATTTAGACTGTTATTAAAGCTGAACGCTGACTACTGTATATTGTATCAGTGTTGTTTCTCTAGTCGTCCCATCAAAAGATATAATTAAACATTCGCCACCCCCCTCCCCCCCC
>JBAMIG010000008.1:19639097-19649114 GCA_037177335.1 Kiunga ballochi
CATATATATATATACATATATATATACACATATATATACACACACATATATATATACATACATATATATATATATACACATATATATATATACACATATATATATATACACACATATATAATATATATATATATATATATATATATGTGTGTGTCTGTAAGCAGCTAGATCGGTGCATAGTTGTGTCAAAGACTAAAAGATGCTTACTTCATCACTTTTTAATGCAGCAACTGAGCGTCCAAGTCCCCCTGACCAGAGCTGGAGCTGAAAACAGAAATGCGGTTTATAAGAAAGCAATTCACTGTAAAACCACTGGCATTTCCTAAAAGGGGGTCCTGTGCTAAATTCAAGTTGTTGGTCACATCTTTTTAATGAACCAGCCAATAAAAGGCATTTAATATTTACAGCTCAGATGAAGACTGTTGTGTTGGAGGAAAGTTAAAACACAGTGGTGTGTGAAGGTTTATAAATGCGTAAAGCACAGAGAGAAGTGCAACAGAGGTCACGTTACAATTAACCGTTTTGCCTAAATGACCTACAACAGAGTAAACTCTCACCGTGTGATCTGCGCCGCCGCTCAGAAGCACGTCTCCTTCCTCCAGGAAGCGCAAGACTTCAGTGGCTCCACTGTGAGCCTGGAAACATCCCACACAGGTGGAGCTCGGTACAGACCACACTCTCACCTCTCCGGATACAGAGCCAGAGCAGAGCATGGAGGACGACAGGGAAAAGGAAAGGCTGCGAACTGAGCGCTGGTGCCCGCAGAGAGACTGAAGAAACAAGGAGAAACGTTTCATTTTACAAACCCCATCCTGAATTGTACTCTCTCATTTGTTTTGCTTATACATATGAAAAATTTGAGATTTATTTGGAAGACTTTAGGATAGAAAAAGAAAAGGAAGCTTTCTGAAACAATTAAAAACAGGAATTTATCTATAAAACAATGCATCACATGGTTTCTGTTTATGTCAGATTTATTTCCTGGCAACTTTTCCTTTATAAATGATATTTCACAGGGAAATCCTCACAAAACACTTTATGAATCTGGATGTATGGACAAATAACCGGTTAAAATGTGACTGTTAAACATCAATCTAGGTTATTCAGATCTCATTTTATTATACTAAAGCAACTTACAGTTATGGTTTCATTCTGGAGCCAGTTCCACACAATGACATTTCCATTCCAGCATCCAGCGGCCAGCAGATGACCTTCAGGGTTGAAGGTCACACAGTTTAATGGGCTGCTGGTGGGCAAAGAAGCCACTTCATGACCTTTAGCAGCGGACCACACCTGAGGAGCAGATGCACAGTTTAACTTTAATGTTAGTGGAGTTGTCCTTCTGTGGTTTTCATTCTGGGTTTTGATTAATGGTTTTTCTGGGGTCCAAATGGTACACACATCCCACTAAAAGAAGTAATCTGGGTGCAGGTTATATAAAAATTTACATTGTGTAGAATACTGATACTCATTTATTTCATGTTTGTGTACAACATTTCAGCTGCACATAGTGTAAATCCAGACAAGAGAAATAGCTTTTTAATAGAAGTACTGATGTGAACCTAAAGAGCAAATTGTCCAAGAAAGGGGTGTTAAACTCCAGTCCTCTAGAGCCAATACTGAACAGGTTTTTGTTGTCTCCCTGCTCCAACACACCTGATCCAAACAAATGAATACATTGACAATAACCTGCTGCCTCCATCAGGTGTGCTAGTGCAGGTAAACATGCCAGATACCAGCCCTCAAGGACTGGAGTTTGACACCCCACATATAAAGAATATGTCTAATTTTAAGAAAGAAAGTTAATACATAATAAACATAATTATTGTTAAAACCAGAAAATAGAAACGGAAAACCTCAGCTCAACTAACCTTTAGCATGAAGTCAAGGGACACTGTTGCAAGGTACTTCCTGTCTGGTGTGATGTCACTTGCTGTTATCATGTTAGTGTGGCCATTGATAAGAGCAGTCCTGCACATAAAAATGCAAATATCAGTTCAACATTATTACTTGCTGAGTCAGCTTAGGAGAACATTAGGCTTTTCTCACCTGCATCCGTTCTCGATGTCCCAAAGCTCTATCCGTCCATCAAAAGATGTGGATGCAAGACATGCATCTTTCAGAAAAACACACGTGGAGATGCCATCACAGCTGCTCACCAGCGACTTCATTTCCTGTTCACAGAGAAGAAAGAGGCTTTTATACGGTCATGGAGTTGGCGATTCTCAACCAAGCGATAACCATCGTTTAGAAAAAGTTAAGCCTAACTGCAGTTCCCATCTTATCCACTAGGGGCTAAAACTCCCCATACTGTAGATTCCAGACATGTTTGCAGCCTGGTTCAAAAACATTTTAGGTTTATTAAGGGTGAACTTTTTATAATTCATCCCATTTTATCTGAGTTAGCTCAATTAGCTCTTTGCTGCTGGCAGCTCAGGGTTTAATAGACATCAATCATCCACCCTCACTCCAGCTCTTTGCCCATTTTTGTATTTTTCAGGCGCGACAACACGCGTGACGCTGCCAAGATGGCGACTGTAGGAACGCCCAACAAACTTCACTTCTTCAGAAACCTACTTGGAGGCTCTGCTCATCTATTCTATACAGTTTATGTTCTCAATATGTGAGAAATGTGTGTAAACACTGAACATAAGCTTTTCAATAAACAGTTTGTCTGGCAAAATAAGGCCTAAAAACAGGTGGTAAGAAGGGAAGAAGAAAGATTTCTCTGTTAAAATACCTGTCCAGTCTGAGAGTGGAGAATGTGCAACATTCCCTGTCCAGTTCCAACAACAATTTGCTGACCATCTAAGCTCATAGCCACACAGGTCGGCTCAGAGGAGAAGGTTGACACCAGCTCACTGAGGGGAACGCAGACAAGGCCGTTACATTAAGTCAACAAAGCACGGAACAAATTTCACCAAACAACGCTATGTTTCTAAATGGCCAGCACCTTTACCACTGTGTGACTGTGACATGTTGTGTAAAGCGCTTTAAGTGGTCGGTATGATTGGAAAAGCATTATATAGGTAGAGTCCATTTACAGTAATTGTTGGTGGAATAGATTGTTTCATTGCAATTCAGGTTGCTTGATTTGCTGATGAAATCAATGTTTTAAGTTCAGCAAATTATTAAAATATAGTTTGATAAAAACAGGTGATGATTAAATTTGAATAAAATTAAAGTAATAATTTACATTAAGAAGAAAAAGAAAAGGAAGCCTATTTGACTATAGTGAGAGAGTGTTTAAGATTAGGCTTTTGGGTGTAGAAACATAGGCATTTACAAAACTAACAACTAAAATAAGAAGAATTTAAAAAATAGAATAAATACGAATGTGCAGATGCAAACTGAAACTCATTTGAAGGTACCTGATTTCTTGGTATTCTCTATTGTTGTTATTTAGATACTCAACCACCCGGACTCCTTTTCCCAACAGGCCTTGTGCCCAGCTGTGAGCAGAGGTCTCTGAGGCTTCGTTGAGGGCCTGCTGAATGAAAAGAGCTGGCCAGGTGGAAAGCGTGGAGGCGTGACATTTCAGGAAACTACGACAGTCTTCCAGATTGCTCTGCAGGGAAACTGAAAGGACACATTTTAAATGGGGAATAAGCTACATATGCCAAGAATATGTGCAATTACTGTTTTGGTTACTTACATGGTGCAGACACACACTCTTTGTCTGTAGGGGAATGAAGAATTTAACAGGATAGCATTGTTAGCATTTTTGTTTTATTGCTTCTTAGAGCAAAAAGTATTTTCCAGTACAAGAATTTATATGTGGAAGGCAGATGCAAAGCAAACATGAATCATGTTTATATAGAAACATGAAACCTTATTGTAATATAGATATTCTCACCATAAAAGCTGTATGTCTCCATAAGGTGGTGCAGGAGGCCGTGGCTCACATTAGCACGCAGGAAATAATAACTAGACAGCAGGGAATGGAGTTCCTCCAGCTGCCCACTTTGAATCTAAACAAACAAAAAAATCAGGACTTAAAAGTCATCATTGCAGTTGTTTTTGTTGTGCAGTGTTTAAAAATTAAAGAAAGATATTTCTAACCAGGCTGGAAGGCAGATTCATGACAGAGTTAGCCTCACAGTGAAGGAAGGTATCTCGTCCCTGAGGGTCCGCCATCGCCCACAGATGAGCTGTCAAATCAGGAATATTATAAATATGCAACAACCTTTTGCCTTATAAAAGGTAAACTGTGGTACACTACCTGCCAGTATCAGGTGAGCTCTGGTTCTGTCACTTTTTGTTGGGAGCAGAAAATCCTCAAATGCTTGCTTGACCTCCGGATTGTTTAGAACCAGCAAATCATCAGTGTTGTGACAATGCGACGGACCAATGAGACTGCACGCAAGCATCCAAAAATATAACATGATAGATTTAAACAGCTTGCCAAAATGCATACTAAGCCCTTTTTTAATAAAAACTACCTAGAACCTGTACATTATAGAAAAAAACTTATCTTTACTGATCAAATATTATTTAAATAAGATCACAAGTAATCTTACTAGCAACAGTAAACTAACATATTTAATGATTAAATTTAATGATGATAATAAAGTAAACTTTAATAATCCATGAAGGTAAATTAAAATGATTCATGACCTCATAAATAATTATTACCTCTGTAAACACTGCACTATACGAGTGAAAACTGCCATGGGAATGCGACCCTCAGGCATTCTGGATAGGTGCAGCACTTTCTGCCAGGTGACTTCTTCATCCCGTGATGACAGATTATTGCATGTGTTCAGTACAGAGTACAAGTCTCTCTCCTTCAGGCCTGGGAAAAGGACCAGAAAAGTCCATTTAGGAAATGGAGACAGTGGACCATCCTCAAACCAAACTTCTTACCGATTAGAAACACCATGGGGTAACATTAAAAATATATGTTTTGGAACCAGATCATGGGTCTATTTGGGTCTCTGAATATACATGCAGCTATGAATTTATTTTATTGAACCTTAATGGGAATAATTTTATCACTTTAATCTTATTCTCTTCAGCAACGCAAGCTTAGGTGTGGCCAACAGGAGAAAGTTGAACCAGAATCTCCAAAAATAAACAGCCCTCACATTTTATTCCACTCCGCACATGTATAACTGCTGTAATGATAAAAACTATGTGAAATTTTGACTCATCCTACCAGTAGGGCTAACAGTGAGAACTGCAAGGGCCCAGCGGAGTCCCATCATGCATCTGTGCTGCAAACAGAGTCTCTCCAGGCTATAGTGCACCAGCTGGCTCAGAGACTGTGGTAAACCCTGCAGGCTCTCCTTAAGCTGGGACACAAAAGCATAGGACCATATTCATTAGCAAAATGTCCATTAAGGCTATAGAACAAAAAATAAATAAATAAAGCAAATGTGAGCTAAATAAAACTTTGTGTTTATATTTAGATCACACCTTATCAAAGGAGGAGAAGTTCCTTAAGTCTTCACATGCCAGATGGAGGTACAGGGGACTCACTGCTCCTTTCTTTGTTATCAATGTCTGAAGCTGCACACAGCACGGTTTGGGGTAAATAAAAAAAAAAAAGAGTTTTAGAAGAAATAAAACTTGGCATTGTAGAGAATTTAAGGAAACATCATGCTATAGTGCGTTTTGTTTGGCCAAAAATGGACGCATCTTTTTGACAATGGAAAGATTGATAAAAGGCAAGTAAATATTAGATGGACCTAAATGCAGGAACTGCCAATTAACAGGCCAGTATTGTGATTAAATCTGAGCCGAAGATATTCAGCATAAAAATGTATTCAGATGTGTTTTTAGAGGCTGATCCTGTAGTGTAAACAGAAAACACCACCTCCATATGCTCAAACATGGGAACCCAAAATAACTTCAGGTTGCCAGATTATCTATTTAAAATGGGGGTTAAAAAGAGCCTACATCTCCTAATAAATCATTGCTAGTAAATTAAAAGATATTTCAAAGAAAATTGTTTGATGATTTGCTTATTATTTATGTAGTATTTATCAATATGCCATTAACTGATTAGTTATGGGAGGTTGTGAATAATTAATGTTATCTTGAGGTTTGTTGATCAAAATGTTTGGGAGTCACTGCTCTACAGGACAGTAGTCATAAATCATAGCACCTGGTTGTTGAAAGCAGAGTCGCTCAGCTTCTTCCCAAAGGCATCCAGTTCCCTCTGAACAATGTCCTTTCTGTCTGGCATGGCGAGTTGTCCCAAAGAAAACAGGACAGTTGCTCTTTTCTTGGCCAGCGTTTGCAGCAGAGCTGCTTTGGATGTGATGCTTAGCACCAAACACACACCCTGTCAAGAAAAACAGCAAGTTTAAAAGTTGTTAAAAACACATATAAGCTATTTAGGATGCCGCTAAATCCCAAGTCATTTTTTTTTGCTGTGAAATCAGGTCCTGGATTGATAAAATTATATTATGCATAAAATGATATTATTTTAGAAAATCCAGAGGCATTAAAAGGATAATTCCTCCTATAAGCAACCTGTGGAAGCTGCTGCGGGATCCAGTCAGAGCTGAGCTGTCCTCTGCCATCCTGGATGAGATCAACCCCATCAACCAGCAGCACCAGAGGCTTGTTCTTCTTTAGGTCACCCAGTGTGGAGTGAAATTCTGACAGCATGTCTCTGAGATAAAAAAAATAAATAAATAAAAAATTGTATGAAATAAATAAGGGCCAATGAAAAATCTTGATAACTGAATGATACAGGAGTCTCTTACTTGTATGAATGGGGAAGAGGAGACTCCTCCTCTGTGTCTTTTATCCTCCTCAGCAACTGAACAAAGCAGCGAAGTAGGTTTTCTACAGATCGTGCTGACTGACTAGCAGCAGTAGAGTAGGAGATGATGTCACACTTGAAGTTTTTTCTGGACTTAATTCCAGTTTTGAGGGCCTCTGCAAGAGCAGCCTGTATGTGGAAACATAAATAAGGGCAGCAGTATTTACATTCTAAGTAGTCACACAGATCATGTTCAATAATATCTTTTCTGACTGGATATGAGGGGGTTTGTGAACATGTGCAGACAAATATTAACATCAGGATAAAAATATATGGTTAACATCAATATACCTGACCTTTTCTCCATATAGCATTTCTGTAAACTCATAATTACCATGAAGACAGTTTTTCCCTGTCCAGATTCTCCTTCTATCACCACCATTCCTCCCTTGGTCTGGGCCTGCTCCACCATCTCCACAGCACCTGACAGCAGCTTTGCCCTACCAAAGAACTGCCTCTGCAGCGCCCCCTGGTGAACCTCCTGCTCAAACACCTCTGATGCAGCTTCAGCCTGGTCCTCCTCCTGCCAGATGGAGAGTGAAATAGATTCAGTATGACTTAAAAATGCCATGAAAGAGCAGAATATTCACATATGTCGAGGGTACATATAGCAGTAGTGCTTTCAGGGTGTTGAGTTACTGACTTCTACAAACAGTTTCTTAACAGCGACCCATAGATCCTCCAGCACGGACTTGCTGAAGTCTTCCAGGTTTTTCAGATATGGCTTTCCTTCCACCACACCTCCCCATGCACAAGGATAACTGCAAAATAAAGACACATGCCTATATGTTAGGCCTGACTTATATTCTTGAAAAACTACCAATATTGGGGTTTTTTGTTGTCAATATCTGATATACCAGTTTTGTCCAAATCTTAATTTGCAATTTTGATAAATCAATACAGATGTATTTTATTCCCTTGCCAAAATAAATTCAGGTAAATATCCTTTGCTTTGCAGCAAATTTGATGCCTGCAGATACTTCCAAGCTTCTTATACTGCAAATGATGCGGTTTGATGATGTCACAGCCACAGGATTTATTGTGAGTTGTGCCAAACAAACGTGCATATCTGGAAAACCGTACAGAAAATCTCCTATATTTTATTGTTTTGAGTTAGAAGAAACTTAGCTGAGGAGTTGATATAGAATATGTGCATGTTTTGTAACAATTATTATTAATAAACAGTAAAATCATTTCATATATCACATTTTATTCTTAAATTGTCCAACAAAATCAGTGTGCTTATAATATCAGACATCTTTACTATTAAGTGGAGGTAAAAGTGAACTATTGCAGCTACAGTGGCACACACTCACTTTTCAGTCACTTTAACATCACTGGCTAAAAGTCTCGTTTTCAGAGACGCCATTTTATCCTCAGCTTCCTTTGATTCAGCAACAAAATGAGACCTCCAGACCACAGGAACAGATCTGAGAAACATCAAAAAACAAATTCAGCATTTAAACCATCTTATAATTCTTAAATAAAAACTTAGTTCAGTTTCTGCTATCAAAGATGGTCATTTAAAAAAATACAAAGAAATGTCTTACTTGATGACATTTGGATCTCTGATGTAGCAGAACATTCGCTGGTGAGCCGTTTCAGGGTTAAGAGCCTGGAATTGACGAATCTCCATCTCTGTGATGGACAGTCCCACCGGGGCCGAGGCCAGCTGCATATTAACAAAAAGCAGAATTATCTTAGTGTTATATATATTTAAAAAAACTGATCAAAATGACAAGAAAAACATTTTCTTCCTGCAAAATATGTTTCAAATCTACTTTTAAAAAAGTGCCCATCTGCTAAATCGCTTACCAACATTCCTTCTTTTCCAGCTTATTTGATGGTCCCTTTACAATAAAATCCACCATTTGCAGTGTTTCATAATATAAATATACTTTTATAAAAGTCTGTAAATTTCATACTTTATTTGGGCCAGCAAATGCATTTTTTGCATCCACTTTGAAATTAAAGGAAAACTTGTTATCACCTTGGAAACTCTTATCCATCTTGTTTTGTACTAATCTGACATCTGGACATGGGCGCCCCTTTGATACAGACAACTGGCCAATGCCTCCCAGCCGATAAGACTCCAGGGCAGCGGACTCCATCCATACCCTACGCAATCTTGCTTTGTTAAGCGTTTACAATCACGAGTTTAATAAAAGAATAGATGCCGTTTAATTCCTCCTCCATGAGCTTCCACCTCACTGTGGTAGAGGGGTTTGTGTGTCCCGAAGAGCCCAGCAGCTATGTTATCGGGGGCTTGTTATGCCCCTTGGTAGAGTCTGGGGAAGGGACCAGGCTAAGAGCGGCTCAAATGACCTTCATGATGAAGAAAATTGTGAAATTGAAGGTTTGAGGGCGAGTGGCTGGTCCTTTGTCCATGGGGTCCGGTCGGGCTCAGTCCTAAGGAGCTACAATGACTTCAATGCTCATGTGGGTGGCGACAGTGAGACCTGGAAAGGTGTGATTGAGAGATATTGACCCCCGATCTGACCCAGGGTGGTGTTCTGTTGTTGGACTTCTGTGCTCGCCACAGATTGTCCATCATGAACACCATGTTCCAGCATAAGAATGCCCACATGTACACCTGGCACCAGGACACGCTGGGCCGCAGTTCAATGATTAACTTCGTAGTCGTATCGTCGGACTTGAGGCCTGGCCAGTTCGGGGACCTTAGGATCGGGTCACTGCTGTTTGCAGATGATGTGGTTCTGTTGGCTTCATCTGGTCCTGATCTCCAACTCTCGCTCGAGCAATTCGCAGCAGAGTGTGAAGCAGCTGAGATGAAAATCAGCATCTCCAAATCTGAGACCATGGTCCTCAACCGGAAATGAGTGAAATGCCCTCTAAGAGTGGGGGATAGAATCCTTTCTCAAGTGGAGGAGTTTAAGTATTTCATGGTCATGTTCACGAGCGGGGGGGGAGAGATGTTGTGCCTATTGATGCGTGAGATCAATAGGCAGATTGGCACCAGTCTGTTGTGGTGAAGAGGGAGTTGATCCGGAAAGCAAAGCTCTCGATTTACCTGTCGCTCTATGTCCCCATCTTCACCTATGGTCACAAGCTGTGGGTTGTGACCGAAAGTACGAGATCATGGGCTCAGTTGGCCGAAATGAGTTTTCTCCGCAGGGTGACCGGCGTCTCCCTTAGAGATAGAGTGAGAAGCTCGGCCATCCGAGAGACTAGAGAGTAGAGCCGCTGCTCCTCCACATCGAGAGGAGCCAGATGAGGTGGCT
>JBAMIG010000008.1:19649214-19664864 GCA_037177335.1 Kiunga ballochi
CATCGAGAGGAGCCAGATGAGGTGGCTCGGGCATCTGGTTAGGATGCCTCCTGGACGCCTCCCTGTTGAGGTGTTCCAAGCACGTCCCTGTGGGAGGAGACCCCGGAGAAGACCCAGGACACGTTGGACTGATTACATTTCACCGCTGGCCTGGGAACGCCTCGGGGTTCCCCCAGAGGAGCTGGTGAATGGGGCTGGGGAGAGGGAAGTCTGGGCTTCACTCCTTGGGCTGCTGTCCCGTGACCCGACCTCGGATAAGCGGTAGAAATTGGATGGATGGATGGATAATTTCTGTTAGATCTTTTTTGATCACACAACCCTCCCATCATATCTTACCCAGCTGTACTGTGGCAGGTCGGGAAGGACAGGTCTTGGGGGCACCTGGCCGTACCTCTCCCCCAGGATCCCCACCAACATCTGGCTGCGACAAACCTCAGACAAGCACAACTCAGTGGACCTCTCAGACTCTTCCTCTGTCACGCCCCACCGCAGCTCCACCTCCTGCAGATGGAGGCAGTGCTGTGCAGCACGACGCCGGAGCTCTGGGAAAACACTCCGTACCAAAACGTCCCGCTCGGCGTGCATGTCTCTGAAGGTGGAGGAGATGAACACTCGCACACCTTGCCACCTGATTATACAGAAAAACGGGCTAATGTTAAAATAATGAAGGGAACCAGAAGAAAATAAAGGAAAATGAATGGAAAAACACATCAGATTATAATCAAACGTGTAATGTTTACCTTATTTTTGGGGTGACTGGTACAGAGACAACGTTTGATGTTTGGGTACCTGCAGCACCATGTGGCGGTGGGATGCTGTGCAGTTTATCCATATGCTCAACATGATCCAGCAGCCTGGAAGATCCTCGTTCTGCCACAAATCTGGGGACATTGTTACAAAACATTTGCATGCAGCTACAGCACCCAAGAGATTTATATTATGACCAAAAAATCAAACATAATCAACTCATCTCTAAGCAGAATTCCTCTGTCAGCATTTCTAACACTTTAAATTAATGTCATAAAGTATTTAAAAACATTTACCTTGTAAAGTACTAATTTTGTTGTAGATTTCTTTCTAGATTACAAAATGAGTCATTTTGATGTTTGATGCATCTTGATTAACAAGATAAAGATTTGAAATAAAGTTCCAACTCTTATGATGCTAAATATTTAAGCCATCTTTATAACTTTAAACAGGTAGAAATGTTTGTGAAGCAAAGTGAATCAGAATCTAATTCACAACTGATTTAAAATGAACAATAATCCAGTTATGGTCCCATCAACAGTACACTTTTATGAAAATTTGTTTAAAAGAATTTTATCTTGTTACCTTTAGAAGAGAAGAGGATTATTGGGCATTTTACCTGAGGATTTGCTCACTAAATCCATTCAATATCACACAGTTTGTGTCAGACTCGTCTTGATGAGACCTAAATTCAACAGTATAGGGTAAGTAAACCACAAACAGATAAAAACAGGCACATTTTAGTGTTTGCTTCCCTACATTGTGAGTAATATTAAGGCACAATGTCTCATATAAAAAAGTTAAAAGCATTACCTTTCTGATAAATAGATGCGCACCTCCAGGGCTTTGCTGTTGATTTCTTTCTTATAGGTTTCAATGGCCCACTCATTTTCAGAGGACATCCACGAGTCCATCAGCAGGATGATGTTGTCAATCTGAGACACACAAAGTTTGCACGATGTCAGTCAACATACAGGTGGAGTGGAGCCATACTAGCAGCAGTTACACTCTGTAGAATGTAATTAAAGAGAACTGAGTGAAATGTCTGCAGTCATTTCTATTCTACAGTCATTTCTATTCTATTCTACAGTCATTTATCCAAAGCGACTTGCATGTGATAAGCAGTGATTGTAGCTATTAGCCTGACATGCATGTATTGTGCATCCCTCTCATTTAACTGCTGGACTAAATTAAGAGAGGACACTAGAATCTGATCAAAAGGTAATGAAAAAAGCATTGATTTTTCTTTTTCATAGCAAGAAGAAGTTATTTTTCACCCCTCTGAAGGGCCTAAATATGACCAAACTGTTGATCAAGTCAGGACCAGGCAACAATCGCATAAAGATTTTTTGCAGTTAGGTGACCGTATAAATCTAAATGGTAAATGTCTCTTTTAGAGTCATACAAATGGACAACCTAATAAAACAACAAGTCCACGTATCTTTGTTGGAAGCATAATTGATAAATTTGTACAGCTAAATAGATCTGTCAAGAAAATATTCATATGAAATGTAGGACTGTAGTCATTAAACTAACCTTGTTCTGTTTGGTGAGTGTTCTGTGTAAGAAAGTCTGATCTTCCTCTGATTGATCGTAAAAATTCTGTAAAAATTAAGCGAGACAATCAGTAATGACATAAGATGAAACATGAATGAGAAGTACAACTCAGGAGAAACACTCTGACCTCCATTTGTTTAAGCACACTTCTGACATTCTCCAGAAGCTTGTCAGACTCCAGCTTGACTTCCTGATAGTCATTGTGTTGACATATGCAGAGCTGGGAATCTTCCGCGCAGCTACTAATCATCAGACTGAGCAGGGCTGCCACCTCCGTCATCTGCAAAGATTCACAAATTTCACGAGCCGTTCGCTTAAATCCAGTTACTGCCAATGCAGACACCTACAGAGGGAGTGTGTTTGTCCCGCTCTTCCCCATTCCTCTGTCTTCTGTTGGTGCTTTTCTCTTCCTCATCCTCTGCGTCCTCTTTTTGATCCGGGTCAGGAGGGAGGCAGAAGTCCAGTTTACGACTCCATAACAGATGATCTGAATAGGCACTGGACAGCAGGATGAGCGTCCTCCCAGGAAGCGGGGGAATGTTGTGACGACAGGAGATCTGAACCGCTGTCTCCAAAGCTTTGCGGTAACGGTCCAACAGATCGAGGGTGTACTTCCTCTGACTGGACAAAGACACGGGAAAAAATATTTTCACTCAGCAAACGTTTCTGACAAAGTGCATCAATTTCATGATTAATCATGGGTGCATACTGTCAGTGACATCGTTTGATGCTCATTTTCCTTCTCTTAATGAACGTCTTTGTGTTGATTAATAGGAGAAGCCGCGACACTAAATAAGCAGAAACACACAGACCAAAATCCAAATCCCTGACTGCATTACAGAACATCAGCCTCTGCACACCTGCTGTACTTTTCTCAGTGAGATATCTCACTGATACACAAAGCAATGCTAAGGGTGAATGCATTATCCCACACTTCTGCAAAATAAGTGATGTATAGGTGCAGCAGAGGACCAAACAAAAAGTAAAAACTAATACTTGCATTTCTTTTTCTTTAACAGAAAAAAAAACATTCAGAAGTTTGGTGCATTGTTAGTTAATTCCATTTTCTTTGTCTGGACTGCCACCATTTGTATTACAGCTGGAACAGAAACAACACTTGCTCATCTGTTTATTACAAACTCAACCTTGCTGTTTGGACAGTAAAAGCCTTGCAGTACTAAAGGCAACCTGCTTAAAAAAAACAAAGAAAAAAAGAGAAAATCATGATTGAAGTTTCTTACTTGGCTTTTATGAACTGGGCCTTCTTTGTTTTGTACAGTCGATAGATAAACGGCACGCCCAGCGTCACCTTCACCCGGCCTTTTTGAGTCGTCTCCCACTCCTGACTCTTGAAGCGTTTGCTCTTGGGAATTTTCTTCAAGATGCTCGCCAGGATTTCTTTAGCAGGGGGTACCTCCTGCTGCGATGCAGAGGCTACAGAGTAGAGAAGCTTACAAATTATAAGATACTTTCAAAAGTACCTACTGTGTACTTTCTTGTATCACATTCCACCCAGACATGAGCGGTATGTGGTGTTGTAGTTGACACGGGTGGTTTTTACACGGTTTACAAGCTTTGTGTGTAGTGGCAGTGTGTTTAAATAGTGCAGTGTTGTCATTTATAAATCCCATTTTATATGTAGAGCTCTGCTGAGACGTAACAGCTAAAAAAAAGTCCCTACAGATGGAGGAATATTTTCTTGAGATTGCAAAACATATAGCTAATTAAAAAAATACCGTAAGTCATGTAGGATGTGCCCATTACAGAAAATGTAATTTCATCAATTAAGATTATTTTAAATCAAGCTTATCAAATTTAAAGTCTAGTTAAAGACTATCACATTTACAGCTAAATCAGACATTTACCTGGCCCCAGAGAGGGCCTTTTCCCCTTCAGTAGGTTTTTAATGTGAAGTGAAATGACACGCCACTGAAACTACTCCAGCATACCAAATAATATAAAACAGACAGAGAGTTCAAACTTCCAAATGTCATCTGATCAAACATGCACCAAATCCTTTGGAGCAGGCCTACCCACTTAACCCGTTTGCACTCCGGAGTGTCCTATCAGACGTCTTTAGCTTGTTTCTCAAGTTTAGCATGAATGGGTGAAGAAATGAAAACTTTCTCAGGTGACATTTAGCAACATTTTCAATGCAGTGCTTTGATTTATTACTCTTAGACTATTTCTCTACAGATTTCCTCCACTTCTGTTTTTATGCTGACTCAACAATGATTCAGTCACAAGTTTTTATGACATTTGAGGCACCTCACCCAAAGTGTGCAGCTCCATGATGACCTTGTACGCAGCAAGGAATCTGAAAGGAAACTGTCTGCTCTGGATAACTGCTTTCTGTCGGCAAATCAACAGCACAACACAGAACTTTAGCCAATAATCTACTAATTATTTACAATGGAGGAAAAATAATCAAATGGTGAGCCCATCATCCTTGGTTACAGCATGAAGCACCTGATTGGTTAGCCTGCTGAGGATCTTTTTGTGATGAGTCTCACTGATGCCTGTGGTGATCATGTTCCTCAGGTTCCTCAGCATGGCCATGAAGGGAAGAGACTTGCTGTCTGCACAGTGGAGACATGGACTGTCAGACAGCATCGCTGTGGACATTTTTCCCTTTGAATCTTTGCCATGTGTGTGGTGTGCTTTGGAATCACAGCGAGAAGATTACAGGCTTTAAAAAAAGAAATGTGTGGGGCCGAGTCTCTGAACCAGACAGAAAATTGCAGGCAAGTAAGACAAGATACAGAAGAGGAATGAATTACATTTCGTCTCATCAGCCTCTTCAGCTATGTGGAAATGGTGATTTAGTGTTCACACTGCTCTGGCTGACAAGTCTGTGCAAGTTGCTGAGATTAATGACAAGCTACAGCTCTGTATTGACTTTCAGACCTATGAGTTTCTCCCAGGTTGCAGCCTTGTTGCCCTCCAGACTGAGCAGCCGCTCCCATGTTTGTGGCTCTTTGAGTTTCATTCGCTGCCCAGCTCGCTCTCTGTCCCAAACACCCTTTATTCCAGAGCGATTAAACTCCTTCGGGTCACTAGGATATCTGAGAAAATACAAAAAAAAGATGCATTTGATAGTGTTTTCTCTTGCATCTCCAAAAATCCTTCAAGAGACCAGATGATGCTTAGCTTCTTTGTAATCGAAGCAACTATAACAAGAGTTAAAGTGAAAAATAGCTTTAGGAGTGCCATTTACTTTGCTATTCTGACATTTTCTACTAAAATTCTGCAGAAAATGTTTAATGGTCTTACTTCACAACATTAATCTGAGAGATTTATTTTTAAAAAATTAAATACAAAATGTTTCAAGTACTTATGAGATGTTGTTTCATGCATCGTAGGACAGGAAAACGCTAAAATCCCCAAGAAAGTGAAACATTTTCAAACAATCAGTTCCAGTTCTGCAGAATAAATCATCTGGCTGATTCAAACAGGAGACCTAAACCCTGATATGTTTGCATTTAAATTCACAGCCAATAATAAGACATCGAGCAAATGTATTTAAAATGGATGAAAGTGCACAGTGCATAATGAATTGTGAACATTTGTTTTTCCTGAGAAAAAAAAAAAACAGTTCAACCCTACCTATAAAATGCTTTTGTGAAGCCAGAAACGAGTTTAACCCGTTTAAAAGAGGCTTTGTTTCTGCAGGACGTGCTTCTAACATAGTCAGTGCAGTTCATGTGCACCCACCAGTAAACCACAGTTTTAATTGTACAGTAGGTTCAGCTTGTGTTCCTACCAGAGTGAAATGTCTTCTACGTACTTAACCCTGTGATGAATGAATTAATAAACAAATCAATACCAGTTTTTCTCATTTCAATAATTTACTCCAACAGACATGTAGGTAGATTTTTTATTTAGTATATTTAGTCGTTTCTATGTAAATATTTATTTTAAAATGTAATATATATATGTATATATAAAGAATAGAAATATTCTATAAAAATGTTATTGTCCAGTCCATCACTGAGTTTAAGGTTTGTAATTAGGTGTTTGTGTATACATGTAATTTTATGCTATATTTGTTTATTCTTCTGTGAGTAACAGTGTACTGAGCGACTCTCTTAATATCCTAATTTAATATAGAAAACATATTTCATATGCCACATCACTAGACCAACACAAGCCAAATAAGGACAAGTTTAACCGTGGATTGAGTTGAATTAAGTGATTTTCAGTGTCAATCAGCTGTGAGTGATACTAAAACCACGCGACAGGTTTTAAATGATGTGTGTCAAGTTGTGCCGTTGTGGGTCTTACTTTTTTCCCAGAATAGCCATTACATGCTCTGCAGGTTCTTTAATGTGAAGCCTCTTGATCAGCTTTTTCATACTGAACTCACTTTGCTTTTTATCCACAACCACTCTGCCTTCTTCTGTCTGCAACTGCACACACACACACGCACACAATTAAAACATTGTTAATAAATGTTTAAACACGGCTAGGCAGAAGGTCTGAAATAAAAAAGCTGATTTCTTAATGTTTATTCAACAAAAATATCTTAAAATCTGCAGTCTGGATAATATTTACATAAATTAGGGTGTAAACTAGAGGCACAATTACAAATAAAAAAATACTGATAAAAAGATTAAAACAGTAATTTATTTCTCTTTGTTTTATAAAAACCAAAAAATGAATAGTGACTTACAAACTTCTTCAGAATTGAAGCATCTGATCTGAGCAGATCTGCCCACTTCTTCAGCTCTTCATCACTTGGTTTCTGAAATTAGAAATAATGTATTTAGAACAAGAAGTCTGAGAAATGTATATTTTGAGCAATTCCTTTGCAAACTAATCCAGCTGTACCAAAATAATTACCCCACTGTGTTTTCATAGATAATATTCCACCTTTTCCTCCATTTGCAAGGTAACCATATTAGTTTACATGATCAAATCTAAATGTATTATTGCACAGAACAACAAAATGGCAGCCGTACCTTTCCTTTGGGTTTCTTGCGATTGTGTTTACAGCGGTGTTTGCGAGTGTTGTATTTAGCCAGCTGATACTCGCTAAACTGCTTGAACTTATCAGCCATTGCCTTTTTCAGACACATTGGCAGAGAGTGGCTGAAACACTGGAAAAATAAAGGCAACGGTCTAAACACAGTAATTAAACATGGAGATCTCACTGTTGGAAAAAAGCGCCTTAAGGCTTACTGTACTGTAGATTCTGACTACTTCCAGCCAGTCTGAAGGCAGCTGCACAGCAGCACAGAAGTATCTGCGTACGTGCTGCTTAGTTACAGGCAAATTAGCAGCCAGAGCCAATAGGAAGTTTGCTGTGATACGAATGTTTAGCTCTTGTCTGGTGTAAACTGCCACCTGCATGAAAAGTAAAGAGCAGACATGAAAGATGACAATATTTCAATTTGATGATGTAACAGTAACTTTAGCCTTCATCAATCTCTGTTTGTTTGCTGAGTTTAATCAACTGGGCTGAAAGAAATGCAAGTACTGCAAGGCTGTGTTGAGAGACATTCATGGCATGAAAATGTAAGTAAAATACTTCCAACAGTCTGTTTAAAATACAAATAAACATGCAAAAAAGCTTCAACTTAAGAGCTCTAAAAGATAAAGATCTCTGGCTTTCTGTGCACCAAAGATTTTAAATGTTGCTGCTGGTACTCGAGGCGCTGCATGGTCCGAACATAAAGCTGCTCCGCTGGCTCAATACGAGCAACGGAGACTCTTCTAAGATCATCTAGAGAAATCAGTTTTTCTGCTCTTAGTATCTGGAACAAACTACCAGAAAATCTGAAGGATCGTCAAAAAGTAGTTCTGTTAAATCTGGTTATTAAAAATTGGATTTGCAACAGCTTGTAATTAAGGTAGATACTTTCCTTGCATTTGTACATCTGCAGTGTTGGTTATAACCCTAACCCTAACCCTATTGAAAATAAAGGTTTTGTATTGTTTTTTTTATTTATTTATTTAATTTATTTATATTTTTACATTTGTTAAATTGGCCTATATACAGTTTTTTATTCTGCTGTAATCCTTTCAGTATTTCACACACCTTGAGAATAAACTGAGGGTCAGAGTCAGAGATACCCTTGGCCAGATTTATGATGGTGGTCCAAACACTGTCCTCCGAGTTCCAGTCCGGCTGACCTGGAGCTTTGCTCTTAACAACCAGGGAGCAACATACCTCATTCAGCAGGAGGTACTGATGAACAGAGACACAGTGGGAAAAAGGTTAAAAGTTTGGTTTTTTGTCAGTGTAAACATTTACTTATAGGAACAATCAGACATGCAACCAGTAAAAAACCTTTTTATCTTTTAATTCCTCTTTAGCTTTTTCATTTCCTCTGTCAAGCTCTACAAATTCATCCTGTCTGATAAGAACAGTCTCATCCATGTCCAGGACAGGTAACTCCATGGTTGTCTCAGCATCCATCTCCTCTTTCTCCTCTGCCTCATTTTCAGACAATACATCATCTTCTTTATCATCATCATCCTCATCATCAGGATGCTGCTGATGCAGGAGTCACACAAAAATAAAAAAGTTATACAAACATAAATTATAGGAGCTAAAACCCTTTAATAAGTAATTTCTAATGTCAATTTTTTGTAAAATACTAAAGAAAAATGCTCACATACCAAACTTGTTTTCTCAAAACTGGACTCCAACTCTTCAGATATGTCCTGAGTGTTTTCATCCCCTCTGTCGCTGCTTTTCTGTTCTTCACCGATATCACGGTGCATAAAAGACGGCGCTTGAGCAAGACGATTGAGCAGAGCACCACAGCCCAAAGATGTTAAGCGCAAAGGCTCACTTTGAACAGAGGAGGCAAAAGGAAGAGAGCATTGTGGCAAATTACTAGTTAGGAGCTTGTTCTGGGTACTGAGGAGGGGTGAGGTCAGGGACATTGCAGAGGAAGAGGAAGAGAGAAGCGAAGATGAAGTGGAAGACAGCCTGGAAGGCTGCAGAGATGGGCTGGTATAAGGTTGCACAGTAGGGTTGGAGAGGAAAGACAAAGGATTAGGCTCCATTGTGGAGGCTTGAGCAAGAAACCTATTCTCCAAATTAGGGGGAGAATAGTTGGAAGACAAACTTCTCCCATATAGCAGATGCTGTTTTTCTTTGGTTGGGTTTTCCTGCTGCAGTGCCAGCGCCTTCATCTGTAGGGAGAAATCAATGAATCCTCAGTATTAAAATAAGTCATAAACTGAAGCCTCTCCTTTTATATCCAAATAATCCTTGAGAGCACAGATGCAGGTAGTTCAGCAGCATTCCTGTTAATGTTTGACCAAGAACTTCAGGGTGTGTTCCTCACTAAAACCACCTACAATAAGGTAACAAAGTCCAAAAACAATTGAAAAACTAGCCAACAGATAACAAAATACAGGCGTAAGTTTAAGTAAGAAGCAATGGTACAAAGATTATTTAAAGAGATTCAATCAACAGTTCTGTGCAAACAACAGAACTGTTAAAACATTCCCTTAAAAACCAGGCTGGTCCATGAAAACTATAACCTGAGCTCTTACTGCAAAATGTTTTTAATCTTTCAGGTTTACATTTACATCTAAATTTCAAAACACATTATTTTAAAATGAGGTATTCTCACTAAATATAACCATGCATGAACTAAACTGAGAATCCACACGTCACTAGACCCAGGTGAAGGTCTACTTCTGAAATGACTCAATAGTTTGTATGGGCGCGGTGATAAGCTGCAGATGTCCTAAGCGGAAAACTCACCGCAAAGCCCACAATTTAAACTCCGCAGCGGGACAGACTGACTTTCAAACACGTATCCTCTGTTAAATTGTATTACCGTAAAGATCCCAACGTGTTCCGAGATTATAAGCCTAATTGTAGCTCCCAACTTCCCGTAAATAAATGCTATGGTTCTGACACAGACAGCTGCTGGTTAGCCATAGGACACTGATTGGTCAGTATCATTGTGTACGTTTTTACCGTAATAACCAACATACGCGTGCTTCTTCGAAACGTTGGCGCTATTTATATTTAAAATAGATCATAATGAAGATGTTTATATAACTGCAAAAAAGAATAGTTTCTTAATGAAAATTAAGACTGTTTTACATTTTTTAAATAGGATTTAAAAATATATATACGTTTTGATTCCAACGGTTGCGTGATGACGTTACCGTAATTTGTGTGCGTTTCAAGGAGGAAGCGAAAATCCTCTATTTCCGCTGCAGCAGCGTCAACGGGCACGTAAAAAAATAAAAGAAAATGTGGACGGTAAGGACAAACTGGGGCCAGGAATAGTCGTCGAGCTGCATCTGTCCTCTTCGCTGAAAAGCTAAGTAGCTGAGTCTTTTTTAAGATACGGGCTTTGTGTTAGACTAGTTAAGGGTCGTTTCGAGGTTAACGCGACCCCCTTGTTGTGTGGTGATTGGTTTTGAGGAAGCAGCTGGGCTAGCTAGTTGAATTAGCCAGACTGCTAGAGATGGGAACGAAAGCAAGTCGCTTACAGGAAGACCCTGTTCCTACTCCTTTCGGGAAAGATGGCACAAGGCGGGATTCCTATCGGCGAGCTCGTTGTCCAAGGCCAACTAGTCTCGTTGTTGACTTCTCCGTTAGTTTCGAGGACACGGAACAAAATCGGAGCCGATCTGAAGAGTGCAGCGATTCGGACTTGGGGCAGCATGGGGCGAGCGCCGACGGTAGCCCAGCTGACCACCACAGTATTCCCTCTAGCATTAGCCAAGCTTCACCTGCGGACGACAATAACAGCGAGGGGAAACACGATGAAGACGGCAATGTGAGCCCAGAGGCTCCTGCTGATGTAGAACCCCCAGCCGAGGAGGAGACAGGCCGCACACCCCACCGCACTTTTTCCGAGCGACTCCCCGGGAATCGGCACTCTTCCTCCCGCAGCGTTGGCGCAAGATCGGCCCGTGTCCGTGGCACACACCAACGGCCGGTGTCAGAGGCTTTGATTGGACTGTACCGCGTTAACAGCCGACATGGAA
Organism: Kiunga ballochi; assembly: GCA_037177335.1. NCBI lineage: Eukaryota > Metazoa > Chordata > Actinopteri > Atheriniformes > Pseudomugilidae > Kiunga > Kiunga ballochi. The sequence goes on from JBAMIG010000008.1 coordinate 19,660,489, forward strand.
GTAAGTATTTCACACAGAAACATGTCTATTAGTGAATAACCAAGTTTCCCTCATTATTACAGATGTTGGCTTGTTTTGTTTAAGGTGTGAACAGTAAAGAGCAATTTTTAACAGAAGCTCCACGGACGCCATGGATTTGTTAAGGCTTGACAATATGAGCGTTAATATTATGAAATGTTGATACTTGCAGATGATTTAGTAAGACCGTTGCCATGTATCTCCACTGGAAATGATGGTTTTAAGTGGAAATAATTCAAGATTCAAAAGTCTTTATTGTCATTGTGCAAGCTTGACAAAATTTTGTGCATATAATAACCTTATATGGTTGCCAAGTTGTAGGTATTCCTTGATGTGTTGATAAAATCATGATTTTATTACCCATTTCAGAGACTGTCAACATCTAAATAGCCTTCGGTGGGGAAAAACCCTACAATCCACCAAATTATCACCTAGTTTAACTAAATCAACTCGGTGTGAAATTTTAAATGGATTATTTGTGGAATTTACATTCATGAACAGATAATCTCTTTTCCCGTGCTTGCATGCTGACTTAAATCATCAGAGACCCCATTGTCTGAAGCAGAACTGTGGCGTAAAACTGCAAGTGGTGACATACAGCTTTTTTCATGTCACAAGGCCAGTTGACGGTGATTGTCAAACTTTTCTGCAGCAAGCGAGACAAAACCAAGCGACCAACCACATTTCAAGCAGACTGCATTCAAACAGGAACATGAGTTCAAAGAAGTGAAAATGTACGCAGAGTGTTTACCGGACTGAGAGATGGTGATGTGACAACAAATGCAACATTTTGAGCCAAAACACTACCGTGTGGTGGGTTTCCCAGCCCGGCCCTCTGGCAAGTGTAGGGAAATGGGTCACAACTTCACATACCCGCTCTCTGCTGGCAGCAGCTCATAGATGGAGGAGGGGATGGGATGTAGGGCAGCAAGGCACTGTTTCTGCCTGACTGTCACATCTCTGAATGGCTCGAGTGGTGCTTATTCCACAAGCCTGAGTCACTGTTTCCAGTGATGCATGCAGTGAAATAAGCCATTTCAGGTCAGCTTCTCTTGAGTAACATCTACACCATCAAGGATTTCCCTGTCTGCTAAAGTCTTTTCACCTAAACATCTCTGTAATCGGGCTGTCTATACATGTTCTGAAGCTTGTTGTATGTATCATTTATGTCTGTCAGCAACACAGTGTAGTAAACTCTGCTTTGACTCTCCACTCCACAGATATTCGCTGTCCTTTCTGCTCAAAGCCTTTCCCAGTGGGCCGGATTGAGGATCACCTGTTAAGCTGCCTCACCTCTCCTCCCCTACCTTACAATAGTGAGTATCGTATCACAATAAGCTTCAATATGTGTGTTTATTTTCTTTTCTGAAGGCGATGACACTTGGTTTGTGTGTATATTTACAGCGGATGTGCTTAGTAAAGACAGTGGAGAGTGTTCTATCTGTTTGGAGGATCTGGTGCAGGGCGAGACCATCGCCAGGCTGGCTTGCCTGTGTGTCTATCATAAGAGGTAACGGCTTATGCATTGTATTCCACAGTGAATGCATTGCAAATGAAACAAAGTATAAACAATAGGCTTTTTAAATAAAGTAGAAAATGAAGTTGTGTTTTTTTCAGTTCTGAAAAGTGTGGTAACAAAGGTTTTTATAAAAACGGAAGAAGTTGTCTGGCACTCCAACAAATACTGCACACGTTTCGGATCAGTTCTCCACAGGTTGTTTTCCATTATGTAATAATCTAAAGGGGTTTTTTTAGGTCCTGTCTTGTGCCAAATTTTGTTCACAGAATTTAGACAAACGCGTCTGTTTTTGCCGTCTAACAGCCTATTATGAGTTACGCCATTAAGATTTTTTACAGTTATGAAAACAAGCAGATTTTTTCATGCATAATATATAAAATAAAGTACAATGTATTTGTCAAAGTGTGGTTGCATGATTCAGCTCATTCATGACAAAACACTTATTTTCAGAACATGCTGTTATGTTCGAACACTTGGTTTCCTTCTATTTTCTTTTTAAGAGTCACTGGTTTCAGAATGAGATTTACCAAGATAACCTAATCTGTCAGTGAGACGTTTTGCACATAATTATGTCATGATTGTGTTTTCATGTGCATCAAACTGTAAAAGGTTTTGGGTGTTAACCTACAAATAATAAGCAGGAATTACTATCTGTTGAAATTGGGGTTAGGTTCCTGTGAAATTTAACATTAAATAGATGAGTTTCTATGGTTTTATTAGGATTTGCTTTCAGTTTTTTCAGTGTGGATGTTTGACATCAAAATGGAGACTTTTAACTTGCCTAAATAGAGAAGTTAAGAATCTTACAAAACAGCATATCAGAAGATCACAAAGCAGCTATGAATAAATACTCATCACTTTGTCTTACCTTTTACGAACTAGCAAATAATTCAACATTTTCTCATCTAATTTTGTGGAAAAGATTAACACAATATTCACACCTTAACGTGTATTAAAGGCAACACCACAGTTAGTCATATCAGTGCGAGTTAATCAGTGTTTTGAATGTCTTCATCCATAAACTTGCTCTGTCTTTGCAGCTGCATTGATTCCTGGTGCAAGGTGAAGCCCTGCTGCCCTGAACATCCTTTTGATTGACTCGCAGGTCAAGTGTATTCAGCCCAGTGACCAAATCGACTCAGGTATGAGCAGAGAATCATCAGCGCATGGAGTCAGCTTGTCACAGCAGTATCCTATGAAGTTTCTTGTGTTTGTTCTGGTTGGTAGGAGAGGAAGGACGAGGGTACATGGCATGAGCAAATTATGGGCCAGAAATGCTATCCAAACCGTTCCGTTAGCAAGGAGTTAAGCTTGAAGGCTGCAAAGACAGTTTAGGACGATTGTTCTGATAAGCATGACTTATAAATATGCAGGTCTGGTGTTTTTGATAAAACCTACACAGCTGTACTGAAAATAAGCTGCTGTGTTTTTAGCAGGCAGATAAAGATCTGTCTGATCTCCTTTTTTTTTTTCCCCAAGTAGTTTCTGTCCATTTTAAAATTTCCATGTGAAAGATTTCCATCTGTAGACATGTTTCTGTAAAGAGAAACTGAATTGTCTTTGTTTTCTATCCAAAATCCTGTATTTGCATTTAGATTAACGGTGCTGTTTTCCTTTTTTATGCAGACCAGTTTATCCCTGCAATAGTTGTGGTATCAGGATAACCTTAGCCTATTTTAAAATAGGCTAATTTACAAGTTACTGCTTTTTTTTCTTACTCATTTAAACGCAGAATGAATTCCCTTGTTGACATGTTGTAAACAAAGTTTAAATGGACTTTTGGAAGTTGTGTTTATTAATCTAACCTTTTCTTTTCTTTCCTTGCAGGAGACTGCACTGAATCCCAATGAAATCAAATAAAAATGTGTAATTGAACAAACAAAAGTCCACTGTCCCTCAAAAGGAAAAAAAAAGACAAAGTGGCGAGCAAACGATACCAAAAGAAAGCTCCAGTCAGCTTAGGCCCTGATGCTCTCCGTTTGGATTGATCATTTGAACCTAATGTAAACTTTATTTCATGCCAAACATGAACAGTGAAACCAGCTGCTCTTTAATGTGTGGTCGATATTCTGGTTGGAACGGAGGTTTTGGCGTTTTGCATCTTCTCTGTGGACATAGTGGAGCATTTAATATTATCCTAAAACAATGGCACTTGCCCCGTGTTAGACCTGAGGAGGAAAAGGTTACTTACTGGGACTCTGGCTCCTCTCCTGTGCTTTCTTTTGGCTCCTCTCGAATGGGATCACTCATTTTATCGAGTATTTTTGCAAAACCAGTGTTCCATGTCATACATTTGATGAATGTTGCATTTCTTTGGCTCACCCCAAATGAACCAACCTCACCGAAAGCGCTAAGTTTTCCACATACATGTTGCTTCATTGTAAACTAGCTTGAGGACTTGATTTTGGTGAAAGGGGCTGTTGTCCTTCTGTTACCTGCTTTCAGTAACTTTTCAGGGATTTTTTTTTGTTTGTGTTTGTTTCTCCATAGGTCAGTTTTTCATTCAGGGTTAGTGCAGAGCTGAACATGCTGCTACTTGGTGTGTGTTTTAGAGGGTGGAGGGTGTTTCATAGGGTCATAGTAGCGCCATGTCGGCACCATTTTAAGCACTTTGTCTGTCAAAGCAGGTTTTTTTTTTTTTCCCCTTTCGGTTTCTGCTATAAGGTCTGGGATAGCATAATGCTTTGGCGTGTTTATACGTGTTCAGACAATGATTAGGGACTGATTATGACCTGAGGATCACTGCTTTTTTCACTGAACTCTGTGTGTGTGTGTGTGTGTGTGTGTGTGTGTGTGTTTTACTGTAACTTGCCCAGATGTCTGCTTGGTCAAGTGGGTC
>JBAMIG010000008.1:19664964-19678767 GCA_037177335.1 Kiunga ballochi
TGTGTGTGTGTGTGTGTGTGTGTGTGTGTGTGTGTTTTACTGTAACTTGCCCAGATGTCTGCTTGGTCAAGTGGGTCAAACCTTTTCATTTATCATCATGCTCATGCAACAGAAAACTCTTGTTACATGTAGATTTTTGGTACCTTGAAAGTAGGTTGGGTTAAAGTCCCACCTCTTCCCTTTTCAATCTCAAACACACTGGGGTGTGTTCTGAATACTTGTGTTTGGGCCGGGTTCTGAGCAACGGTTTTGCCATCTGGTTAATCAGGGAGGAATGAAGAGACAGACGGACTGAGGGATGTATTTTTGGGGCATGTTTACACCATGTAGCATCTGCTTCCCTCCACAACACTGGAGGCAATGGACAGCTGATGGTTAATAATTGCATAAGTAGTCTCCTCCTTTTCCTGAATTATTTTTTTTATTTCATGGGTTTTGTATATGAAATTATCACATTTCTCATGATTATAGCTAAATGTGTTAAATGCTTTCTTTTGGCTTTGTGTGTGTGTGTGTTGATTGCCTTTACTTAGTGAAGGAGCGTTTGTGCCAACGTTTTATAAGATTTCTTTTTACGGGTTGAAATAAAGTGGAAACCCAATGATAAGGCTGCTCAACAGACAGTTTAACAAAGGAGTGCACAGACCACATCAGCTTTAATGTGAGGGTATCATTGGTATAGATTAGTTTGGAGAGTCAGACATGCATTTGGTTGTGGAGTGTAACACCCCCCCGTGTTCTGCAGACTGAGGTGCTACAACCTGTCCCACCTCCAGCCCCGTGCATGCTAAAAATATCGTAGTACTGAAAGACAATGCCAAAAGTGTGTCTGTGCATTGTGTGAGAGCGTGCAGAAGACACATCGCATTGATGATTAGATGTTACATTTGTTGTGGTGATAAGTTATGATGTTGTATTTTGAAACTGGGAGGGTTGGGGGTGTTTGTGTATGAACTTGGGGGGGGGGGACTGGGGAAATGGGTCAGTGGAGGTTGGGTTGTTAACAAAGACAATAGATGATCCAAAAGCCCCCACATAACTGGTTTACTTTGTACCCCCTCTGAGCTGTGTGGTGCAATACTTTTATCTTTTTTAAACCAGTGCTAGCTAAACGCGCTGTGTGTAAACTAGCTCTTCTTCAACCAAGAATGGTATTTTGTATAAATGATCAAGGTATTGGATAAGAATGGTAAAAGGGTCACCACAACAATATCTGCATCCCCAAAATACGGACAATCTAATTAAATTTTATTTATTAAATTGTAAATATGTATTACAATTCAAGAAAATGGCTTGGTCCTTGTCTGTTCAATATACTGTTTCTAAGCTCCAATCTTTTGTATGTCTCAAATTGTTTTTATATGTATTTTTTACAATAAATATGTCAGAGATGTTTGTCTATGCATGTTTAGTTATGTCTTCTTGTTTAAAAATGTGAGTAGTTTCTAAAATAGTTTAATTGTTTTAAATGCATATCATTTTTGTAAGAGTTGTGCTCATGGAGACAGTATTGGATGTTTTATCCCCCGAGAGGCTGATGGATCAATAATATTAATCTTCAGGATCTAAATGCAACTAATAAGCACATCTCCTGTCAATTAGTTGGTTTTAGCTTTATATATTTAAGGTCTGAAAAAATTAAAGTATTTATCATCTTATCTTATTAACACTTCCTGGTGGCATCATAAGCTTTGCGAAGAAGTAAAAGTAGTTAAAATGTGAGGTTTTTAAAATTGTCAGCCAACTTTTAATGCAGCAGAGATCCATCTGAATTATTTTAACATACAAATTGACACATAATTGCATTTAACTGCAAAATATTTTTTGTTTAAGCAGCTCAAACCACAACATCCCTTCAGTAGCTGCATGGCACCCCGTAGGTTATGACTGAAAACTACAGAAGAGGAAATGGTTGAGGGTCATTTTAAAGAGCAGACATTTCAGTTTCAGAACGCAAAGCCAGCACAAACAAGACGTCAGAAGAAACATTAAGGAGTTTGTTTGGCAGCAAATAGGAAAGACTATAAACAGAAAAAGTTCAGTTGGATGTAAAGTACTCATCAAGCATACATTGTGTTGTGTCATCAGTAAAATAGATGTTTGCTTTTGCAGCAGGGAAATAAAACCGACCTAAAAGAAACCCACCATAATGAGCTGCATCAACAAACATCTTCTGATCTGAGGGTAGATAAGATGTACAAGATGTCCTGAAATTCTCAAAGCTGTTGTATTAAAGAAAAAAACTCAGACATGTAGAAACACTGATCGTTGCAAATCAGGAATTTCCAACAAGGTTTTATGGGCAGAAATGGTTTGCGTCACCAAAACAAAACCGAACAACCAAAAAAGGCAGGAAGTGAAACTCCAGCACAGATTGGTGGAACATTAATGGCATCACTGAGTATTGAAGGCCTGCGCTTCAGTTCACCCTCACTCAAGACGCCGTCAGACCATTAGGAGAGTTACCCAGGACTAAAGGTAAGAGGGTCATTTACTTCCTTCTCCATGACGCTGTGAGCAAAAGGCAATACTTTTAGCTGTGTGCAACACCGGTTCATATAAAGAGTTTGAAGTGACAGAGAATATTCAATTGAACTCAACTTTATTTGTACATTGCTATTTCCCAACAATCTCAGGGCTCTTCACACACATCAGTTTGAGCCAATCCATGAGAAATGGGCTGGCTAAGGTAAACCAAAAGATTGCATCAAATCTTGACTTCAAACCAATCCCCAGCATGAACAAGCATGAGGCGACAGTGGGAAGGGAAAAACCTGTAACGGAACCCGGCTTAGGGATCTGAGCAATCGGGGTGGGGAGGACAAGAAAGATGGATTCAAAAGAGGCAAAGTTGACCAAATATGTTCTGAGAAAGAAAAAACATCCCAAACATTGGGTTGATTCAGAAGTTTGCCAATCACTAAATGAACTGATTTTTTTTCCATCTTGAAATTAGGGGCTGCATGGTAGTGTGGTGACCTTTCTGTGATGAGTTTGCATGTTCTCCCTGTGTCAGCATGGGTTCTCTGGTATCCCACCACCCAGGGACATCCCTGTTAGGTTGATTGGTCATTTGAAATTGACCTTAGTTGTGACTGGTTCTTTGTCTCTGTCCTTGCCCTATGATGGACAGGCAACGATGACAGCTAGGATGGACTCCAAAATTGGCCCGCCAGCATTTTCTCTTGGCCCACTAGTGAATGTGTATATTTAGAAACCTACAGATCTTGATAAAAAAAGACACTTCAGAGCCCAATAAGAGATGATGATAATATCTCTTCTTTATGTCCATTAAGTCAGTAGCATGACTGTTAATCACGAGTCTGCGTTGTGCTGTCGGCTGATTTCCTGAATCATGGTTTAAAGTATGGAGTCATGGTTTTCTTTATTAAAAATAACCAAAAATATGTATTTAATATTTACATTGAGCAGAAATACAGTTCGGAAACTCTTCTTTTTCTAATTCTGTGTACACTGCTCAACCTGAGATCATCATAGCTGTTCAATAAAAAGACAAATCCCAATTTTCCCACAATGAGCACAAGCATTTTTTCCTCTTCCTCTTCATCTTCCTCTTCACAGAATCAACCAAAATGCATGTGAACCCAGAACAGCTCACTTCTGCTTTAATTTAACTTCCTCAACTTTAACATATTATCCCAAACACAACCTCCAGGTATTAGTAATACAGTAATTAAAGCAGTTTTTCATTCCTTATGTTTCATCTGTATTTCAGGTTCATCCACAATGTCAGAAACAGAAGCTGCTACAACCAAACAGACTCCCAAAGCGGCGTGCTACGATGCATCTTCACCCCCACCGTACTCCTACCAAGGAGAGCAGCCTCCACCTTACTCTGCAGCCCCCACAACACACGACCCATCCAAACCCCAGACTGCTTACCCCTATCAGGCCTCCACTGGATACGAATCTTTCAGGGACATAATCTCAGAGACTGTAACAGAAACGACTCCATTTATATCCTCTTCATCTTTTGATGACGATACAGTGAGGCGAGGGTTCGTTCGAAAGGTTTGTGCATTGCATTCCTACTTTGCTTCAAAAACATACACTGGATGGGTTTGTGGGATTGGTTTAACTTTGATGAGTGGGCTTGAGCTGAGTACTACCAATAGTGTGATTTAAACTCACTTTTAGGAGTGTTTAGGTGTGTCAGAGGAATCTGAGGCTGGTGGAAGAAGTTAAAGTCGGTTATCTCTTGTAGGTTTTCAGCATCCTGACTCTCCAGCTGCTGTTCACCTTCAGTACGGTGTGTGTGTTCACCTTCTCCAGCGTGGTCAAAGAGGCGGTGCAGACCAATCTGTGGGCTTATCTTAGCTCCTATATCATCTTCGCTGTGGTGGCTGTCTCTCTTAGTTTCTGCCAGTCATTCAGCCGTCGTCACCCTTGGAACATTGTGGGGCTGGTGGGTCACACATACAGAAACATTCATCCATTTTCTACCGCTTATTCCCTGAACGGGGTCGCGGGACATACAGAAACAAAACATTCAAAATGTATCTGAAGGTTGGAAAAGATGTTAAACTTATTATGACATCACAAAGAAGTGATGGCTTTGCAGGCTGAAACACTGATGCCTGTTAGAGAAACATTTGTGTCTTTTAGGGGATTTTTTTTTTTTTGCTTAATTTCTGTTCCCCGTTCAGGTTGTGTTTCTCCAAAATGTATGTGTTTTTTGAAAGAAAGTGTAATGAAAGGAAGAAAAAAACATAATGAAAACATTACAGATGAATATTTTCCCCTTTTTTTGCTCATAAATCTCAAACAATTTTATTACTAATCAACAAACCTAATGTGGCATTAAATGTTTTAGTGCTTTCTCACCAAAATAAAAGAACCTGTGTGTTTGAATGAACATTTAAAAGGTTAAAATAATTTGAATAAGCACTTAGAACTGCATGTGATGAACCTTTTTGAGAAAAAATATGAATATGTAACTTTTTACGAACATTTTTGAGCAAATCTAATAACTACAATCTTGTAAGAAGTAATGAAAAACTGTTTATCAGCACAGTTCAAAGGCTGCATCTTCCCTGAACAATAGAATAATTCAGAGAGGTTAGTTTCACTTGATGCTTTAAAAAGAAAAACCTCAGTTTCCTGCTTTAACACACTCACAAGGACAAACCTTTCTTCTTTCTTCTGTTAAAAACTGCACAACTAACAAGACAAATAAGCTTATTGCGTTTATTGTAATAACTATAATCACATGAAGGATAATCTGGAGCATAATGTTCTTTATGAGCAGTGATGTCTAACCATTTGTTTTGTGGCTGCAGGCGGTCGTTACTCTGAGTTTGTCGTACATGGTGGGAACCGCCGCCTCCTTTCACAACACCACCGCAGTGGTCATCACTATGGCAGTAACACTCGTCATCACTGTTGCAATCATTGCCTTCTCTGCACAGGTAGACCAAGCTGCAGTTCTCCCGTATCTGTGTTTATTTCAACCACAGCAGCACAGAAACACACTTTTACTGCTAAAATGAGTGTGCAGTTAGTGTTTTAGGGGAGGCTTTGCTTGATGTTAGAAGCATCTTTTCCTGACAGAAAAATGAGTCCCAATGTTTTAGGTAAATACAGAGCTGCAGCTGGTTAAATAAAATAAATAGGCTCAGTTTAATATGAATGCAGCTGCACTATACTATGTTGTTTTATATCTCAATCTGTATTTCACCTGCTTTTATGTTGTTTCCAGACTCGATATGATTTTACTATTTGTTCCGGCATCCTGCTGATCGTGGCTGTGGACCTCATCATGTTTGGGTTCTTTTGCACCTTCTACTACTCCTACATCGCTGATGTCATCTACGGATGCCTGGGAGCTCTGCTGTATTCACTGGTGTGTACAGATTACAACATGCATCCGTCCCAGTGACAGCACTGCCACATGATGCAGATTTCACATGTTTTGCTATGAGTAAGAAATACAGATACAAGTATCTGATTATTGCTGGATGCAATTTTTGCATCTTAATGGTCTGAAAAAAAAACAGTTTGTGAGTTTAGTAAATTTATGAAGCATCTAATTAACGTTCTGTCTGATTTGGATCACATGGTTAAAAAACCCAGAAGACAAAAGCATTGATTTTGAACCTGCACATTATGACTTAATGGTGTTTTTTAGTTTTGTGTTGTACTTATTTATATTTTACAGAAAGGTACAACGTTTTGCTTCTTGACAAACATTAGTCAATAAAAATGATAATGATCAGCTTTGACTTGTTGTCAGGTAAACATATTTTGTGAGTTGTTAAATCAAACAGCACCAGGAATGCAGTACCAGACTACTCATCATACTAATAATCAATCAGGATTTGTATGGATATATACACGAATGTATTGAAATTAAAGGCCTATTATAGTAGCACTAAAACTGAGAATAAATCACGCTTAAAATTAGAAATAATTGTATTATTATTTTATTAATATTTTTTATTCATTATTATTTATTTATTTATATATACATATGCATTTTCCCCTTGTTTTGGGGTGGGGAAGGGTGTTCAAGCAAATTGATTGCTGGGTTCAACATGTTGATCTGATGATTGCTATTGTATTGTAAACAAAACAAAAAACTATAAATAAAGATTAAAAAAATAAGAAAAAATAGAAATAATTGTAAGGTGCACAGCAGGTAACCTTTATTTTTTCATATCTTTGATTGCTTTTAATTCAGTTCTTATTTTCTGGTGTTAATCTCTTGGTTTATTTTAATATTTTTAGTATTTTGCTGTGTTTACATCTTATCTCACCTTATACCTGCTCCATCTGTGTCTCCGTCTCTGCTGAATACCAGCTTTACTGTGCGTCATTGTCCCGTTTGTTTGGGTCAATGAATGAGAAACAGGGTCAAAATAAATATATCTAAAATTTCTTCCTGTGTCTCAGTTCCTCCTGATTGACTGTCAGCTGATGATGGGGTTGATGAGCCATCGCCTGGATCCAGAGGAATACATCAGCGCTGCTCTTATCATCTACTTGGACATTGTCCTCATCTTCCTCTACCTGCTCGGGAGGAGGTGAAGCTGTGCGTGTACAACATGCATAAACAAGCGGACACTCCAAACTGGTTTAAAACATCATTTTTGCTGTGTATTTGTTAGACATGAAAAGAATGACTGTATTGACTCATTTTATCACATCCACGTTGTCTAAATGAGCTCCATTAATGAGCTGCATCCTGTAAGTCAGATGCTCAAATCCTAGAAGACCACTAAAGGCAAAAACCAAGGAGAGATCAGTATAGTTTTTATTGATATAACCACATTCATCCCATGTAGGAAACAAATGAAAAGTGCAAAAAGAGATTTTCTTCATTTCATGCAAGTTCCCTCCAATAATCTGTTTGACTTGATTAAATAAAAAAACAGCCAAACTTGCATCTGTATCAGCTTTTTATGGGATTTAAGGAGTCTACTTACATGTTTTTATATCATTAGACTTAATTACACCAAGTTTAACAGAAATAAGATCATCATAAGGCTGTTTTTTTATTGTTTACATGAAAATGACTCCTGGTGTCTAATTCAATGTACCCACAGCTGTCAAGTTTAACCCTTTAAAGTCTAACCAGAGGGAAAAAAGATCATTTTTAACATCCAAAGTCATTGAAAAATAGTGTATTAAGTTTCTTTAGTTGCCCTTTTATTCCCATCTTACAGGTGACATTTATTGTCGTACAGTCTTCTGCTTTCTGAGTTCTATTATAGACCAGGAGACTAGCAAATGTTTCTCATTAAGTGATGCAAAAGGTCCCAGAAACTAAAGCTATCAAACATGATACATTTGGTTTTAAAGGGTTAAACTAAATTACGTCATTTATGCATGTCAGATAAGAACATGTGAGCTTCTAAGTCGGCTACTTAGAAAATACATAAATCTGTTTTGTTTTCCAACAGTGATAAAAATGTTTATTTTATTTCACACAACTAGAAGTTCATCCACAACATATTCAGGCTTAAGATAATCCACTTTAGTTTTACACCAGTTATGAAAAATGTTGCTGTAGCTCTGTCAGTAAAGTGACTTTTCTCTAAACAACCAAACCCCTAAACTAACTGCGCTAACTGTACACGACACATGAAAGCATCCTCCCTGATACATCAACGTGCACGTCCCATGTTTTCAGTTTTCACCAGAGAGAAGAATAGTTGAACTTGATCCGCAGCAGGTACTTCATGCGGACCTGTGCCGGATTGTACACGATGAACTCGTTGTAGAGGAGGGAATATCCGCTGGAGTTAGAAATTCCCGTTTTCTCTCCAGGCCCCATTGGCACCCTCACATCATCCCTAAAGAAGAAAAAGACAGTAAAAATAATCTCTGGTTACTTTCCTGCTGGTCAAGATGCACATTTTCCAACTCTATTATAGTTAAAATGCTAGTATTTAAAATTAAATTATACTCTAATCTAATCATTAAACAGCTAAAGTGTTTCAGCTCAGATTCTAACTTCAAAGTTGCATAAATAAATAATGCTGTGCCTCATGCCCTGCTGTGCAAAAGAAAAAACATGTTTTTATGAGCCTGCAGCACAGCGGGACAGATGAGGGCAGTCGGGTCAGTCCATTAGCGGCTGTGTCACTTCAGAGCAGAGAGAGTTCAGTATTTAGCTCTTCAATTTTCATTTCACGTGCGTTCCTCTTAACCATCTTCCCATACCCAAACAGAGCATTTCAAGCCATTTTTAGCTCGTTTTAACAGACATTTTTAGGTACATATGTATCCATCTACAGATCATCGAGCCTAATGCTACCCGACCGTAAAACATGTCCTGTAATGCTGATTAAAGCAACCACAGAGAGGAAAATCAGAAAACCGGATGTCACACGATGCCAATGCTTATATAATGCTTAATAATATAAGCCGATAGTTTTATTCACCACGTACAACAAACAGACAGTGTAGTGATTTTTGTTGTGTAACAGCCAGACAGCTGGATCAATGTGTGGTGTGTATGAAATGTGTCAATGCAATAAGAACAACTCACAGCATGACGGAGTTTCTGGGGTTAGGTCCGGTCTGACCCAGGCCCTTGGTGCTGTGTTTTCCAGGAGGTAGATGACATGCCTCATAGTCTGCATCCAGCAGCTCATTACTGTCTCCAAGAGCAACCTAAACACACACACACACACACATTTACCTCAGAGGGAACTTTTAATGGTTTGCTCAGCTTGTTTGTGTTTTTTTCCCCTACTTTGAAACAGTAATGATTACCTAGATTATTAAACAGTGACTTGTTAAGGAGAGCCTAAACACGATGTTCAGATCATGATGCATTAATGTGATAAAAAAAAAAAAAGAACAAGCAGGAACTACTGTTGGAAAAAAGTGAAGCGTGACATCACCTCTTCATCTCCAAAAAGAAGGGAGACACATAATTACAAATAAAAGTGCAAATAAATGTTATGAACAACCCTGGTTTGTGTTATAATTCCAACATGTATTTACAGTTTAACCAGTTAAACACACTCAATTATTCTTGTTTTGTTTGCTTTTAGATTAACAAAATCAACACATCTTCAGATTCAAATGAGCTTCATTGTTATGAAGACAATAAGTTTAGGTTGGCAAAGGAAATGTGTTAAAAAAGAATAAATAAATAAGAGACGCTGAGCTCATTGTCAAGTTATGCCATCGACAGGCACAAAGCACATCTGAGCAGCTACAGCGGTTAGGATCAGAGTTAGCTCTCTGCTAAAAAAAAGCTTCACTTCTGCTCCTCAGAAACCCACTGGGAGGCTCCATCATGGTGCAAAACCATCACCATCTAGTGGTGAACTTTTTAAGAAGAAAGAGGAAGTTGTAATATCTGCAAATCAAACTTCTTGCAGATTACTTGCCAGATACTATCTTAGCAGCAAACAACAACAGGAACCAAACAAAGGAAGTGGATTCAGTAAACATAATGTAAACAAACTCACCTCACACAGGAGCAGCAGTCCAGTGTTGTTGCTTTGGTTTGCAAAGCAGTAGTTGGCACTTTTTGATGACATGTCAGCAAAATAAATACCTTTACCAAACTGGGTAAGAGAAAAAGGAGTATTAAAAAATACAAGATGGTAAAAAATATGAAGAATTACAATATTAAAAATGTGTAGAAAACAAAATAAAAAGTATTCATTAAAAATCATACCATGTAACCAGTGACAGGAGCTTCAGGTGGGGCCACTCGGAGACCCTTACTAAGGATGCCGACCCAGTTTGAGAGCCGGGAACCGTGCCACAGCAGAGTCCTGGTCGTCACACACACACACACACACACACACACATCAACACATATAATATGCATCTGAAGTCACGTGACCCAAACATGGAGGCGGTTATGCTGACCTGTTGCTCAACTGTGACTGGAACTTGTTGCTTTCCTCATCTCTGTCCACAGAGAAGATGTCAGTGACAGTCATGGTGTAGTCACTGTGGGTGGCGGCATGAGTGGACCGGAGATACTTCTCTATTAACTTCACACAGAAATAAGGAAAACGATGATAAACATTAACATTTTATGGCTTAGATTATTCTTCTCACTCATTACCACCATGACTCCCAGCTGGCCCAGTGTAACGTGTAAATGGTCACACATTCACACCCTGATAGGCACATCAGGGAGCAATGTGAGGTTCAGTGTAGTCAGAGGAAGCCTGGAATCGAACCGACGACTTTCAGGATGGCAGATAACCGATTTTCCTCCTCAGCTAGAGCTCCCAAAAGACTAATTTTGGACCTCTTAAAACGAACCACAGTTTGCTCCTGCAGATGTACGGGTCATTCAGAGTGGTGTAAATGCTCATTCAGACTCTGATGAGGACCATAGAAGTTAATCCCACTCAAAACCCAGGAGTCTCAGTACACACACAACCCAGTAATACCCCCTCCAGACAGGACTACTCAAAAGAATCACTCATTATTTTTTAATCAAAACCCGAATACTTCAATGCCTGACTGTGTTTCCATGCATTTATGGTTTGTTTGCATTTACCCACAAGGCCTTCCGCTGAACCCACAATGCACTTTAATGCAGTCTGCTTGACTGAGACCCGTGTTTGTGGACATACTTAGTCTGCGACTCAAACCAGAATGAGTTTATTTTCTGAGCAAAGGAACTGGGATTTGAACCAAACAGTGGATGTGAAGTGATTTACTTCTCAGCACAGATCCTTAAATCACATTTCTGATCCACAAGGACTTTGTTTAAATAAAACAAAGCATAACTGATCAAAGAGCACAGGAGCAAAGGTTACCTAGTTACCTACTTTTTATGAGACTCTGATTTAACTGGAGGAGTTTACATCTAATTGCTCCAAATCAACAAACTGACAGATTAGTTAGTTTGATTTAATTAGTAACTAATGCAACAATATGGTAACAGTGTGGTATTCCTTGTGTTGCGGATAAAGAGGATCTATTTACTCATTTTCAAAACCTGCTAAATGCAAAAGGACTTTATTATGTCTGATGTAGGTCCGGTTATCATTTTAGTTCATTATTTTAATTAAACCAACCTTAAACTCCTGACTGCTGGACTCCAGAGGTTGCAGTTTACACTGAAGAGAGTTGTACTGTGTATCCAGAGGATGTTCATCGCTATCTGCACTGGACTGAACCATTTTCACTGCAATCTGGATGTCACTCAGTGCCTTAAAACAAAGACAGTAGATACGGTTAAACATTTGTTCTGTAACCAGCAGATTAAAACAATAATAATAAAAAAAGTAGTAAAGATGAGGTTTTAATGCTTTACCTCCAGCAGAGCAATTTTCTCTTTTAGCTCATCTTCTGTGCGGATGATTGGGGGAGTTTTCAGCCTGGAGGATTACAACTTTTACTCGTAGCAATGTCTGAGTCTACGAGACTGAACACATTATCATCATTTCTCTGCAGCATCACTGCATCCTGACTGGATGCTCAGCTACACACTTCCTACCCAAAGTCGTGCGGGATACGGGTGTAAAACTGGTTGCATGCTTCCAGCAGCTCCCGGTTGCCGCCCTTCTTCTTCAAACACTCCTCGATTTTCTTCAGAGCTGCGTAGCCGGCCCGGATCTGCTCCGAGGTCAGTTTGCCTGCAAGAGGAGGGAACGGGTCAAAGTGCTGAAAATCAAAAACACATTATGATTTTGATTGTTTTACTGACCGAGGGGAGCTTTCCGAGTGTCAAACTTCATCTCCAGCACACACTCCTCCATGGCTTTAAGGTCACATATGAGCTCAAGCAGAGACTGAACCTTTGCATCCAGCTTGGAGGTCCTCTTTTTGGGTGGAGCATCAACCGTGGTCTCCTCCTGGAACGATGAAAAGCATGCATGAAAGACAGACCTACCCTGCCTTTCAGCAACTGGTTTTGGAGAAACGTGCACATGTTGCCCTCGAGGCCTAAATGTACCTTTTCATTTGTGCTGTAGTCCATGAACACCATGTCATATTTTCCAACTACTTTCTCAAAATCCCCTCGGTGTTCCCACTCATTCTTTGTTTTGTCCAAAAACCTGCAAAAAGAAGTTTTCTGAATTTCCTGCATGTGTTCAGGTAAAAACTTCCCCACCTTACAGTCGGTGGCATACTTTTTTTTGAAGACATCTTTGGCCTTCAGCAGGTCTCCCCCACAGGCTGTGAGGCTGTTCTGGCCCACTTTGCCAACTGTGGAAATAAGAAGTTTCAGGGATGCTGAAATCTGAGCACGTCCTTCTTAGAGCCAAACATTTTACAGCAGTCAAAGTCACCTCTGCCCCATCGCATCCACACGCTGTAAGCCTTGGAGCCGTCGTCCTCCAGCAGCTGGATCAGGTAGTATTTATTGTTGTTGTACTGAACATTTGTCTACACCATGAGACAAAGTAGGGACAAAGTTAAAAAAAAAAAACATTTTGCCCTCTCAAAGTTTTAGTTTTACTATTTAAACCTATTCTGGTTTAACAGTGGTTTAAAAATAATTAAAAGCTTCCTCTGAAAAGGATCTTTGTCTTTTACCTGGTTCAGCATCACATCGTACACATCATTTCCTTCAGTGTAAACATGAGCCTGAGGGATAAATATAAATAAAAGTCAGATTTCACAGATGTTACTGAGGACTTAAGGATTATAAAGTATCATATATTTCCTTTAAGCTCTGTCATGCAGCTCATTTCTCCCCATAATGTGATTTACAGTCCATAGTAATGTTATATTTATACACTATTACATTCCTGCTCATACTGATCATGGATCCATAGTGTCTTGGTTATATTGTGGTGCACGCTGCATCTTAATTTGTGCTCTTTGCAGTGATGAAATCCCAAAGATCCCCCATGTTTTCCTGTTCTGGATCATAATATCCAGAAAGATCCATCTTTGTCAACTCGTAAAACCAGTTGGAAACATCTGCATTTGTTTGGCCAAACACCCTGAGCATTAATGTGAGGTTAGATGCTAAAAATGATCATATCTCACTCTACAAAGAATCCATCAAAAATGTCCTGAATACAAATGAGGATCTGGATTACTCCTAAAGTTTACATTCTAGATATACCTGGTAGTTTTAGTGAAAGCTTGTGAACACACTGAAAACTTAACCATTTAATCCCATTTCTTTCACTGCATCTGTGAAAATTTTGTACCAAAAAGATGATTCTCAACAAAAACCGAGCAGAAAGCTCGACGTTTCTCAGCACAATGTCAGCTAATAAATCTCAATTTTACTATATACTTTTCATTAATCACTTATACATTAAAAATAGTTTAATTTAATTATCCATTAAAAAAATCACACAGTTAAAAATAATCTACTCTGGCAAACAAAACAAA